>VXBL01007951.1:647077-758740 GCA_013400195.1 Aramus guarauna | reverse complement strand
GGGGGCCGGCCGGGCGCCCGGCCCGTGGCAGCCCTCCTCAGCCCTTCTCCGCCCTTCTCCTGCGGGTGGCCCCGCTCCCGCCGCGGCCAGTCTCTGCAGCCCCGGGGGCGGTGACAGCGGGGCCGATGGTGGCAGCGCGGCGGCAGCGGCCGCAGCAACGCTGGGGGGTGCCGGTGCTGCTGTTGGTCTACGTGGGCTATTTGGGGCTGGGCGCTGGCGTGCTGCAGGCGCTGGAGCGGCCGGCCGAGGTGCAGGCGGCCCAACGCCTGCTCCAGCAGCACTGGGAGCTGCTGGCCAACCACACCTGCCTCCAGGGGCCTGCCCTGCAGCAGCTCATCCAGGTGAGCCCGCGGCGGCAGCGGAGCAAAGCACCCGCCCGGCTGGGAGCTGCCGGGGCGGGCGCTGCCTTCGTCCCGGGGAGGCGGGAGGGCTGGTAACAGCGACAACCTGGTCTCCTGCCTGCCAGTAATTGGGGGGAAAAAAAAAAAAAAATCCGGAAAAACCCTTTTTCCTTTCTATATCTATGCGCACACGTAATCTGGCCCCGAAGAAGCCGCCCACAGCGTGGAACAAGTTTTGTGCTCCGTGGGGGGCTTCCCCGGAGCGGCAGCGCGCAGCGCAGCGTTGCTCTGTGTCGCCGGGCAGGTTGGGCTTTCCTGAGCCTCCTCAGCGGGGATTTCCCTCTGCTGGGAAGAGTTTCTCTTGTTCTCCGCTGTCCTCCCGCAGACCGTGATGTTGGCGAGTTTTGAAGCGATGCGTCCTGACAGAGGAAAGACAGTGGCAGAGCTTCTCACTATATGAGAATTATCCGGGGTTAATTGCAGGTGGTTTTGTTGTGATGTTAAACTCATTAAGAATGAGGTATAGTCTGTGACATCTTAGTGGTAAATTCTAATGGAAAAGCTTTGTCGTGGTAAGTTTACTGGTGTCAAACTCTTTCAGTTTTTTTACTTATTATTTGAAGGGAAATAAAAAATCCTGGTAACATAATTTCAGATATCCATAAAAATGTTTCCGAGGATATTTGCAGGATGGTTGCAAAATGTAAAGCAGGACCAAATGCAATCTTATTAAAGTGCACGTGGATACGTCTTATGATATAGATATAGGCAAAGTGGGATTAATGGGTTCTCTCATTGCCTTTTTTTTTTTTTTTCTGAAAAAGAAAAACCCACATTATTGAAGTGACTTGAACTAGAATGGTTTGGGTAAATATTCAGTAGGTGCTGATGGCTGAGTATGTACTCCTTGATTTAGTCTGTCTGCCTCCAATGGATGTTGCCAAACAAAGAAAACTTTTTTGGTGGTTTGGGTTTTTTTGTTTGGGTTTTTTTTTTTTTTCTAAAAGCAGTGTTTGGTGGCTGAACACTGTAGTAGTTTGCCAACAGAGTTCAAAGGACTTAAAAGGGACTTAGATAAGTGTTGCTGGTGGTTGTTGGGTTTGTGGGGGGTTTTTTGGTTGGTTTTTTTTTTTCCCCAGCAGAGAGAAAAACACAGAAACCATCAAATAGGTTATCAACATAATTTTGTCTGCTGGGGCCTTGCTGAAATTCCTGAGCTCCTGACAAGATTACCTATGTCGGGCTCTTATCCCTTGACTTTCTAGATGGTAAATTCTCTGTGGTAGTCAGTAATGCATTGAAGATATGATAGAAATTTGTACCCTTGTAAGCTACCATGGTATCTACTCATTATTTATAGTGTGTGCTGTGTACAGAGAAGGCCAGTCTGGCACTTCATGAAGCCAGGAGGTCTGAGCTGAGCTTTGTTCAGCACTGGTCCATTGAACAGTGAGCACTAGGCACGGCGCTCGCCCTCGGTTGGAAGGGTTTCACTTGATGAATGACAGTAACAGAGTGATAGTAGTAGAGAGATGGTCGCAAGTGAGTAGGTAGAAAGGTCTCTACTAATTCTAGTCCTTTTAGACCAGGCGCTGTTACCATATGCCATGTCAGTACTTAATTGTGACATGAGCAAACCCTAGATGAGGAAGTTACAAAGAAGTTTAGTTTCATTTTACAGAGTGCCTTGATGCTTTGAGAAACCATAGTCTGAGTTTGAATGGCTTTATGTATTAATTTCTTGCTATGAAAGTTATTTTAAAAAAATCTTAGAAGCAATCCTGTGGATTATCTGTTTTTCCTATACTCTTTTCTAATCTTCTGTGTAGCAATTGCTTGGATACTGTAAGTGCGCTAAAAAAAAGAGATGTTTTTCTGTGCAGTAAACTGTTATTGCAGTAAATTGCATATAGTTTATCAGGCAGTGCCATCACTGGCTGTCTTCAGATAACAAACTTGTATTCTAGATACACAGTTGATTATTTGCTAATTAAGAAAGACATATAAAGAGTGTTTGTGAAAACATAAACCAGTGTGTGAATTTTAATTGCTTTGACATTACTGGCAATTCCTCATTGTTTTCTTACAGCTCTTTCATCTTTGATAATTCTAAACTCTGTTTATTTTAAAAGTATAGGGGCCAATATGGAATAAAATCCCAGTTTGCTAAGCAATGTACAAACATCATTTTACAACCTGTTTATTGCTTATTTCCTGGTTACCAACTGGGAGTGGAAATCTACTGTTCCAGCCCTTGCACAGATGGAGAACTCCTGCTTTGAGGAGCTAGCAGGAGAGCATGATGTGAGGATGAGCAGGAGGAAAGGCAAATAGACCATGCTGTGGTAGTTCGACCAGTGAATTCTCCTTCAGTAACTTCTATGGCTCAGATGCTTTCCAGGGAAAGAGGGCATTTTCTAGCTAACAAAAGAAAAGACAGAAGGAGGTGGAAGTAGCAGACCAACAACAAAACTGCATGGCAGAGGAGAAAGTGTTAGAAAGTGTGTGACATGTACTGGTGGGTCCCTGCTTCCCACAGCTGTGTGTTTTATTGGTTTGTTTTTTTGTTTTTGGTTTTTTTTTTTGCCTGGAGGGACTGGCTGGCTCTTCCCATGTAGGATGCTGAACATTTCCACGTTTCCTAAATCACTGAGTAGCATGTGCAAATGCTTTATGTATAAGCAAGCAAAAAATGCATGCTTGTGTGTTTATACGTGCATTTATATGTGTATGTAAATGAAGACTACTGATTTTGTTACTTATGCTTAGAACAAGGACAGCATAGGGGACAACAGAGGAATTCTGGCCATGTGTATCTCTACTGTGCATACAGTAACATCTACTCAAGAAAGAGGTAAGTTTGGCTTTGTTGACCCATCTAACCCTAGGCTATTTTTCTGGTATTGTATACAGTCAGATGTGAACTCTTGTTCCTGGTGAACAAGATCAAGAGCAAACAGTTTCTCAAGAGCTGTTAGGCGACATACAAAGAAGGCAATGTCTGGCTTATCATAAATATGGTGGTGGTCCTCACATGCCAGAGTTACTGGCTGTGAGGTTACATCAAAGGAAGCTCTTCATGATAAAACTTGCAGAAGATGGAAATGGATGCAATGATAAGGCAGGTTTCAGGCAATAGACCCTTAGTACAGTGAAGAACAGTAGCTGGACTCAGCTGGGGAAAAAAGTACGTAAGAGTCTCTGTCCAGGCAAAAATGATGTTGGTTTCAGATTTGAGAACTGTCCAGAGACTGAGGCTGCACACAGAGGGCACTTTCTGTACTGGCATATCTTCGAGCTGTGAGACCCTCTCTCACCTTCTTTTTTTTTTTTTTGGGGGGGGGGGGGGTGGCACCTAGACACACTGCCCAGTATGATGCATAAGTCTTTCTTCCAGTTTTACTGCCTAGGGTGAGTGCATGCATAGCTCTGCTCCAGCTGAACTGTCCTCCAGACTCACTCCTTTTCCTGCATCATTTTCAGTGGTTACAGGCACGGGTGTAGCTATAGCTGCTGTGCTTTTCAGTGTTTCTTTAGTCAGATGATTGGCCACATGGCTGGGGCTTCGAACAGGGGGTTTTCTGTGTTAGGCTGTTGACATGACATCCTCTTCGTGCTACCCTTCTTTTTTGCTATAAACTTTTTTATTGCTATATACATATTTCCCTAATACAGCTGTTTCCTGTATTATATTATGTTCTATCCACTTGCTATTCTTGTAGATGCATAATGCTATTTAAACCCAGTTACTTGCATAAACTGGGAAGAAGGAAATGAAAGCTGAGCTGAACGGAACAAATATTTTTTGTCTAGCAAGATTTAAGGTATAGTGAAAAGGACCTAATTCTAAAGGGCAGGCCATAAACTAAAAGCCTGCAGGTGGACCTAGATGCTATTATCTCCAGAGTCAACAGCTAGTGCTACACAGAATTTTAGTTCATGTTTGCAAGAGCAACAAGATCCCACGTGACTGAAGGATCCTCATCAATACCTTGGCTTGCACTGACATTGAACCAGCAGAGATTTGTGCCAGCTGTCAGGAAATACAACCCTGCAAATACAGTTTACTAAAATCATCTTGCCCACAGATGATGCAGCAGAGCGTGACTCTTAAGGGGTGAGCATCAGAGATCACCTCTTGGTAATAAGAGACTTTAAGGAACAGCATTGGCTCTTGGTACTGTGGAGCAGTGACGTCTGTATAGAAGCCGCTATAGTTAAATACCTATTGGCTTGATCCCCTTTAATTGTTCTTTCCAATGTCCTTATTATCAAAATGTACTACTACTTTGGTGAAATTGCAGCCAGTTCATTCTTCTCCACACCTATTAACCAAAAAGAACTATGGATACCTTAACCATGAGTGTGCATTCTGTGCTTATAATAGCCTATTATAGTATACATTTGACAGAAGGTTGTTAAAGAGAAAATCTTTATTCTATAAGGCAGTAGGCATATAGTATTCTGTAAGGCAATAGACTAGGAATGTATTTTTGGACTCTTTGTGAGGTGAGGAGAAGACCTACTGATCATCTGTTGTTTCTAGTTAGTTGATTCACTCCTAGGTATTCTGGTCAATGATGTAGTGTCTAGTATCTGTGTTTAAAAAGAGATGGAGGGAAGCACAGGAACCTGTTATATTTATGTACTCTCTACCTAATGAGAGATGTTCTTTGATAGTATCACACTCTCAGTTACAGCTGGTCAGGCTTGGCGGGAAGTAACAAGTAAGGAAGTGTAGCCAGCTGGAATTACCTGATAAATGTCTGAATAACCTGGCCAACCAGGAAGGTCTGAGAGAGACTACTAGTAGTGGAAAACTAAAGACCAGGTGCCCTCTAAAAAGAGAAATGGTAATTCTTGTCAGTTCATTGAAGATGTGGGTTACTTTTACAGGTACTTGTTCATCATACTCTAGCATTTTTTAAATGCAACTAAATGAAAAATAACTGCTAGAGAAAGACCTTCTCAATTTTACAAGGGTGATGCAATGCGACCTGCTGTCCTCTCTTCTGTAGATTATATAGGCAGTTCCTTTCAACAGACCCTACTTATTTCTGTTACAGCCCAGCTCTCAAGCTACTAGTATCATTGGGGTTTGGGAAGCAACTGGAATTCAGCAATGCTTTGACCCATAAATTATGCCACCGATTCTTCATATAAAAGCTTAATTTTCAGGAAAAAAAATAATACTAGTGGCTTAAGGTAGCCTTGGTTGCATCATTACTGTACTTTACTACATCTCTCACTCCACTTCTGTTGAAGCGTAAGTCTAGATGAATTCTAGAAACTGTAGTGCAGACACAGCTGCAAAGTAAAAGTGTTTTGGTTGTTTTGGTTTTTTTTTTTTTTCTGATAGGGCTCATCTAGTTTAGAGGAACTAGTACCAATTATATTAGTAACCATGGTTGGGGGAGGTGGGGGGGCAGTTATTTGATCAGGTCTCAGGTTAGTCAAGTGACATGAAGTTAAAAAACCCAGCTGAATTCCATTGAATTCATAATGCACCTTGTGCCTGCTCTTTTGGGCAGAATTCAGGTAACTTTCCACTCCAGGCAAGGACAGGGGATCAGAGCTCATGGCTGGGAAAGGTGATTCATAGTCTGTTTTTTTAAGTTGATCTATTATTTTGAAGTTAATTGACCTTTGTCCTCACAATCTGAGACCAAGGTTAATGTTAACCATTTTCTTGTGACTTACAGCTGGTATTCTGTGTGACATGAATGTTTATATACCAATATTGCACAGAATTTCCAGGGCATGAAGTTTATGTGAGTTTATATTTTCTCATTAATATAAATGGTAGTTTGGTGCCTTGGGAACACCTCCTTTCCCTCCTTGATAGATTGTGAAGGTGTGGAGAAGTATCTGAAATGAGGAAGTTTCAAGAGGGCACGTACTCCCTGGAGCAGTTGATTTTTGTATATGAACATGTAAACCTCAACAGAACTTGGGAATGAAGTTTCTTACCTCAGTTTATTCGCATGCTTTTTGGCTTTCCTTGAGAACCACTTTCAAATTACATTAGGAAATACTGCTTTTGCCTGCAAAAGTATCTCAAGATTAATGTGAACTCTGGCCAAAATGCCATAGTTCAGGAGCACGGGGCCGTGGCAGTGATTGGAGCTGTGATTTATAAAAGGTCATTGGTATGACTCCTTTCATGATACTTTCCTCCAGGGGGGGAAAAAAGTGGTTTGTCTCTTTTTTTTTTTTTTTTTTTTTTTTTTTTTTCCCCAGAAATAACAAATTTTGAGTTTGAGAGTTAGGAATTCTTATGGAGATCCTTGGTAGGGTCATAGTCTTGCAGGGCTTCACTTCCCTCTTCCTCCCCGACAATGGTGAGCTATAAAGTGAGGACAGGGAACAGATAGATTAGAATTGGCCTGATTTAATCACTTACATAGAGTTTATTTTTTCCTGTAAAGATTATAGAAAGAGAAGCACAGTGTTCTGAAGAAAGTAGATTGCAAGGAAAGTAATATATAAATTTACATATATACATGCATTCGTTCCTTATTGCTGATCTTAAATGTCTTTTTTTGAAAGCTGTACTCTAGGCACATGTAGTTGTGACTCAGTGCAGAGGTGAATCATGAAATTTTTACTTGGTGTTAAGGAGGTCAGAGTAAATAATGTTGCTCCTTTTTTGCAGCACTTGGTAATAAGAAGCTGTGGTGGAGGAGCCCACATGTGTTAAGAGGGTTTGAGAAGAGAGGAAGTGTGCGTGCTGAGAAAGCTGGGAGTTGCCCAGAACTGGTAACACAGCATACATGGTAAATGAGAGACTTACAGGTATGGCTGAAGGATGGAGCAACTCCACAGCAAATAGAAAAGAATAAACCTACGTTTTGCATGGGAGAAAAAGATGTAACTCTCCAACGTCAAGAGGGAACTGAACTCTGCAGGCTGAGTCTGCGTTAAGCTGCTGGGTACTTAACTGGGTGTCCTGGTGTCCAGCAGCTTCACTCCTTTTTTTTTTTTGTTGTTGTTTGTTAGACAATATGAACAAAAGAGATCTTTTGAGTATAATTCAATCCAATGGTTTAATTTTTGCTAGTATGACTGTAATTACATTGGGTTCATTGGCACAAAGCTGTGTAGATTGGTGAGACTTTTGCAGGATAGATGAGGCACTCATTATCAATTATGTGTGGACGTACAGTCCCAGAGATGGGAAGGGCTAAAAGACAGTCAGGCTGAAGCAATGATGTCACTAATTTTTTTTTAATTTCTTTTCTTAAATTCCAATAAGGAAACTGGGACAATGTGGTGTTTGGATGCTACTGCATGAAGAACCAGCAATGATTATTCTAATTGGCAGTAGAAGAGAAGGAAAGAAGGGATGTTGCTGCCCTAAAATAAGTTTGATAAGTCAGAAATACTTTAGATAAGGGAGTCAGAAGAAACCACAGCTTCCTCATGGAGTTACCAGTGACCTTGAATTAAAGGAGGGGATTAAGGATGCACAAAACTAGGCTTTGATTTGTATTGGGATATAATGATCTAACATGAAGTGTGCATTTACAAGCATTAGCTTATGATGTTCTTAACTGAAACTTCAGAGTTTTATGGTTGAGCAAAACAGAGCTAGAGGCCAAACTTGGATGTTCTGAGGCATGTTTTATCACAAAGGTAACAGGACAGACATCTACATTTAGACTGTTTTGAATGGAAGTCATGCTGGTTTTTTAATCACCAGCTATGACAACATTTGACCACGTATGTAGGATTTGCATAGTGCTATCAAGAAACAGAACAGCCTACTTGATGAGAAAATGTAGCAGCCTGCAAATAGTTTGACTCATGAAGACCTAAGAATCTAAAATATCCAAATCTATAAATCCTTTAGCAGTTGATAGTTTCCAGAGTTTTTTATCTGTAGCTTAAAATAAGTGTTGTCAGCTAAAGATGTAGTAGTTACTGAGAACTCTATTATCATTTTACAGCAAAGGGAAATAAGGGCAGAAAAATGAAATTACTTTATGTTCTGTAGCTTGTCTGTCAGTAGAAACCAAAGCAGAACTGAGTTCTGTTTTTCTTATTTTAACCACCCACCTGTTTCCTTCCTGTTCTTTGAATTGCACACATAACCTGCCAAGTTCCCAAAATATCAAGCCCCAGCTCTGCAATTTCAAGATTCATTGTGTTTGAGCAGTTGGTAGTATTGACTGGGGTCTTAGATCAAGCAGATATCTGCTCTTGAACACTGGATTTGAGATGCTACTTCTACTAGGTGCCTTTTAATGCATTAGGTTTTAGAGCAGATATTGTATAAATTATTAGCTCAATTAAGAGAAAAGGGAAAACCCCTAGGATTTCACCTCAAAATTGGTGTTAAAGCAAAACAAAAAAGACTCTGGTTCTCAAAGACAGGCTAAGGGAACCAAGCAGATGTGACTCAACATGTGTGATTCAGTTCCTCTTTAGTAAATCTTGAACTCACAAGTTCAAGACCAAAATATATGTCAATTTTTTTTTGTTTTTTTTTTTTGTTTTTTTAAATCAGCAGCAGAGTCATATCAGTGCCTCTTCAACACGAAAAGCAGGGAGAATTCAGCTGTTCTGTTAGTGCTTATTAGCTGGGCTTTTCCTGTGTTCTGTCAAAAATTATAAACCACTTTTATTTTTTTCTATGAAAAAGCCCTAGCCAAAAGCAGAAGTCTAGAGGAACATACTAAATTAGGGCAGGTATGCACTATCTTCCTGAATGCTCTCTCAGCCTTCTGGAGTTTGCAATCCAATGGCTTCCTGTGCTAGAAGTGATTTTGCTGTATTTATAGCTATCTATGGATTTCTTTCATGAATCCACCTCTATGGGCACACCTGTGGGGAAGCAAGCTCCATTAGTTCTATGGTTCTCAGAAGAATCAGTCTTTAATTTCTGCCATCATTGTTGCTGTGTCAAAGGTTGATTCCAGATATTATATTAAAAAATTTTTTACTTAAAACCCAAAACCTCATAACCTTATCTCCACCCTCTACAAATCCTCCCCTTAAGGATGGCATCAGTAGCTCTTTCTTCCTAACAGTAATGAACTTGACATTTCTCCTGGAAGTGTCTGTTTATTCAAGTGGCTTTGATTTGCATGAGTGTTCAGTGGTCCCTAGATCAGACTGTGACAGGCCTAGTGATTAATGATGTTATCTGGGTGCTTGATGACAAGACTTAACAAGGACATGCTCAGCCAGAGGCTTACTGCTGAAGGCTCTTGACCTACCACAAACATGCCAAGTGCCTCAATCCCAGAAACAGAAAACAGCTGCAAACTCAGTGCTTGCTCTTTGCCAGTGAGTAATAGGTACGTGTACCTTCCTTCCCATTGAGATGAGTGCAGGATCATTGTGCCCTTTACGGGAAATACTTTAGCCTATCTGCAGACTCTTAAGACAGAAGCTGTGCTTCCTGGCTGTAGCACCACCTCTGGGAAAGTTAATATAACCACTCTGAGACACTGCTCTGTTATGAGTCACTGCTGCAAAACTAGCATGGGTGCTCGCAATGGCTCAGTCTTGTGGTCTTAAACCATGCAGAACAGAAGTGGTGCAATGGTGTGAAATTAAGTGTTTAATGAGTTGGTTACTGCTGCTTTTCCTCACATGATATCTTATGCAGGCTGCTTATTTCCCCTTTCTGCATAAAGAAATTTCCACTTCTCTGGGCCAATTCAGCTGTAGTTTCTTACAATCCTCTCTGGTTCTTCAGTGTTTCTGGCTTTAAAAACTTCATCATGTGTAATGTTGTCACCTGCTGAGCTTGCATCAGCAGGACATCAGGCAGGAGCACAAACAAAAAAACATGCATGTGTAGGTTTTTGAGTCTGATCAAGCTGATAATAAATTTGAGAGCTGGACTGTTGCTGTTCCAGCAGGTATGTATGTGTTCAGGACTTAACTGCTTGAACTGCAAAGATCACAGGCTACAGAAGGAAAGGTTGAGAAAATAACATGCTTTTTATTTCCAAATTTAACCACTAGTTTCTGGAGGGGGAAAAAAATACAGGTAATCTGTATAAATTTCCAGTGTCTCCCTTGACATATGGTTTAGTTTGGAAGTTATTTTATGTTCATGGGAACTGTGATTCCTGACTAGGCTATTGTCTGCAGAATTTAAGCCTGAGGTCAAGTATTGTCAGAGATCAAAGAGAACAGAGAAAGGTTAGAGCCTGGATCCCATACAACCTGACAAACCCCAGTGCAGATACCAGCCCTGGATGAAGGATGGGGTGAAATTACACACAAACTATTAAAAACAAATCCCTCTGGAGGTTTCCTGATACAACCTTTCTTTGTTTCTCTTTTTTGGAGGTGCGGGGAGAGAGGCTTGATTCTTTCATGTCACTTATGGTGCATAAGAATTCTTTCTTTGAGTTGCCCCACTCAAGATACAGCAACAATTCACAGAAGGAAGCATAATGTAATATAGGGTCTAGTCCTTAGCCCTTTTCTGCACAAGGGTGCTCTGCTCTGCCTTGTGCAAAGAACATGTTGTCAGACTTTAATAGATTGTAATGTGACCCTAAATGGTTTAAATTGCCTTGAGTTATGAGTAAATGAAGATGTTTCTGAGAATGTGACTATCAGTGTTTCTTACTTGGAAAAATGTGTTGATCTTTGAGCTGCGCCTTGCTCTTAGTGTGAGAACTAGTAGCTCTGGAGAAAAGAGATAATAGTCCTTGTAGTTAAGCTGCTGCTTTGGTGTCTGGAAAGTTTTAATTCACAGCCCTGTATAGCAGTACATAAATTACTTCCAGAATGTTACATCAGTAAAATAGGACAAGCTTCCTTGCTTTGCAGGCTTGAAGTTGTTGGTTTGCTTGATGGAAGTATAAACTACAGCTTCTTTGAAAACTCACAGCTGATGCAAATCTAACCTGGGAGTGATTCCTTTTGTTACCACTGGTGAAGGCTTTATCAGCAGCCTTATTATTAGGATAGGGATAGTATTATTGGTTATCTGCATATCTTTCTCTGAGGTGATGCATTTTGTGTTCTACACTTCACATTCAAGGATAATCAGCTCTCAAGGATTCTCGGTCAGTGGGTGTGAACTGTTTAGTGTACGTGCTGTGATTAATGTTGTTTTGGACACAACTCAATTCAATGTCATTAACTTTATTGGCATGAGAAGGCAGTCAGATGTTGGCGCTGTTAAGACATCTGATACCTTATTTTGGCATAACTCCACACTTCAGCATAGTGACTTCTGAGTTTTTCCCTGGTGGATTGACCATTGAATTGGACATCATGCTAATCTAATCCATTTGTTCATATTTATAGTTGTGATGTGGGGACATATGGCCCAATATTAGCAGATAGGCCATCCTGTGTGGTCTCCATCTCCTACATCACACCATATGCATTTGTCCCCCATATAGGCAAGAGATCTATATTATGATATACCATACATGTGCATGGTATATTCACTGCTCTGGGACTTCTGCCATCAGAATATCCACCTGGAAACACTTTATTTTCCTAATGAATGTCATGAATCAGTCTTAATTATTTGGCTAGGCTTTCTCTAGGTAGTTGTTGCCTTCCAGTCTCTTCCACATCTACCTCTATGATCTGTCGTCTGCAACTTTCTTTTATTCTGTTGATATCCTTTCCTTAGAACCAATGTGCTGGCTTCTGGCTTTTCTGACCCCTCAGCTCTTTGGTCTCTAAGGCATGGATTATCCTCTATTGAAAGGGAAACAACAGAATCAGCAGTCGTTGTAACTTGTGACTTTACCAGCCAGTACTGCAAATGCCAGTCACGTGAACTAGCTGTGAGGGGAGTTGTGGGATCTCACATTATTGTCTCTTTGCAGGGTATCATCCAAGCCTACAAGAGTGGCATAACCCTCCAGGGAAACACCACTAGCCTGGGCAGGTGGGACTTCAGTGGGTCTTTCTTCTTCTCCATCTCTGCAATAACAACCATTGGTAAGAGTTCCTTGCTTGCAGGGCTGCCTCATAGGTGGGAAAGGAGTGGGAATGAGGACCTGTATGATCAGATGCTGCTCCAGCCCTATGGGGCTTCATGTGGCTTGTCTATATCATGCAATAGGTAAGCACCTGTGAACCTAGCCCTAGAAATGCTTTGTCAGTGCCAGTGCAGTAATGAACTCTAATTAGATACAGGGGCAACTAGCTCAGTACATAATCCTAATAAGTTATATGCTTTTGGGGTCTGAACTAGTATCACTTCACGGTGCTGCACTGCCTGTACTTTCCCAAGCTTAGTGCTCTGAGAGGTCTGAGATGAATTGTGCCTTGAAATAAACTTTTTTCTGTCATAAGAAGGAAGGATTTTGAAAAACTCTTAATATGGGCTGTTGGCTCTTTGGAGCCTGTATTTATGAATTATTCTCTCTTACTACTACCTGCTTGTTTAGGTGAAAGTCAAATAGCTGGATAAATTAAACAATTCAGTTGAGTCAAGTTTCAGCAACAGAGTAATGCAAAGCCATGAAGGAATGGTGGAAATAAGGAAAGAGGTGGGGAGAGAGAGTGGAAACAATAAAATGTATCTGGGTACAGTGTTACTTAAGGCAGATGCTATTAATTATTGTCAGTGCATGACCCCAGTTCCCAAAACCATGCATAACTTGCGCTGATGTCTTTTTCTTACTGTGTGACCCAGTATTATGAAAACCACATAAGGAGAGTACGTGGAGAGATGGTTAACTATAAAAAAAACCCAAACCTCATGGGTTTCCTAATTTGCATTGAATCTGTCTGCTCTCTTAAATTTTTAATACCTTTTTAGATTGAGAAATTTTTTTGCACTCAGGTGGACCATTTTTAGATTTCTCCAATCATTATTGAAGATACATTGACTTTAGAACATTAAGCCTAAAACCAAGAGCTCAGAGAGAGAAGAGTTTGGGGTCTGTTTTTTTGCAGGGGGAGGGAATCCCCAAACTTTCCTGTGACTCAGTACATCTTTCCGCCCTGCTCTCTTGCACATGCTTTGTCTTGGTTGGGAGCCACATTTGATATGTTGTACTACCAGGTACGGGTTGTACCAGATGATGGCAGTGGAGGCTCATTCAACAGGGTTACACAAGCTGTGGGTTTCCAGTGTAGAGCCTGGGCAGCTCCTTCCAGCCTTTGGTACAAAGCCGCATCTGCTCAGAGCTGCTTTACTTGCCTCTGTAGTTAATCCTGATTAGCTTCTAAGGCATCAGTGACTCTGTTTTACCACAACCAATTTAAGTTAACCACATTCAGGAAGAATCAAATTTGTCATGTTAAAATATAAGAAGGTTTTGTGATGTTGACAGAGGTCTAGACTAAACATTTCTGGCTGTTACTCCATGAAAGACTAATCTATTCTTTTTCCTTTTTTTCTTTAAGTAAACTCCTTGCACTGATGGCTGGGGAGAGGAATGACTTGATAGCAGGGTGCAAATAAAAAGAATCAAATATTACAGCTGTAATCTCATTGTTTTAAAGCTGATGCTGTGACTCTAGGGGCTTGTTCAGGTTTTTTCAGTTGTGGAGTTGAGAATGCTGTACAAGTCAGCTCTATGCAGAGAACTTCGGACAACTGGGCACTTGAATTTGCTTTTTTCAAATTAAATTGTGTGCAGGTTAGTGTCTTAACACTCTGTCAGTAACAGTACGTTGTAGAAGAAGAAAATACAGATGGCATCACAGAGACTCACCTTGAGTCTGTTATGCATCCTCTTTCTTCATGCAAGTTCTTGAGATAGTGGCTGGTGCAGCCTTCTCGACTCTGATATCACTGCATGACTGAGAAGGATAATTGATCTCAAGTAAAGAGACAAGGTCCTTCACAAAGAAGAACTAAATGAAGTTCAGAGGAATGATTCACAGCAGGGAGCTTTATGTGCAAGGCATGGCTATGGGGTAAATGACACAGTTGAGAAGGGTTTTTGAGAAGGATTCGTTGAGAGTTTTGTGCCTTAAATGGCAAGGAAGAGCTTATCTCAGGCAGTGAGTATAGAGCACTGAGGTCCAGCTTCACAGGATTAATATATAGGAGTTAAAAATCTAGGCATTCTGTCAAATGAGTTTAGAAACAGTGGAGTTTAAATGGTAATGAAGAAATTCTCGGGAATTTAGGGGTACTACATAAAGATTTTGATGAAGAAACTGGATGGACGCTGCTGCAAGTCCTTCTTTGTGCTGTTTGTCTCTTCCATATTCTTTCTCTGCAACTAATTCTGTTCATGTCTTGCTAGCCTCTTATGAAATGTAATGTCTTTGTGGCTTTTGCATCAGCTATTTCTTCCTTAGTCTTCTCAAACAGCACTGCCAAAGCCATTATCATTTTTACCTTCATCGCTTTCCTTTGAGATGCTCTTTCTGCTCTCAGCTTCTGTTTTCTGCTTTAGGTGCTTTAACCCCCTTCAGAAGGCTTGGTGTCTTTCTCAAGTACTCACCAGAGCACTGGGACACAGGAAGGGATGTTAGCTTCTTTCCCCATTAACACCAACTGAGGGACATTAGCTTCTTTGCCCACTGACACAGTTTGAATCCCCATGTTTCATGTTACAGCATCTTCTGCACTGTATCCTTCTTATATCTAAATGAGAGACTCATCTATATCCAGTGGTGATTAAAAGCATTATGCAAATTTTACTTAAAAAACAAAGCAAAGTTCTAACCTGCAGGCTGGATACACTTGGTGCCATAATCTCAAAGCTTTAAAGAACATATATGTATGAACCAAAATCTCTTGTTTAAAGAAGTGCCCCAAAGCCTCTGATAATTTGAATGGAACTGCATTTATAACTTTTGATCATGTGGAATGGGCAACCTTGGCCTCCTGCTGATTCCTTCTCCCTACTGTTATGCTTCTGTGCTCACTTCATTGCTGTCTCTTGCATGTCATGTCATCCCAGATCTTGTATGTTTTCTCATTTTCTGCAAATGTTTCCATAGGAACCATCTTTCTTCAATGCCTTGAAGAATCATCTTCAGAGTTCCTTAGAACTGTAGTACTAAACATGATTAAAGAAAGAGAAGCTAATTTTCTGCCATTTTTATCCCTTGCCAACACAGTCTCTCCTTTCTGTGTTTACTCTCTTCCTAGTTAGTTTGGATTAACAGGGCAGACATTCAAGAAGTTCAGAGTGGGGCACAAGATGAAAGTCCTATGGTCAAACCACCACAGGGTGGTGTAATTTCAGAGAAGGTACTAGGGAAAGGATTTCTGATGAGGCTGAGGTTGTCTGTGCTAGCCTAAGAGTAGAAAAGTCCTCTCTAGCCTGAATTTCCCCTTTTATCTTGGGTGGGTGGGTGCCATTACTGAGTGCTGCCTTCCCATTTTCTGGTGGCAAAACTAAGTACTCGTTTGTATGAATTTCAAAGGCCCTTTTTAAGCATAGAATAGTAAAAGCAAGTAAACAATCTCAGTGAAGAAGGGGAAGACCTTCCTCCTGTCCTTCCCTTCTCTGGTTAACACAATATAATAGCTCGTAACAGCAATCCCTCAAAGGATTGGGGGCAGTGAAGAGGCAAGGAGCAGTCTATTGAGTGAGGGGTGGTGTTTAGTACATTGTCACAGACATTTAGTATGTTGCCACGATGATTCCTGTGGGAGAAAAACATCAGCCCATTCAGGGCTGTGAAGTCCTGGCAGTGTAGGGCTTTGGGCCAGCAAGAGTTTCTCTAAGACTTTGACCCTCTGTAGTGCTGCCCAGCATGTGGCGGAGCTCTGGAGAAATGGCCAGGCCTCTGCCTATTGCTGGCTGACAGTCCACTGGGAAATCCTGTTAAAGCAACTTGATTTCTCGAAATAGTTAAAACATGGAATAACAGCCTAGGGCCACTTTCACATTTGAATCCTCTTTGAATCTCAGGTTTGTGTAGGGGGCTCTCTGAGGAGCCCCACACCTTTGAGCTGATCTTTTTCCTGCTCCATGGCAGCTGGAAGAGCTGCTCTGCAGACTTGGCCAAGTGGGACATGGCACAGTGGTCCATGGGAGGTCACTGGTGCATGTGGAGATAGCGCTCACAGCAACATCCTCTGAGCTGTCTCCTGAGCTCTGGCAAACTTGGTCTGCTTTCCTGACTGCATGCCATCTTGTCCTGTTGAGACTTAAGCCCACTATGCAGCTTCCAATGTACATACAGTACAAATAAATAGATCTCAAGCATTTTTCTGGTCTGTTATTCACTGAAGGAGCGTGCAACCAAATTCTGCTGTTACCTGGAACTTCATAGGGTTAAAACTGTTAAGCAGCTCTGTTCAAAAATGTTTTTTTCAACCTACCAGCCTAAGTTATTGGTCTCTACTTCATCACAGCACCAGTGAAAATGAATAGTGATGGGCATCTCACGCACATGCCCTGGCTGGCTACACCTGTCAGTGTCCCAGTGAGCTTCCCCATATAAGACAGTTCCTGAGATACTGCCACCACTAGCTTTTAAAACCAAATGGTCTGATTTTTTTGTTTGTTCTAGTCATAAAGCTGAGATGCTAGTGCAAGTACTCAGGCTGCTTTGGGCTTCTGAGTCCTATTTCTGTCTCGACCAGAATTGGGAGGCCTTAGCAAAGTCATCTTCCATGGATGGATGAATTGGAAATAACTGACTTCCCGTATCAGGTGTTCTGAGCTCAGTGTCCAGCTGACAAGTGTTCCTGCACTTAGAGCAGACTTAGGGGGTATAATATGAAATCTCTCAAGAAGCTTGAGCAGCCATGCATATTCATTTGTATGTAGCCAGTGCTTGCAGAGACATTCAAAAGTACGAGGGAGGATAGGAATCCCAAACTTGATGATGTTCAGTTGAATGTAGGTGATACCAAATGACTTTTGAAAATCCTAATGCTTGTAAGGATCACAGGTTAATTCAGGTTTCCTGGTACCTCATAAGGTGCAACCTTCTGCTTAAAGCAGTCATCTATGAGGTTAGACCTGGTTACTGAGGGCTTTATCAGGGATACCCTTCAGCTAAGCTGGGCCTGTGCTCATGTTTTCAGGAACCAGACAATCATATTTTAAAGCTGTGTGAGTAATCAATAGGTTGGCTTGGGTTTTTTCCCCACTTTGCTGAATTGTAAAAAGACGGCTTTTCCATCTAAACTGCATTTCAGTAGTTTTATTTTTTCTCGATGCAACATTTGAATTCATCATTAACAAAAACTTTCATTTAGCCCAGATTAAAACATTCAGCTTACTTGTAAGGAGTATAAGGGAAAGCAAAATTTAGATCTTCTGAAAAGTGTTAAAGGAGCTGGTGGTGGGAGCAGCTTGGTGGTTTGAGTGCTCCCTGAGGGTGTAGGAGACCAGTGTGCAATTTCCTTCTGTGCCTGGGAGAATAGGATTGCGACTCACTGGAGATCACCCCAAATGCCAAATGAAGTATCTTGCTCTGAATATTTAGATATGTAATGCAAAATAAAGTAATTCTAGTACTGGCACCCCTCATTGAACTGCGCAGTGGCCCTGTGGATCTGACACTTGTGCGTTAGGTGAGACACCTGGCTCCCAGGCTTCACTGAGTGTCTGGATGTTCACAGCAAAATACTGTCAAGAATATTCTGTAAATTTGTTATTAGGTCATTCCTGTGGGAAGTGTTGGCTTGTATCCACTCAGGTAGGAGAAAGAATTAAGCCAAGTTTCCCCAAAAATGTGTTTAAATGCTCAAACCACTGAAAAAGTTACTGGTTAGAGAAGCAACTCTTTGTCGAGCTTTTTTTTTTTTTTTCCAAAAATCTAATTCTGTTTTTTCCTATAGCTGAAATTTTGTTTGGTGAATTTGCAGATGTCTTTCAGTTTGAAAGACATATTTTTTCATTCTAAGCACTTTTAGCTTAAAATAATCTTTTACATCTGGGCAGTGAGAACAGGAGCCAGACAAACCTCCCATTGTGGGTAGCAGGAAGTTGCAGTTGCCTCGGCTGAACTGAGGGCACTTCAAGGAGGATACTGTCTTGTGAATGAAGAGATCTTTTACTATAATCCATTAATCACACATCAGTGTGCTCCTCTTAGCAAGCCTGCAGAGCCTCTGAATCCCTTATGTACAGGAATGTAATGGGCAAGCAGGAAAACAAAACTGAATTTACTTAATGTGTAATGGAAGCATGTGAGTTGAAGCACGTGGATATGAACACTTAGAAATAAAACCACTCTTCTTTTGCTTCTCCTAAGGGAGATTAAGTTATGTTGCACTTTATTCAAAATGAAATAAGATATACAGGCATTTAATCTTGCGAAGTGAAGAACATGGTAGTGGAATTAAGGCTGCTGTATGGTCTTCATTTAGCCACTTTGACTGTGCTTCAAAACAACCTCTAGTTACATAACAGCATCCCATTCTTTCCAGGGGATGCTCTGCCCCCTCCCAGGGACAGGCTGATGGGGCTATCGCTTTTGGATTAAACTCACAAATCATTCAAGCCTAAAATTATTGGAGGGAAAGTCCTCCAGATAGTCAAATTTTGAATTTGTGGGAGTAAGAATGAGATGAAAAGACAATCTATCTGCATACAGTGAAACAGTTTGCTGCCAGACCTTTTTCTGGGGGTAGTTTGCCAGTGCATGTGAGTAATTAACTGTTTGCTGAGTTGTCCTCCGCAAAAGATTTTTGTCAGCAGAAAAACTGGCATAAAACGTGTAGATAATCCAAGGTCATAGTCACAACCATCCCTACGTTGTTGGTCAGTGGCTTACTGCAGCTGGCGTGGGACAGAGGTTAGTGAAGCAATGGGACTCCATCTAGTCCACTGCAGATCTTTGTGCTCCTGATAATCTTGCATACAGAGCCCAGCCCTTGGACCTCTCCCTCCTGGGAGCTGCTCGCTTGCCCTGGGGTTACACCACCTACAAGCATGGTAGTAAGGCATCAGCGGCAGAAGCACCTCTATGCTCGCACTGCACCAACAGTTGGGTGTCACTGCGAGGCGATAGCGTTACTTGTGGTGAAAAGATAAGCTTTGCCAGATCATGTCAATCATGTACATACACAAATCTCAAATGAGCGGAGGTGATTTTGAAATGTAGTCAAGGCCATAGGTCTCTGGCTAAGTCACTGTCGAAGTACTCGTCATGTGCTAGTCGTTGCCCTGTCTTAAAAAGCATCCTGTGAAAGTTAAATCTGACTTTCTTGTGGCATAAAACACTTGAAATGGCAGAAGCCAGAAAATTTACAGCATATTTTTCAAAGAAAATGTGGGCAATAAAGACAAGCATTGCAGCAGCGATGTTGAAGCCATGATGCTCTAAGGATAGAAGCAAGGCTGTGCTTGCAGGGCAGTACCTTTTATTAGACAAATTCATATGATTAGAAGAAAAGGGCAAAGTTTTAAACATTTGTTTCTTTTTTCTCTAGGTCTGAAATTGAAGTATTTTATTCATGTTAAATACAATTTCTCTGAGTTTATTCATTCTCGGCAAACATTTTGACAATTTAAGTGTAATGGGTATTTTAGTACTTGTGGTGCAGAAGAGGAGTATAAGCAAGGAGGCAATGTTAAGTTCACTAATCCTGTGGGGCAAAGGTAGAAAAAGTTTGTTGTTTTAATTATAACACTATTGTTATGATTCAGAGACCATCTGACAGCCGTGTAGGATTATTTACCAGCAAACCCTATGCCAACAACACTTACAAAAACTGAACTAAACGGAAGTTTTGCATTTACGTCAGATCCCAGGCAGGACAGTGGGCAGGGGAGAGGAAATTCACTGGTAAATGGAAAAGGAACTAAACAAAATTGGCAGGGAAAGAAATGTTATTTTCCAGGCTACGATAGGATATGACAAACAATGGATGTAACTTACAGTTATTTATAAAAAAAAAAAAGCTCCTTTTGGAGCAGTGACCCTCTTGTCTGAGTTTTGTAAAAGATGGAGGCTTACCCCTTCAGGGGAGGAAGGCAAGCAGAGAATATTTTACATTTAACATGTTGTTTCTCCCTGCCTAGGCTATGGGAACCTGAGCCCCAGCACTGCGGCTGGTCGAATCTTCTGCATCTTGTTTGCACTCTTTGGGATCCCCTTGAACCTTGTCCTCCTGAACGAAATCGGGCAGCTGATGCTATTGGGGGTTCAGCATTGTGCCCATCGCCTAGAGGAGGTGTTTCACTGGCAGGTAAGCAATGTGGACAGGAATGCTTCACCCTCAAGTTCAGGAAAGAAAAGACAGAGAAGGCATTGTTTGATATTTGGGTTCCCCTGACTAACAAGGACAGTCTGCCTACCTATTTGGCAAAAAAGGCAATAATACTCAGGAATAACTGGAAGCAAATAAATTTAGTTTATGACAGCCCTATGAGGTGTCAGATAAGGTTGTTTATTAATTGAGAGAACTTCTGTGATGAATGGCTTCCCCTACAGCAAAAGAAGTGCCAGAGTCTTAGAGCCATCCACAGTCCTAGAATATCTGGTCTGTTTATCATCAGTCATAGTTAGAATTGCACATGTAAGTTACATGGGAACGTTTGTGGAATAGACTTTAAACTGGCATGAATTTAGGACTCCTGAAGGTGATGCCTGGTTTACGTTGACTGGGAGGGCCACAGTTTATTCTAGTGGAACGTCATGAATGTTTCTTTTTATGGAGTCCAGCANTTGGTCAGTGGCTTACTGCAGCTGGTGTGGGACAGAGGTTAGTGAAGCAATGGGACTCCATCTAGTCCACTGCAGATCTTTGTGCTCCTGATAATCTTGCATACAGAGCCCAGCCCTTGGACCTCTCCCTCCTGGGAGCTGCTCGCTTGCCCTGGGGTTACACCACCTACAAGCATGGTAGTAAGGCATCAGCGGCAGAAGCACCTCTATGCTCGCACTGCACCAACAGTTGGGTGTCACTGCGAGGCGATAGCGTTACTTGTGGTGAAAAGATAAGCTTTGCCAGATCATGTCAATCATGTACATACACAAATCTCAAATGAGCGGAGGTGATTTTGAAATGTAGTCAAGGCCATAGGTCTCTGGCTAAGTCACTGTCGAAGTACTCGTCATGTGCTAGTCGTTGCCCTGTCTTAAAAAGCATCCTGTGAAAGTTAAATCTGACTTTCTTGTGACATAAAACACTTGAAATGGCAGAAGCCAGAAAATTTACAGCATATTTTTCAAAGAAAATGTGGGCAATAAAGACAAGCATTGCAGCAGCGATGTTGAAGCCATGATGCTCTAAGGATAGAAGCAAGGCTGTGCTTGCAGGGCAGTACCTTTTATTAGACAAATTCATATGATTAGAAGAAAAGGGCAAAGTTTTAAACATTTGTTTCTTTTTTCTCTAGGTCTGAAATTGAAGTATTTTATTCATGTTAAATACAATTTCTCTGAGTTTATTCATTCTCAGCAAACATTTTGACAATTTAAGTGTAATGGGTATTTTAGTACTTGTGGTGCAGAAGAGGAGTATAAGCAAGGAGGCAATGTTAAGTTCACTAATCCTGTGGGGCAAAGGTAGAAAAAGTTTGTTGTTTTAATTATAACACTATTGTTATGATTCAGAGACCATCTGACAGCCGTGTAGGATTATTTACCAGCAAACCCTATGCCAACAACACTTACAAAAACTGAACTAAACGGAAGTTTTGCATTTACGTCAGATCCCAGGCAGGACAGTGGGCAGGGGAGAGGAAATTCACTGGTAAATGGAAAAGGAACTAAACAAAATTGGCAGGGAAAGAAATGTTATTTTCCAGGCTACGATAGGATATGACAAACAATGGATGTAACTTACAGTTATTTATAAAAAAAAAAAAGGTCCTTTTGGAGCAGTGACCCTCTTGTCTGAGTTTTGTAAAAGATGGAGGCTTACCCCTTCAGGGGAGGAAGGCAAGCAGAGAATATTTTACATTTAACATGTTGTTTCTCCCTGCCTAGGCTATGGGAACCTGAGCCCCAGCACTGCGGCTGGTCGAATCTTCTGCATCTTGTTTGCACTCTTTGGGATCCCCTTGAACCTTGTCCTCCTGAACGAAATCGGGCAGCTNCTCCTTTTGGAGCAGTGACCCTCTTGTCTGAGTTTTGTAAAAGATGGAGGCTTACCCCTTCAGGGGAGGAAGGCAAGCAGAGAATATTTTACATTTAACATGTTGTTTCTCCCTGCCTAGGCTATGGGAACCTGAGCCCCAGCACTGCGGCTGGTCGAATCTTCTGCATCTTGTTTGCACTCTTTGGGATCCCCTTGAACCTTGTCCTCCTGAACGAAATCGGGCAGCTGATGCTATTGGGGGTTCAGCATTGTGCCCATCGCCTAGAGGAGGTGTTTCACTGGCAGGTAAGCAATGTGGACAGGAATGCTTCACCCTCAAGTTCAGGAAAGAAAAGACAGAGAAGGCATTGTTTGATATTTGGGTTCCCCTGACTAACAAGGACAGTCTGCCTACCTATTTGGCAAAAAAGGCAATAATACTCAGGAATAACTGGAAGCAAATAAATTTAGTTTATGACAGCCCTATGAGGTGTCAGATAAGGTTGTTTATTAATTGAGAGAACTTCTGTGATGAATGGCTTCCCCTACAGCAAAAGAAGTGCCAGAGTCTTAGAGCCATCCACAGTCCTAGAATATCTGGTCTGTTTATCATCAGTCATAGTTAGAATTGCACATGTAAGTTACATGGGAACGTTTGTGGAATAGACTTTAAACTGGCATGAATTTAGGACTCCTGAAGGTGATGCCTGGTTTACGTTGACTGGGAGGGCCACAGTTTATTCTAGTGGAACGTCATGAATGTTTCTTTTTATGGAGTCCAGCATCATCTTCAACCATAAACTAGGCTGCACTTCCCTTGCCACCCTTCTTGTGACAGTCTTTTTTGTTTGTTTGTTTTGTTCCTGTTTTACTAGAAAAAAGCTTCCCTCCTGATTAAGACTTGTGCACTGGTAACTGGCTTGTTGTTGTTCCTTCTGCTGCCTCCCTTGTTGTTCTCTGACAAAGAAGGCTGGTCTTATGAAGAAGGCTTCTACTATTCCTTCATTACCCTCAGCACTATAGGGTTTGGAGATTATGTGATTGGTGAGTATTTCACTTTTCATTGCTTTCACCTACTAAACATCAAAGCCAAATGTGTGGGACCTAAAACTCCCAACTTGTCAGTTTACACGACTAGCCATCCACAGACCTGTGGATTTGACAGGTTGGAGAAGACATGATTTCTGACATAGCAATGCCACCTATGGAGGAGCAAAGAAATCATTTCCAGGTCAATGAGTACTCTTCCAGCATTCACATGGTCTGTCACTTGAATGACTACACCACCAGACTGGGATGCTACGTTTTTAATCACAGCAGTTGCTGATGGTGCACTTGGTGTGCTCCAGTGCATCAGCAGCGATTAGTTTTAAGCAGATGCTACACTACATCGCCATTAACAGACAGTGACCATTTCCTCTGTGAAAACTCCAGACAACAGCTTTCTAAAAAGCAGCTTAAGTCACTCACTTGTAGACTGTCAGGCACCAGGCACAGCCTAGTTTGGTTGCCAAAACCCTTTGCCAGAGGAAACGGATTTGGACCCACGCCTGATGCGTTTGCTGAAACACAGGACACACCTTTTTGATAAAGACTTTCTCATTAAAAACAAATTGATTATAGAAACACATGCACCCTTGAATCCCTGGAAAACACAAAGATTGAAACACGTTATTACAGATTCTTTGTATTTTCTTTGTAGTGCTTGCTTGATGCTCAGACAACTTAATGGCGGTTACCTTAGGACTTGTCTATAATGCATCGAAATTATGACTAGAGCTTGTGTAGGCACACTTAAATGAGCTAGGATCAAGTCAGCTTGTGGAAGGGTAGTCAGATGGAGTTTAACAAAAGCTAGCCAGTTCAGCATTTTCCTATGCCAATTTTATATATGATGCTGAACTATGTGCTGCGGCAGCTTTACTTCTCTCAGTTTCAGTTTTTGACAACTAATTCTGAAGTTCTTCTCTCATACACCTCCCACTTCCAGGTGTACCTTCACCTGTGTGGTACCTTTGTAACTGGCATACTGCTGTAGATACACTGGGTTCAGTATGGGAATAACTGAGTACGTCAGCAACCTGTGGTATGTAGAGGCCAAACCATTTTGGCCTTACAATCCTGTGTTTGTGGTTTATGTCTCAAAAATAAGTAGGGCCAGGGCATGGGTTCAAGTGTCTGTCACTATTTTGTGACTGTCATGTTGTTTCCCACTAGTGTGATATCTAGCATTGTTCTGAACCAGGTAAATTCTAGGGGATAGCATGTGCCAGGAGTGATGCCTGATGTTCACTTTGGACACAAATGCTCTTTTTGGGGGGGAAATATAAGCCAGGCTATGGTACTTGGATTTGAAGTTATACAGTAGTCCCTAGCCTGTTTTATTTAGTAATATTGATGTAGCTTCTATTACTGGCCCTAAAATCCATTAATTTACACACTCAGTAAGCCCTGCTATTGGACATAAGATGCCATGTAGCTCCTACACTGTTTCTGATCTTCTCATCCCCAAGATTGCACCTATTGGGTGGTCTTTGTGGATGAAGCATTCTCCCTGGAAGCCTCAAATAGCCCTTCCCTCTTGTTTTCACTTATTATTTAGAAGCAAACAATTTTTAAATCTTTGAATTTAGCATCAGTGAAAGGTGCTTGTCTGAAGGATGAATATAATACTCTTCCTGGCTGAAGTTCATCTTGATGTAGAAAGCCAGCCCAAAGAGTAGTTACCACAGAAGTGGTTGGTAGCTCCCCAACATTTATCAGTGGCGTAGTGACAACCTCAAAATGTCTTGTAGTCCCCTTATACTGAAAACACACATAATGTGTATTATGTAATATATAATATTACCAAGTAAATGGATGTAAAGAAATGGCTGTTTAATATGGCTCCACTGACCAGTTACTACTTATCACAATCTTGTAGACAGTAACAGTTCATGGACTACAATTCTGGAGCTGCTAGTCTGTGCAGGTAATCACAGGACAGTACACCCACATACAACCACTTACAGATGAAAAATACCTAAACACCTGCCATTGTGGATGCACCCAGTCCTATGTGTACTTTTCATTAGAACATGGTATGGAGAGTGGCCTCCAGGTTTGTGGAGGTACCACCTCGTACATGTTAACTCCTCACACTCTGTCCCGAAAGTTTCAGGTGTTCTGTAGTATTTGCTGCACTGCAGGTATTCAGTTATAAAGCTACAAACCTTCCTAAGGTAAGGACACTAAATAATGAGACCTAAGAAGCAGTAGAAAGAAAGCCCAGGCAAAGACTGCTGCCACTGATTTGCATCCTGTACTTTACCTGTGTTTGTAAAGCTACCCCAGCCTGCTTTACAGATACGGCCCAGTCGCTTCATAGGGCTGAGCTCATTGCTTTGCTTTGCCTGTATTATTATTAATATTACTACTGACACTAATTTAGCCGTGGAAGCCTCTTTGCACTAAACATTGTGGAAAGACAACTGAAAGTATGGCTTTGCTTCAAAGGGATCACAAAATACCTAGCTGAGCAACCAGACAGAGGATGTATAGCTTCAAGCTGTCTTCCGAGGTTTGATTGTTCTTAGAAGTTTTAGGACTGCTCAGGCCCCTTCCTTCCTGCTCTTAAAGACTCACTCACTGCCTTATATCTGGCTTAACATACATCAGTATAGAAAACCTGCTTACCTCTCTGCCTGCAGGGGACCCCTGCTACGCACTAATATAATGTTGTGATGCTGAGCGATAAGTAGAGAAATGAAACTGTGTACTTAAATGTGAATAATTTCTCTTTGACATAGATGTAATTTGGGATTTATTTTCCTTTCTTATGGGTAATCTTTACAATTCCTAGTGAGTTGTAGACTGTTGCTAATGTCATGAAACATACTTGCTTATTCTGTTCACATGCTAAGTAGATAGCATACTTGTATTTTTAATAGAAATCACATTAGGTCATATGTCCACTGTCTTTGCTTTACAACTGATGTCTCCTTTGAGGCACTCTTGATCCAATCTAGAAATGTTTTGGGTGATTTTCTTGTAGGGATGAACCCAGACCGCACCTATCCAGGCTGGTACAAGAATGTAATCTCTCTGTGGATCCTCTTTGGGATGGCCTGGCTAGCACTGGTTATCAAATTTTGCATCAGCTTTCTAGAGAGCTCCAGTGACTACTGTCAGTGCAACAAGAAGAGCACAGAGATGGCAGAAGGCTTAACGGATGACAACAAAAATAGTATGGCGGGACTTCATGATGTGGAGATCTGCAATGACAAAGACACAAAACCAAAAGGACCAGATGAATCTCTCACAGCTCCTAGAGAAGCACTCTAGGGAAGAAACATACTCTCAGTGTCTCTTGGGTTTTAGTGCACCAGAGATGCACCACTTAGAAATGTGGGAACGGACCTGCCCTGACATTCACATGGGGTGAAAGCTTGGTTATTGAGCTTGAAAGGGTTCTATTCTGAATTGAGCAATGACAACAAAATGTTTCATTTGCAACACCACCAAGAATTACCAACGGGATTCTTAGCAAAAGTAGATTTACAGAGATACTACTTACCTTCCTGCCTCAACGTGTGAGGTAAACTTTGACATCTGTACGCAACACCAGCTGTTGTCCTTTTCTTTGCATGCAAAGTTCTTGTAGCCTCTAATTGTATGTATGGCATGTTGCAAATACCACAACTAGAAAAGCAAGTGCCATTTAATGCAGGAAAGAAATTGCATGTTGTTAAAAGACTTAATGAAAAGCGCTATTTAAAGCCACCTGGCAGTCACTGCAAATGTGCTCCCATCACCTAGATGCTTGTGCTTGCCAAAGGTGGTAATGTGCTTTTGCTCTCTGATCATTAGTACATGGATGGCAATGAGGCAGAGCTTGCAGAGGTGCCTAATAGAAACAGAAAGAAATTTCTACATCGGAGTTCCACTAATACTAAAAAGAGACTAGGTAGGTAGTCTGTTCCTTACTCCAGAACTTCTGTAGGATCAGCCTTTGTAAAGTATTATGAAGACCAAATGTCAGCAGCTAAATGTGACATTCATTTAGATTTTTATTTTGCCATATCCTGGAAGCCAGAAAAGGAGAACTAGAGGCAATTTTAAGTGCCAGTGGTTCCAACCTATGGCCAATGTTAACAAGGGCTGCTTTAATGTAGAAACAGACTGAAGTACCTTCAACTGTGATCAAGAGGTGCTATTCTGATCAACTTCTCATGTCATAAATGGTGTATCTGTTTTGGCTAACATCTTTTATATAAGTACAACTATCTTTTGATCTGTGGAATGCCAGACCTGCTTATTTTGACCTTTGTGTCAATCATGAAACAGAACTGTTTTTTTATCATTCCATTAAATTCTCAGAAACCTTTTGATAAATTACACCATTTATTAAAGGCCCAACAGAGTCTAACTCCTGCTGCCACTTATATACCCATATCTAATTTTCTCATTTTCTTATTCCTACTATGCTACTTGCATCCCAGAGCATTAACTTTGAAAACTTGACCATAGCAGTACACCAGAACAAAGCATTTGGGTGAGCCTTCAGCTTCTGCATTGGTCGAAGATTCCACATGGACAGCAGAGAAAAGACTGAAAACAGAGTCTGTTGGAGTACAGGACTCAGAAATATATGGCTTCACAGAAATGCAGTGAGTGAAAAGTTTACAGTCTTCTGGAACACAAGTTCTGGAACATGTATCATGAAAAAAGTATTTCCAGAGTAGGCCACTCTGAGTGTTGCTATCTGGTAGAACTGATTACAGGAGAAAGTGCGGGAAAGGAATATGCTGGATGAAATATAGTCTGTTAAACTTTTGTCAGCCTTTTTGTCATTGGCCTTTTGCCAACTCCATGGTAATAAATGTTCTCTCAAATACTGTTTCAATGGGCAGCAGAGACAAGGAAGGAGGTAGTGGAAATCTCAGGTCATACTTGGGAAACTGATGCAAAATAAATTCAATTTTTTGAACACTGCATCGTTTCTTTAACAGCCTTTAGCATAAACTTTTCTGTTTCTTCTGTGTTTTGTCTTGTTTATTTTCACTGATGGATAGACAATGTAAGTTTTACTAATGCTCATAATGGGCTGGCCTACAACAAGACCAAAGTATATTTCTTTAAACATAAATGAATCATAATTCCACAGCATAAAATGTGATACCCTTTTATGCGTATCCTTTACAACTTCTTTCAGGTGCAAAACTTAGTAAATATAACTATCGTAAAATCTGGATGCCCAGAAGGTAGTAGGAATTTCTAGTGTCAAAACATGGGAATGACTAGGCTAAGTCTATCTCAACTTCTACCAGCTCTGCTCTTTGAGAAGGCTTAGCTTGAAAAGAGTTTCTTTTTTTCAATTTAAAAGTCTATTATATTAATCATATCTAATTTGTATTCCCAGATATTTGTAGTTTGTGGATGAGGTTTTTCAAAAGTGCCTTAGATGTTTGGGCACTCTGGTCCTGCTGAAGTGCAAGCAGAGTTGCGTGCCTTAGGACAGCTAATATGCACATCTGAAAGCTAAAAGTAAGATGATCTGTAGGAGTAGTCCCAAAAAAAGGAAAAAAAACCCAGTTATTCTTCATAGATCTCAGTGCTTCCACTGTATGTCAGGGTTCAGCCACAAACCTAAGCATGTGGTTGGGTCTCAAGGTGACTCAGTGTATCTTCTCCAGGAATCCTTGCTGATTCACTTCCTTCCACAGCTGTGCTGTTGCATTACCCAGCTGCTCACCACCAGTGTAATCCTGCTACTGTCTGATACAGGATATTTGCAGGAGGCACATCTGAACTGCTTGCAAACCACGTGTAACTCCAGAGCTGCAAGTTGCCTGCTTGTGTCCTGGATCACCTAAAGAAATATGAAATAAGTGAGTCAAATACCATCTCTGCCTGGGTTCTCTGACACCAGATTAGCATGTTGTCACTTATAGATATCCTTTTATTGACAGTTCCTCAGCTAGCTTTTGATAAGGACAATAGATATTATTGTCTCCAAGTCCCCACAGACTGCTGTGCATCTAGTCTTTCTGTTCTTTACAAAGCTGTGCTGTGGTTAAATGACATGGATGAATTTATTCCCAGAGGGATGAGAAGAAAGTGGAGTTTTGCAACATCACAAACATCATCACCCATGTGTCTACCAAAATATGAAAGGTTATCTGCTCAAGGGTAAAATAAAGAAAACAAAAGCATGGTGCTGTTACCATTCTTGTCACAGCTGACTTGCAGTCTTCTGTAATCTGCATTGGAAAATTACAGATGCTTCTTGGTTGTGGGTTTTCTTGGTTGGTTGGGGGTTTTTGTTTGTTTTTTGTTTGGGTTTTTTTTTTTTATAATGTTTCTTCTTGTGCAGTTTCCATTAGCGATTTTAGGTTAGACTTTCACTGCTATTATTCTTCGCAAGTCGATTCTTCCCTATTATCCTGTTTTCTTGCTTGGGAGGAGCAGGGGCTGAAAACAGGTTTGGTTAGTAATGATACTTGTAAATATTTATGTAACATCAGTGTCCAGAGCTTTTTTCCACAATCACATAGAGCATAATGTGCTTCTGACCTTTATACAGTTTCCCAGGAAATCAATCCCTTAAAGCTAGAAAATAGGCCTCTCTAGCTCCACTACTCCAAGTACAAGTCCTGGCTTCGATCTCAGTGTTTCTCATGCTGGCTCTTTCAGCTAGTCCAAAAGAGATGTTTACCCCTTGGGGAGAGATGTGTCCAGAAATATGTAATAAGATGTTACAGCAACATAGTACAGACTGCTCAGAACTGCACAGTTTTTAATCGTCTAGTTGACTACAGTATTTTAAGATTGCTAGACTAGAACAAAAAAAAAGCCCTTTTTCCATAATGGTCTCTGAGTCAAAAAAATCCAGGATGTCATTTTTTCTCACAGTGGTGGGCTGATGGAGTATCATCTTACAACTGATATCCCAGCTCAGTTTAGAGCTGGGACTATTTAGCCTAGAGAAGAGAAGGCTCAGGAGGATCTCATCAATGTATATAAATACCTGCAGGGAAGGTGTAAAGAAGACGGAGCCGGGCTCTTTTCAGTGGGGCCCCATGACAGGACAAGAGGCAATGGGCACAAACTGAAACACAGGGGGTTCCTCCTAAACACCAGGAAACACTTTTTCACTATGAAGATGACTGAGCACTGGCACAGGTTGCCTAGAGAGGTGGTGGACTCGCCATCCTTAGATATATTCAACAGCTGTCTGGACACAGTCCTGGGCAACCATCTCTAGGTGACCCTGCTTGAGCAGGTGACCTCCAGAAGTCCCCTCCAACCTCAACTGTTCTGTGATTCTGCTTTTCAACGTCAAGCTGTCCTTCACCTTGTGGTCTATAGTCTGCCAGAGAAGAAATTGATTTTTTCCAGTCTAAGTGAGCTCAAGGGAGTGGTCTATTTATGTACATTTTTTTATAAAAAAATACAGAACTTTCCTTTAGCTATGCAGATATCAACTAATATTTAGGTTTCATTGCATTGGACAATTTGTAGATGCTAATTCTTTTTCAGAGATCTCACAATCAGAGAACGGCTTTACATGAAGGACGGTACAGAGAGAGAGAATTACTTGTGGGAGGGGGTGTCTCCTCCAGATGTTTAGAGTGCATTGTGGTGTTCCAAAAATGTGCAATAATGTTCAGCTTGGTGTAGCCTCCTGTCATTGTTATATATCTACCTGTAAGTTCCAGCAAAAGGATTCAGTGTTTCATCGCTGCACACTTCAGGTAAAGCAAATTGTACCTCACTGTAGTTTACCCTTTCTAAATTAGAGGCTTACATCGGTACTAATTGCCTACTTACCAGTTGAATCAGGGGAAAATTTTAATGTAATTAGGTCTTATAATACAAGCTTGGTACCTGCCATCTCCATAAATAAATAAATATTCTGGCTAATGGAAGAGGGAGATGCAGTAAAAAACCTGGTATTTTTCAGTCCTGTTATACTATGGCTTAGGGAGCCACATGTTTGGTAGTGTCCCTCCTTCCAGTAGTCCTGGCTGTGTGTGAGGTAGCATCAGGGCAGATAATTTTTGAACACCTTTTTGATTTTAGAAAGTTTCTTTTACTTTATATATATATATATATATATAAATACTCATAAGTATGTGGAAACTTACAGTTGAAATGGAGTTGAGTCTGAATATCTGTCATGCTGCGCAGTTCTGGGCAAGGATTCAAAGGTTTCTCAGAAAGATGAGTGATTACAATGGAACATTATCTGTGCCCTTAAAAATTCTCATCTCATAGGACTGAAACTCAAACAGCTGGGGTTTTTTTGTTTTGTTTTGGGGTTTTTGGGTTTGGTTTGGTTCTTTTTTTTTTCTTTTTTTTTTCTTTTTTTTCCAGAGGTAAACTGATATACATGTTTTAAGCTAGCACTAAGCAGGTAGAGGGGATCTCTGGTACCTCCAAGGTCAATGCATGTTGCAGTAAGAGCTGCTGAAAACCTGTCACTGTTGTTGGAGGAGACATCAGCAACGTGGCATCCAGAAACTATGCATGGTGGGATAGCACAAAATGAACTTCAAGAAAACAGATGAAAACTATTTTAAGATCTTCAACGCTGAACAAGGTTTCACAGGATTATTGTATTCTAAAGCTGTTGATGTTAACATATGTGCAGATATGGTCTCCAAAACTTTTTATTCCTTTTCTAGTTTTGAGCTAAGATACTTTTATTTTTAAGGGAAGTTGTAAAGAAGACATTCCTAGTAAAAAAATGATAGATCCATAGTGCTTGAGTCTCAGTGCTGGAGCTACCTCTTGAGGCAGAAGCCATGCAGTGTAAGTTAGAGAGGCTTTGAAACTGTTTTAATTTTTATGGTAATATGTAAAGTGTTTCTTGTACGTTCCCTGCTACTGACTTAAACTCACTGGAACATCAGATTTAGTTCTTGAATAACACAAGTTTCCAAAAGAGCATGCTTAGCAAAGCAAGCTGTAAGAGATAAACACAGAAAGGGAAGGAAAATAATAGGAAAGAAAGCGTGGAGGAGAGAAGCCGGTGGAGTTTGTTACACATTCCTAAGGAACCTGCTTATCAAACTTGATTAGGTTCATACCTTTTTTTTTTCTTTTGTAAAGCCTTTAAACATCTCTTAAATAAATGAATCAGTCTGTATTTAGTCAGTGATTATGGAAAGGCTTCAGACAGTCATGTATCTGAGTGAATAAAAAGGACCAATGCATAAAGTCAGGGTTAGACAAATCTCCCACCAGAGGCAAAACTGAAGAAGACACAGATGTGGAAACAGAACAGAGAGGCACATAGTAAGGATAGGGTCAAACAGAAAGGATGAGTGGAAGCAAGCAGAAACCCAGTGAGGCAGCATTTGCCTAGCTGGCTATGATAAATGAAGAATGTGTAATTGAGGGAGCTTGCAATGTAATAAAGAATTGGGATTAACCTAATTTGGGTAAATACTGATCAACAAAAGGCCATGGTTGTACCATAACTGCTATTAGTCTATACGTAATTCTTTTACAGGTTGGAGTTGCAAGATAGTGTTTTTAAAGCATTTCAGTTCTTCTCCAGATTAATGTTGTGGTTAATCCCTTTTCCCACTACTTTTTTGGATCCTCTCAGTTAGAACATTATTGAACATCCCCTGCACCTCAAGTAGATAAACATGCCTTCCAAATACAAGTTTAAATTAAGAAGCTTTGGGTTAAAATGTTAAAATGCTAATTCTATGAGGTATAGCACAGAAAAATATAATCCTAGAAGACAAATGGGGTGGATGACTGCTTGATGTACTGGAACTATCATAGATGGTGCCTGGCAGCTTGGTCTTACACGGTTTTGCTGTCAACAAAGCACAGTGAGGAGTTTAATTAGTTAAGGGCCTCAAAATAAGGGAGAATGGTGCCTTAATGAGCAATGAATGTAAGTCAAGGCTGTAGTGGACCGTAAATAGTTTGGGTGTACCCAAAATAATGCCCCATCTCAGATTTTCCTTAATAAGGAGACTCAAACATTGTCACCATTTGGATGAGAGGACTTTTGAAGTCTTGCAGCACAATCAAGCCCAGAGATCCAAAAAGCTTGAGTCATAGTTTTCAATGTCTGCCCTTTGAATTTTGAACTTCCAGCAATGCACAGCAACAGATTGTGGCTCTGTGTGTGCGAAAGAAAGAGAAAGAAATGGTGCTGCCAGTGTTCCCAAGTATATTAAGGTCATGTTAATTCCTACAGCACATTCCTCACACAGCTCCAACCCCTTTCCCAGCAAATAAAGCAGCCTCTCATGTTGTTTTTTTTTCTACATAAAGAATTTCTTTCTCATCCTTTCTTCTGGTCTTGCTTCTGCCTAATCAGTCCTGCTCCCGCATGAGTTCCCGCACCACTCCCGGGCCAAAATCTGATCCTCTTGTGTTTCCTCTGTGTGCCTAAACTCTTCTCCTGTGCCAGGAAGAAGTATGTACAGCAGAGTCCTTCTCTGCTATGCTGGGGCCAGTGTTGTATAAAAAAACAAAGAGAATGGGGAGGAGCAGAGAAGTTCCAGGGACTGCTTTTCCTGTTCCCACTCTCTTCTCTTAACGATGTTAACTTTAGAATCCCAGCTCTGGAGAGGTTTGAGATCTCCCTGATGTCTGTACCCATTCTGATCTGCTGGTCTTCTCCATGAGGGGAGCAAGGGGATCCAGACAGTCTCAGATGGCTTGCTTTCAGGTTGGTTGTAGTTCAGTGGAAAGCTGAAGCTTTTGGTATCAGCTGCAACTATGCTCCAAACTCATTTGACTTGCGGAGAATTCGAAGGAATTGGCAACTCTCTTCAAGAAAAACCTGAAGGAAAGTGATGATGCCTTCACACAAGTTTGTCTTCCTTTTGAGACAGCGTTAGCTGCAGTAATCCAGGAAGCACTGTGCTGCAATGAGTGACCTGGAGAACTGAGAATAGTCTTCCCCAGGGATCTCTCTTGAGATCCACCAACGCTTGGATGTTATTGCTATTAGTTCCCTGATGCTGTCGCCTTTTAAGCTTAGAACAGGATGTTTCAGCTGAGCAATGAGTTGAAGGCATAAGGATTGAACATGTGGTTATCTTTTGATGTGACATACAGTGATGACAACTAGTAGCCACAAAAGAGTGTACTGTATAGTGTTCTGGTCATGACACTGGACTAAAACTTTGGAAGGTCTGGGACATGTCACAGAATTTCTGCATGATTTCACTGTAAGGATATTTACTACTCTATCTGCATGATTTCTGTATAACCTCTAATTCTCAGGGTAACCGTACAATATTCCCTGCTGTGAATGGAGTAGCTAACAGCGCGATTCACTGAATCCAGAAAATAATGAAAGGAGCTAATCAAGCCAGTAAAATCAAAAAAGCCAAGCAGGTGGACAGGACTCCAGTCTTACTCAAGCATAGTGAAGTGCCTCTTTCTGGACTATGTCCAGATGTTAGATATAAAGCCAATGCTTTGTCTTGAAAAAATGAAATAAAGTGCTTGGGGCTCATACCTGGGAAGGAGGGACCTGTTTTCAGGTCTCCGCTCTGACTCAGGCAGGGCAGGCCAGCAGTATGACGTGAATGCCATCTACCTAAGGTTCATGGGAAGGCTATCTACAGCCACTCTTGAAGCTGTTTCACTGCTCATAAATTATTAACTTGGCCGTGAGGCAGGGAACTATTACCTTCCCTCTCTTTTGCTTGATGAATCACTACATGTGTAAATCTGTATGTGGATTTAGCCCTTAGGGAATGACTACAATAGGAAGAGAAAGAACAGTCCAGTGCTTGGATAGCAGTAGCCAGTGGTGTGAAGCATTGCTGTCACAGATGTCATCGACTCAGCTCTCATGGCTCTAGATGTTTGTTGATTCTCAGGCACTATAACATCCTGGTATTAGATTGACTTGTCCCGTAGCAGAATGCAGAAATGTCTGACTGACTCAGACAGGCACCTGTTTCCACACTCAGCCACAATTCCTTCGGCAGAGATGGACACCTGCACGTGACGTTTCTGTTTGTGGAAATGCAACAGAGAAACCTCAAAACAGCCAGCAGCCAAATGGTTAGGGAAGTCATTTAGGTCAAAGCGACGCAGGTTCATATTTCTGTGTGATTAAAATCAAGGGATTTAAATCTGTATCACAGCAAAGGCCCCAGGCTAAATAAAAGTTAATCTTTCTCAGCCTTCTGAGCTACATATTTGTTGCAGGAATAGAAAGGAGAGAGCCAGTGGTTGACTCTATAGCTCACTTGTGAAGGTATGGGGTGTGTGAAAATGTGATATTTAGGATGCATTGCCGTGAATGTTACATAGTTACACCAAGTGGCAGAAGTCTACCTGCAGAGATTGAACAAGATGCAACTCAAGATACCTAGCAGCTCCAGTGCAGGAGGGGCAGAGGCTTCAAATCCTGGCCCCTAATCCCAACTGAGCATCTGCTGAGTAGCTAGTAGCTATTTTAAGAAGGTCACTAGCCCCTAAATAGGGGGGCTGAAGCACCTGTAGACAAATTGCCACTGGAGAGCCCTGAGGATGCCAGTTATGATGCAGAACTGCAGAGCATGGTTAAGCTCTGCTGAGTTCAGTTAAGTTACATCAGACCTGAATTATCTGTTTAAAAGGATATAGGTGTACATACAGCTGGAACAACTGTGCAATGCTATTACACAAATAAATGACGTACAGAAAGAAAGTTAAACTGTGGGTGGGTGAGCAAGTTTCTCACCTATAATCTTCCACACCATTTGATTTGCAATAAAAGGGAACTGTTGGAGACTGCCAATAGGAGCTGTGTCTCCCAGCCTTGCCCTCCCTTATCGTATTTCTGAGCAAAGCCAGCTGATTAAGCAGGGTCTGGTGTGACTGACCTTACATCTGGTTTGAGACCTGCACAGCAATCTGTTGATTCACTCTTCACAACAAACACAGGTACTAACTTTCAAGTTTGCAGCCCTACATGCCTTCACTCAGACGGGCACAGGAGGATTACTGTAGGTCTTGGTTTAGATGTCTGTTAACTCACTGTACAGTTCAGCAAGTTGCTGTGGGTCAGAGCACTTCTAACCTGAGACATGAGGGATGCTGAAACATGCACAGACACACACAGTGGTACATGATAAGGTAGGAACAGGATTTTGAATGCAATAGGTTATGTATATGAGAAATGATGAAGTACAGTAGAGGGGAAATATAGGATCATAGAATCATAGAATGTCCTGAGTTGGAAGGGACTCATAAGGATCATCGAGTCCAACTCCTGGCTCCACACAGGACCAGCCGAATCAGAGCACATGACTGAGAGCGTTGTCCAGACGCTTCTTAAACTCAGTCAAGCTCTGTGCTGTGACCACTTCCCTGGGGAGCCTGTTCCAGTGCCCGACCACCCTCTCAGTGAAGAGTCTTTTCCTGATATCCAACCTAAACCTCCCCTGTCACAGCTTCATGACATTCCCTCGGGTTCTATCACTGGTCACCAGAGGGAGGAGATCAGTGTCTGCCCCTTCACTCCCCCTTGTGAGGAAGCTGTAGGCCACAATGAGGTCTCCCCTCAGTCTCCTCTTCTCTAGGCTGATCAAACCAAGGGACTTCAGCCTGTCTTCATATGTCTTCCCCTCTAGACCCTTCACCATCTTTGTTGCCCTCCTTTGGACACTCTCCAATAGTTTTATGTCCTTTTTGTACTGTGGTGCCCAAAACTGCATGCAGTACTTGAGGTGAGGCTGCACCAGCGCAGTGTAGAGTGGGACAATCACTTCCCTAGATGACCACTTTCCTACATGTTGTAGGAGCATGTGTTTCTGGAGTAATTCAAACCTTATCTGCAGAAGGAAGTATTTGCCAGTAAACTTCAATTGGTTCTGGATTCAGTTTCCTATGCCAGGAAACCCTCCTAACAAGTATAAAGCTTGTATTACTTTCCCTGAGGAAATAAAGGCTTATCTTGTTGGAATAACTGCTGTATTCACACTCTGGACCAACACAGTTAGGCTGGCAAATCTGGGAAGGACAAATAAGACCTCTCTAGCCCTTCACTTCTCTGTAATTCAACTTTGCCAATCATAAGATGGAATTAATGTTCCTTATTCTGTAGTTCCAACAAATACTGAGAGAAGTCACTACTTAAGATTCATACAATGTTTTCAGAAACAAGATCTCTAATGCACTCCACTAATGTGACGAAGTGCTGCTAGCATGCTGTGAGCACCCACACAATCCCTTAAACTAGGCGTTGTCTCTAGCTGGTGGCAGCATCCACGCAGCTGTTGAAGAAAGTGAGACGTGGTCTGCATGGCTGCCAGTTTCTCAGAGGTAATCCAGTTCCCATTTCTGTGGGGAAAAAACTGTCTGGGTGCACCTGAAGCTTCACCAGGCACAGCACGCTAGGCTCTAGCTAGCGCGTGTGGCCGTAGGCATGCAATCCCGAATGGCAGGCGGAAAGTAGCTTTGGTAAAATCTTGCGGTGTGCAAGAAACCCAGGGAATCGTTGTCACTGCACAGATACTACAGGGCAGTTCCAGCCTTCCCTTATCCATCTCTAAAATCTTGTTCTTCTTTCAGCTTCTACTGCTCTTTAAAATACTTAGTTTGCCTGAAAAGGTCACTGTAATGTTGCAGATTGGTTTGTTAAAGATTAGGCAAAGAATTCATCTCACCCAATATCAGGCATCTATACAAGCAACTGAAAGACATACACACTGTTCAGGAGAAATGCATCTTATCCTAAAAGTGGGTCAGACAAGTCATACCCATCTTTTAATCTAATCTATGAATTAATCAAAGGACTATATAATCTATAAATTAATCTATAAATTACTCAAAGGACTTCAAGGGTATGACTTGTCTGACCCACTTTTAGGATAAGATGCATTTCTCCTGAACAGTGTGTATGTCTTTCAGTTGCTTGTATAGGAGGCCTTGGCATTGTGCACATTAAGACATCGGATGAATCACCTCCTAGAGGTCTTTACTCGCCCTGCATCTAGGCCTCTAGTCTTCTTCTGTGTTGATGGAAATAAAGCAATCACTTTTGCTTTTGTTTTAGGTCAGTTTCACATTTTGGTTTTCAGGCACTTGGCAGCTGTGTAATGTTTGGTTTGCAAACACTCCCAGGGAAGGGCTCAATCCAAGCCAATTATTTTCTTTGCAAAGAGATAAAAACTCAAACATTTTTCTTTACTCTCACATTTCCTAAAACAGTTTTCTGGTTTTCTACCCCAAAATGAAAGCTGCAGGCTCAAACTACTTATTCCTATACCCTTCATATGTTTAAAGATCTCCTATTTCCAAACTTCACCCAGCTTTTGTGTGGTTCTGTGCTTGGTTTTGATGGAGGTAGAAGGTTTTTTTAAAACTCTACTTTAATAGCCCAGTCATTTGGGGAGCTGCAAAAGGCATGGACATATTTACTCCGTGCAAGACAGACACAGGGACTAACGCTGACCTATTCCTACCTAAGCTGGTACGTCTGAACAATGCATGGCAGCTGTCTTTGGAGAAACTAGCTTTGGTTTAAAAGCAGCAGGCTTCCTTGGAAAGACCCTCCCTCCTAGGTGCTGCGCTGCACTGTGGCCATCATGCTTGTGCTGCTAGCTTCAGTTCTGCTGGATGGGGTGTCTCTGTGCCTGTGCTTTGCTATCTGATTTAGAGATGCCAGCAGCCATCACTTGACCCTGACGTCACCCCTGCTTCATTAGCATGCAACAGAGAGTGCTGTTCTTAGGAGCCTTAATATGTTCTTGGGAGCCTCCAAAGAGGAATTATAGGGAGTATTTAAAGCCAGCACTGACTATAAATTGTTTATAAAAGCTAAGTCTCACTTCAGCCATTTTCCCATTGAGAAATTCTCAGTTAAACTGCAGATCCAGTCTGCACGCTTCCTCTCCCTCATAAAAGTCTAGAGATCAAAATAATGGAAGAACACTCAATATATGCCAGATACTTGGTGGGATAAATGAGCATATTGTGATTAAAGGCAGTGGATCATCTTCAAACAGTGTAAATTTGTACAATCTTATCTCAGCCAAGAATGTAGGCCCACAGTTACATTTTCAGCTTGAACTGAATGTTAACTCATAAATGTAAGAGATTTAGATAGCAGGTCAGTCAGGGTTGTCCACTCTTTCTTGTACTGGAGGCAAGGTAGGAGCTCTGGGCTCCTTCCACTTAAGTCCCAAGTCAAGAATAGTGGTGTCTTATATGTTCCTGGTGCAGGAGGGACACCTCTGATTTCCACTCCCATTTTTGCTTCTCGCTTGTGGACACATCAGCTGCTACAGCCCTTGAAGCAAAAGAGGTTCCCAGTGACAGAAAGAAAGCACTGGCTCTAGACAAGACCATTTACTTGTTTGAAATAGTTTGGTTGGTTTATGCTGTTGTTGTTGTTCGAGGAATGTTTCATGTGGGATGCGCACATTCTCATTTGCACAGTATAACCTAAATATAGGGGTGCTCGTAGGCAGCCCAAGAGCCACTTCCAACCCATCAATGAATCCATCTGTACTCTATGCAGTTTCTCTTTTTTAATCGAATGGTTTTAAATTATGTATTTCTCTGACCATATAATTCAGTACTCAGTTGTTAAGAAGCTGGGCAAACCTGTCTTGTAACGTTGGTTTCTTCAGTCTCTCTGAGGGCAGAGATATGAGTTACAGCAATACATCTGTTCTGATTCTTTCTTAGTTTTCTGAATTCCATATAGAGACTGTTGGAAGATTTTACTACCCCATATCTTTTGAGCACGGACTTCTGCATAGAATAATCAAGACTGAGGAGAATAAGGCCTGCTAGATGTTGCCCTATGGATAAGAAAGACCTAGCAATTCTGGCACCACCAGAGATGAAGAAAGTAGGTGAGAAAGAATCAGTTCAAAGGTAACACCATCAGACACCTAAAGCAAATATTATCATCTGCAGGGACTAATTTTCTTCTTTTTTAATAGATGCATTAAATGGTTTAGCCTCTTCTGTTTCTTCAGCTAAAATGTTTTCAGTCTTTTCCTGTAAAGATCATTTTCTTCACAGTGTTGAAGAATGCAGAAATCAACATGTTAGTCCTGTTTATTGCTGCACTAAAAAGCAAACCTCTGGCATTAATGGAAAGTGCCAATTTAATTGTAAAGATCTCATTTTCCATTTCCTGGATCTGTGAAATGTGATTTTAAATATAAATGAGAGTCAGACCCAAGGGGATTATCCAGATTGATTCATTTAAATTAACATCAGTGTCTGAGTGGATGCTCTTGTGTCAGTTTCTAAGCGATTCTTAAGGTGGATAGATTGGGAAGCAGATAGATGAATGAGCAGGTTAGCGGAGGAGACGCGAGCATAGTACGGAAGTCATGGTTATCTGAACAGAAGACAGTACAAAAGGAGCGAGCTTCTGGATGCAGGGATGCCGATTAAAACACAATGGGCAGTGGTGGCTTTAGCTCCATCCCTCGTCTCTTGATCAGCCCACCAAAAGATGAGAGATGTCCCTGGGTCCCGAGATAGGTGACTGTCCTTCTCCTGAGATTTCAGCTATGGGAAGTGCTGAGAGCTCCCTCACTTGACACAAGCTCTGCTTTGCAGGGGAAGACCTCTCAGAGCCATGCCTACAGGTCCTGAGGCCATGCAGAGGATGACTCTGGTAATGGCAGAGCAGCTAGTCAGAGGCGAGGCCAAGTAACGCCAGTGGCAAAGTGCAGTGAAGTTGATGAGGCAATGATGAAATCTAATTCACCCTGTCTACTTGCAGAGTTTACAAGTGGGATAAAGTGAGGGTATGCAGCAGCATTGTCCAGCTTTAAATGATGTAGGTTATTCAGGCTGTAAAATCCTTCATTTTCCTTTGAATGGCTTCCATACAACAGCCATAAATGTGCCTCTCTCCCCACTGCTCCGTTTGTTGCTGCCAGGCTCAGGCCTGCTGCTATCCCACTACTTATCATTACTGGTCTCAGTCGTTCTGAAACAACAAGGACAAAACACCCTGTTTATTGAAGCAGGCATCTGGGAAACAATTTTCCATTACCTTCAATATCACCATCTTTCCTCTCTCTTTAGATGCAATCTTTTGCAGCTTTGCAACAGAAAGGTTACCTGACCCAGGCTTTTCTGCAGCTCTGGTGGGAATTTCTTTATACTCTGAGATGAGAGGGGTGCTTGTGAGAGTCAGGAGCTGTATAAGCTGTCTTGCTGTTGTTAGGGAAGTCATATGTACTAGGTATTTGGGTTAATTACCTTAAGGTGATTTGTGAATACTGAGCTATGCCTGCCCTCTCATTATTACAGAGCTGCCCTCTCATTATTACAGAGCTGCCCTCAAGAGCTGGCTTGTATGACCTTTTGTATTGTACTGTTGTTCATGAACACCAAGTTATGCGTGGGTTAGTTTATTATTCCTGGGTCACTCACACACTCTCACACAGATAAGCCAGGTATCAGTTTGAATCATACTTTCTGTTGTAAAAGCATGCATGCCTATATGTAAACCTACACCAAAAAGATCTGCATTCATACACTAAATCTCAGTGTTTTCTTTGCCTGCATTACTTGAGGCAGAACATGTCTCGTGTTAACCTCAGAGGTGAGTTGTAGGAAGATGAGTGCAAACCAGTGAACTGGATGGTTAGCTGGTAGTTTAGAGGTCTGGATTCTTTTCTCTGTTTTCATTTTGACCTGCTGCTTTACCCTGGGGCCTCTCTTTCATCTTGCCTATTCAGATTGATGGGTTTCACTCACGGTCTGTACCGGATGGAAGTATTCAAGTCAAGGGAATCAAGGTTTCAGGATATGTCTGCATTGCAGTCTTAAACTGTGCTCCTGCCTGTGCATTTACCTAAACCCACTATTGTGTCCGCAGAAAAATTGTGCTTGTGTGGCTTGGATTAAGTGATAAATATCAAGCTATTGCCAGATGCTAATCAGTGGATTCCTGAAAATGCCTTTTGTTATGTATTCTTGGGTTGACAAGAACTGTTGGCTAAAATTATTTGTATCCTAGAGGCCCCCACACACCACCACCACCCCCACCCCGCAGGGGAACACAGTAGCTGCTGGTTCATCCAAGCAGGAGCCAGGTAAGCACCACAAGGCACCAAAATAATTTGTAGAATACATAGCAATCTCTAATTTCCGTGCAAGCCATACAACCTTCGTCATCCAGATATTAGCCAGTGTACCTCACTCATGTACCAAAGTGAAGAGTCTCGGTATGACTGGCTCCAGGAATTTCCAAGCTGTCTTCCTTTCTCCTGCCCTCTCTCACTTGCAGGAACAGTGGAGATGCTGCACCAGGGCAGGAAGCCTGCAGAGTCCTTCCAAAACCCTCCCATCAGGCTGGGACCCACCCCACAGTGAGTCTTTTCCTAATTTGTAGCCCACATGTGTTATCTAATATGAATTACTTCAGCCATTAGCAAAGATATCTACTAGTTCCATATAAAGGCCTTTTATCTCTCAAACTTTGGGATAGCTGAGTGTCGTGAGAGTTAAGTCTTTCACACCCTGTCTAATCTATGACTGGTGCTGGTTTGAGTTGCTTTTCTTGGCAAGGCAGGTCAGGAGTTGCTGTTCTTCCATAAATTTCTTAACGCTCCAATAATATTTTAAGAGAATAAGATTCATCACTCTCACTACTATGGAGTTTTTGTCAATAATTATTACTGGCAAATATCAAGTACTTCATGTCTGAAAATTAACTTTTTTGCTGCCCCTAATTTCTCAGCTAGCGTATGAGGTTACTCACTATGCCTGCTCCAAACCTGGGATTGTTGACTGCAATTTTGCTGATGAGTTGGGATGTAGGAGGACCCACCTGAATACTTTTACCTGTCCACAAATGTTGTTCTTTCCTGACAGTCTTAAGCAGGACCCTCAATAATTCAAGACACAACTCTGACCACTGATGTGTTCTGTCCATGAAACAAATATCTGTTATTCACTATACGAATCACCCTTTTCAAAGTCATTTTCCCATTGGATTATAATTTAACCCTTATCTGGAAAGTGTACCAGGAACCTGAATGATGACTGGACGGTTAAGGAAAGTAAGTGTTGGTTCCTCATTCCTCCTAAGTGGGTGTGCAGAAAATCAATATTGTAGCTTTTGTTCAGCTTGTATACTCATAAACCCCTCTCCCTTTCCTGCTCCAAACCAGTGTTGGTGTGGTGCTACTAACACCATTAAAAATTACAGCGTCCAAGAAGGCCTGCTTCTACAGAAAAGGTTGGAGAGCCAAAATCCTTTACCTTAGAGGCAACCGACTCCTGAATGGTGCATTCTCAGAGCACGGCAAGTTGCACATAGGTTGGGTTGCTAGGCTCTCCCAGGAAAGAAACATACCTATCGAACTGTCCATCACGTGCCTTGCATTTTGTGGGTGCTTGGAATAACTAACGGTTAAAAACGGTTAGAGACTCAGATCATGCTATCTGTAACTCTGTTGACATCAGTGAGATTAGACCTGAGGTTGCTATTTCTTGTATTTTTCTAGGCCACAGAGCCTTTTATGGCTGTGATAATTAAGCCTCAGATCAGTTCTCCAGATTGTTTTTCATTACAGTTATCCACGGAGTCTGATACTTGTTAAACTAATTTTCAGGATGCTGAGAATTCATTTTATTTCTTTATTGTCTCTGCTGCAAGTACACATTATTTCCTGGGAGACTGGCTGGCTGTAAGTGACCTGAAGGTCACAAAGTCAATGCTACAGGTAGGGGTACGACTGAGAAGTCCTGTCTCTATGACAGTTCTTCTAGTCCTTTTCAAACACACATGATCTAGATTTCTTTAGAGAGACATGTCATGATAATTTTTTTAAAAAATATTAGCTTAGTCCTGTACCTTGAGAACCCTTTCGTTCTGCTTTGTAGGTCAGACCAATTCTAATACCCAGACAAGTTGGTCATGGGAAGAAAATCCCTCATTAACCTCAAACTAGAACTAACTGATGAGATTTTTAGTTATGATTATGTCCATGAAAACTAAATTACAATCAGATGATGTTACAAACTCCCGGCAGAGGATGTCACATGGGTGAGATTCACCCAATGTAGACATTCACATCTGAATGAGATGCTAAGTACCCCTGATAATTAATTGAGAGAAAAAAAAAGATATGGCTAGGGCATGATTCATTTCATTCCCAAGTTGCTGATGAAAAGATAGCAGATAAATCTCAGTATAAAAGTATCTGTTTCCATTAGCTATAAAGTAAGCTTAGCATGACTACCTCAGGTAGAGGTTCACATCATAAACATCTAAAGTTGATGAGATAAGCTCCCCCAGAGGATGAGATCCCCCACAAAAAGTGAGTACAGATGTGGAGGTCACCCTGTTAAGTGAACTCTGTAGTGCCTGACCCACAGTCAGAAATGATGTTTGCAGGATGCTGGAGAACTTGCAAGACCCACAGTCAGAAGCTCTGGTGCCTGCAGGAAGCTTGCACTTAAAATGCCAATAAGAAGATCTGAAAGATACCTACCAGAAAAGCAAGATATGGCATAGGCTGAAGGGGCGCTGGTTATCCACCAAGCTGATGAAATTGAGCAAGAACAAAGGTCAGCAGGATAAGGCCATGCAGGAGTCTAGTGAAAAAAGCCCTTTAGTCAGATTAAGGCATGTTTACAAGACTGATACACCCAGCCTGTAAATGACCTCAAGTCAGAGGTGCAGGCAGGAAAGCCCTGTGAGCACCCGCATGTGTGAGGATGTGATGTTCCCCATAGCAGTGACAGTTTTTGCTACCTGTCCACACTATGAGTTAGTCTTATTCTTATGAGTTAGTTAGCCTGAATGGGATTTGAGGTTCCCATTGATTCTTGCACTCCAGACTGTCATTTCCATCTCTCCCTCCCCTCCATCCCCAGGTTTCAATCTCTGCTCCATAAAGTGATTTCTGTGTCCCAGAAGGAACAGATGAGTAGCAAATATTTAATCTAGAAGGAAGCTCCCAGACTTTCTCTCTGGAGAACATAAAGTCCCCATTTGTAGTCACCAAAGCCCTGCAGACAGCAATGGCTGTAACGCTTGTTGTGAGGCTGGTGCAGCTAGCTCATGCTGAGCTCTTTCATGCCACAACTACGCTGCCAGCATCCAAGCTAATATCTGCCTGCACCCATGCTAACAAGCCTCAAGTTTGTTCAAGCACTGCTACGTGAGTTTCAGGGACTACAGCTCAGGCCTGCGCAGAGGTTGCCACCCATAGGTTTGCAGAAGTTGTAAGCACAGCCGTGGCCTGGTGAAAGAGCAGCAGGTGAAGCCACAGGGACAAGCCAAGCTCTACTGGTAAAGCGCAGCTCTGCTGCTAAAACTGCGTCAGCACAAGAGACTTCCGCTGGCATGGCCATCTGGTTCAGGGACCGCTGCTCTCCCAGCCCCGCCACACTAGGCAGAGGTGTAGGGCTGAGATCTGCCTGTTGACTGTAGTGGTTCAGTGACCCAAATAATCTTGCCCAATGTCTTTGTTGCCAGTGTGAGCTGAGTTCCTCTGCTATTCCAAAGAAATCAAGCTACTTTAGCAGGCCTTTTATATACCCACGTAAGGACAAGAGTAGTTAACAGGCCAGAAAAGGTCTAAGCCAATAGTTCCCAGACTTGTGGGCCACGCTGTGAAAGGTGAGACCTGTTGCAGGGTCTGCCATGCAAGCAGAGAAGTGTCTGCTGTAGCTGTTCTCGTGGAGAGAGACGGGCACAACGCCGAGCACACAGCGCGACTTGAGCCAGCTGCAGACCATGCACGGGGGTCCCAGTCAGCAGTTTCGGATGCCATTTCGGGACACTGACGTAACTATCCTCAAGTTCTGACCCCTCGCTCTGATGTTAGATCACTTCTATAAGTCATAATTCAGAAAAAAAGAGGGGAAAAAAAAAAAAGCAGTAGATGAAACCCCGTGTGTATTCCTTAAGAACCATTACTTCAGTGAGAGACTGTTAACGCTGTGAGAGACTTCCTGAGCACTACAGAGATTTGTCTGTTAACAAGAACTTTATGAAATGTTCATTATCACCACCTACCTACCAGGGGAGCTAGCAATTTCACACCCTTTTTATTCTTAGCTGCACATTATACCCTCTTAACAACATTTTAAAAATAACTGCAGGAAGAACTGAATCACACATAATTTGAACAATTAGAAGTGACAAGCTGTTTTTCTCATCTAGTAAAATATGCCCATTTGGCATACTTTGCTGTCTAGCAGAGCTCTTTTATTCACACCACTGCAGTCTCTAAGGAAGACAAGCTATTATTATTATTATTCCATTGAAGAAATGGACATCTGTGCTTTCAACAAGATTAATATGTTGAACGGACCAGAGTTATTTTATAGACCCTGAATTTATTGTTACAAAGCAGATCCGGAAAACTGAAGACACGAGGCCAAACCTCCTTGTGAACGGCCTCCCTCCTTGGTCCACAGAGTTAGCCAGACAAAATGAATCATCCCTCCTGCATATAGCATCTCCTATTTATAAACTGGGCATTGTAACGACATTTGGTCCTCCACTTAATAAACCTTTAAGGAGTTTGGGAAGGTAGCATGCTCCACGTCAGAGGTGGCATAGCTGTTCTCTAGACAAAGCAGGGGTCCTGAGTTGAGGATGTTATGCAGTCATCTTTATCCCAGCCAGACATTTTTTCTTTCCACCTGTGAACAGCCAAGTTCAGGTTTCTTGCTGAGCAACTAGCTTGACCTATCAGGCAAGCTGAGAGTCAGGACCCACAAAGGGTTTGCAAACACCTGGCTACCTAAGGATGCTTAAAGCCTAACTCCTATGACCTTTCTCCCTGGCGACCTACCATAATGTACAGCCTTAAGCTTCTCTATTACTTTTATAAAGGAGTTATTTGTGTCTCATTTTTAAAGGTACATATGTGCCTGAAAAGGCAGGTAAATAGTTAGTGAATATTTCAGAAGTCATTTCATATCTAAATTCTATTGAATCAAGTCAGGTGACTTAATGCTTTGAAAAATCCTAGAAAGTAGATTTCTGTAGCTGAATACGTTTACATCTTTGGCCTCTGTTACCCTGTAACTGCACATTTTCTTGGGGACGACGACAAGATTTTGCGAGGAAATAAAGAAGTCATTGTTAAAGAAGGTTAAGTAGAGCTGAGGGAGCTGACAACATCCTAGTTTCTGATGTTGTGTCTCTTGCCATAGGGAAAAGAGGAGGCAGTGAGTTGAAGCATTTCTTTTTACTGGACCCTTCTTTCTCATTTTTGCATACTAGTTAGCTTCTTGCCTTCACACATCTCTGATCTTCTTTGCTCTGCTCTGCTCTGCTCCTTCCACCTGCCACATACACAGTTTATCTCATCCCACCCTCTTGGATGGTAATGGAAGGTTAATTATCCAGTGGGAGACAGTATGACTCCTTTCTTCTACCGCTATGGGCACTGACACAGGGCTCCTAATTATCATATCTACTTCAACTAGCATGCTAGGTATTTCAGGAGGTGAAAAATGCTATTTGCTACCAACAAATACCATTCTTTTCTGCTTGATCCAAATTTTTTTTTTTTTTTCATCTATTTTCTAGAAGTAAATAAACATGCTTTCATTGTGTACTCTATTAGCAGAAAAGCAATGTCTAATTCTTAAAAATGTCGTATTGTTTTCCTGTCCCCTTCTGTCCCTCGAGGCTAAGTAATCCCTTGGGTAAAATCTGACCCTATTATGACAGACTGTAAACTCAGAAGAAATCAATAAGCGTCCACTTGCTGCTGTGCCGAATAAATCTGGATAAAGTATGTCAAAAAGATAAGACTGAGCCATTTCCATGGTCCCAAAGGGAGAAAGCTTAGTATATTGCTGTGCTTCTTTGCATAAACTGTAGTGACTGCAGAACAGGGGATCTGCCTTGTATCCAGAGTTTCTCCCTTTCTACAAATCATTACTCTTACTCATCTTAATTCTTGACAGAGAAAAATTTTGTTCAGTAGTCCAACATGTAGTCCTGTTAGTACTTTGGTTCTGTAATGTTGTATAGCTGGACCCATGAAACACTGATGATCCTTCACTCTCACTGGGAGCAATGGGAACTCATAGTCCTGATTACTTTGCAGGATCAGACTGCAGAGAATTCATTCCAACAATTATAATTTGTGCCCTCAGTATGAAGGCTTTTTTTTTTTTTTTTTTGTTAGACATAGAATTCTAGTCTTTTTAGCTAAGAACAAGTATATTGAAATGCAGGTGAATTTGAAGTGAGGTGTTTGATTGTGTATGAGAGGTGGGAAGGGGGACTACAGGCTTTGAATCCAGTAGGAACTGGCTGCAAGAAAGGGGAAATGAAGGTTACATGATGCAGTTGTGGAATGGCAGAGATTTGGAAGACAATGCATTGTAAAGCAATGGTATTCTCAGTCTAGTCACTGAATGCGTGTAGGAAGCAACCCTATGTTGGGCAGCCACACTGTGACTAGGTATACCTGCCTCCACGAAGGCATGTATGTTAACAGCCCTGTTATCGTCACTGTTAACAGGAACGATCAAGGCAGTTTGCCTCAGGAACACCCTTTTGGACAATAGTAGCCTTCCTTCCCTCTCTTCACTTGAAGGAAGTCATAATTTAACGGCTGTACCAACAACAGTCACTGCAGCCCTCAGGCAACTGCATTACAACTCCAACTAATGCAGAAAGGATTGAGCAAAAGCTACACCCGTTCTCCACCATATATATTCTACAAATAGTTTAAACTGGTGACAAACCTTACAAATTTCCCGTGTCATATTTCTAATCTGGGTAGCCTGCATAGGCCTGTGAAGTCAGTGTCTATTGCTTATGTAGTTGCAAATGACTTATGATTTTGTGAGATAACCTAAGCATTTAAACCCACAGCACAAATTGTGTCAGGTTCAGTCTCCATTGAATCCTAAGACCTTGTGCTGGTGGAGCTTGTGCTTACCTCCTGGTCCCTATTGCAGCAGCATAGGCAGGGCTGCACTGAGAAATCTGCTTGTCACATCCAGAGTGGGGACATCTGCCCTGAGCCATTAATCTGGGTCCCAAGGAGGCAGGAGGGTGCCAAATTCACAAACCTGGAAAAGCTCACTCTACAGCTGTGTTATGAAACATCTGTGTATTCTTTTTGTGTTGAGCTACAGTCTGGGCAATGAATTAAGAGTTGTTGGGTTTGTAATTTTTTTCCCCTGTATAATGATTTTTTTTATGAACTGAATTTAAAAAATGGGAAATATTTGCCAATATGTAAGGAATAATCTGACCAGTAACAGCCCAGCAAGAGACCGTCTGTTTGGGTCCATAACTCTCTTTTTCTGCAAACATTCACATTCAGAGCCTTCTGCTTTCTTTTCTCTCACAAAACTTTTCTACTGAAATTAAGCCAGAAACAATCCAGATTTTGAAAAGTGAAAATTTATTACAGGACTTGGACACCCAAACCTCCCCTGGAGAAAGCATTGCCAGCTCAGAACAATCCTTAATAGAGCAGGAGACCTGGTAATGGGGGACCCAGAAAAGGCTGAAGATCTCATTTCCCGCTTTTCCTCAGTCTTCAACTGCTCAAGTCTGCCTTCAGCCTCACGGAGCTGCATGAATTGTGGCAGAGTTTGAGGGAGACAAATATTGCTAATGGTAGGGGAAGATTAAGTAAGAGACTGCGTAAACAAATGCATCAGCATAAGCATGGGTCTGTGTACAAGTCCTTGGGATGGGATGGCATGGATCCAAGGGTTGTGAGGGAGCTGGCTGGTGTCCTTGCAAGGCCACGCTCTATCATATTTGAAAGATTAGGGTAATTGGATGAGATCCCCAGTGTCAAGAAGAAAGGCAAATGTCACATCCACCTCCAAGAAAGGCAAGAAGGAGGATCTTTCTTAAGAAGAAGCTTGCCAGCAGGACAATTACCTCAATTTGGTATTCATGAGGCTGCATTTGAAGAACTGTGTCCAGCTTACGGGAGGGAGTCTGGCAGAGGACCACAAGAATGATTAGGGGCACAAGACATGGGAGGAGACACTGCAACAACAAGGTTTGTTTATCCTCAGAAAGAGAAGGGGAAGGGGAAAGCTAATTGCCATCTTCTGCTACCTAGAGCAGGGGCTACAGAGGAGACAGAGACAGATTCTTCTCAGAGTTGCACCAGGAAAGGTACAAGAGGCAATGGACACATTTTACAGTAAGGCAAACTCTGACTGGATATAAGGAAAGAAAATTTCATCATGAATGTGATTATGCACTGAACAGGTGCCTAGGGAGTCTGTGGAGTCCCGGTCCCGGGAGATTTTTCAAAACTCACTGGGTCAAGGCCTTGAGCAACCTTACCTGGCTTTGAAGTTAGCCCTGCCATAAGCAGGTAGTCAGGTCAGATGGCCTCAGGGTTGCCTTCCAGTCTGTGATTCTGTGACTCATAAGTGTTGGGGCTGGAGAGTCTCTCATGAGCTCTCTTACTTGTGTGTATTCCCAAAGAGCAAAAGAGAACAAGACAGTCAGGAAAATATATGTAACTGCTAAGTCACAAAATAACTCTGTTACCCCATTAGAACAAAGAAGGAAAGTAAAATACTTACCTAAATGGACCAGACTCTATTCTGTTCTTAGCTCACTGTTGTTTGGGGGATTATGATTCCAGATGAAGAACATTGGTACTGTCACTTACTATAAAAACGAGAGTGTTTTTCGAGACACCTTCTGGCTTTTTAGCAGTAGGCTAAATTTATTTGCAATGACTGGAATTTCTTCCAGTTTGTCTGAGTGCTTTCAAATGAGGGGAAGTCCGAAGCAATGCTGCTGATGGTTCAGTGAGGAGATCGTGACTTCTAGTGTGTGGAATGCAGTATCATCTGACACATCTGTGTGCTGGCCTTCTGCTGGGATCTTCTTTTCCTGCAATCCCAACATTGCATTGCATCATCAGTCAAAGCTGTTCTCTTTTAACTCCTAAATTTAGCAAGTGTCTAAAACCTCCAAATCCACATGAAAGATGCTAACCTCTAAAGATTCTTTTGACATCTTCTTTTGATGCTGGAGCTCATTCATCTTAGGATCTTTCCACTATGAAAGTGAATATGCTGGAGAGAATAAAATCAGCATGATAGACAAAAACTTATTGATTAAAAACACTGCTCCTTAATGCATCATCAGTTTGGTATGGACATTTACCAGCAAGCATAATCTTAATAATGTAGTGAGGCCAATACCAGTCTATAGTAAAGACTTATGGAAAAACCATCTGGCTGCACGACATTTCTATTACTTTCATGCAGCACACAGCAATTTCACCACTTTCAATTCCACTTTCAAATTTTCATTCTGCAAGAATCTGTAGAAACATCTTGTATGCATTCACCACCCACACAAACACATGCATACACATGCACAGTGTAAAATAGTCCATTAATGGTTGTTATTCATATGCTGTTTGGTCTCATATTTACAGTCGCAGGTTTTCCAGCTAAGATGACCAGCCGAACACTGTGGCAGCACAAGGGTTACCACACAGGTATTCCCTTGGCCACAGTGACATTTGCACCAGTGCTGGTGAAAAAAGTGAGAAGATACCTCTCTAGAAACAGCCCGAGTATCTGAAGATAAAGCTTACTATCTGTTTTCTTCTGAATGTGAAATGGGACCAAATTCCTTCATGTGTCTCGGTGAGTTTTGCCTGTGTTTCCAGGCTTGCAGTAAATGGCGAACTGAAGGTGCAACAGGCATATTCCCAAGAATGCCCTGTGTCCCTCTCAGCTAGCACTCTGCAAAGCACAGTAACATCCTTAGGACGCTCTCTTATGACAGGGCAGATCTGTGTGATGTCCCAGGCCACGTGTGTCTTCTGCACCTGCTGCAGAGCAGTGCCATACACAGAGTCCTTGCAGCAACTAGCTCACCTCAGTTCCTTGGTGGTGTCTGAACACCATCCTGTTTGCAAGGCTGATTTTTCCCAACTCCACACTTCCTCCTGTTGGCCAAATCCAAATTCAGCCCTCACTGAGCAGCCTCAGCTCCTGTGTCTTCCAATGAAAAAATCTGCTCCCAAAATGTTGTTGTTCTTTTCTGTCATGTGAAGAGCCACTCCCATCCACCTCCCTTGAGAGCCTTACACACACCCTAACTCGTGCCTGGATTCATCCTGCTTAGCTAGCGTGCCTGGAGATACGAAGCTGTGTACACCACCTTGTATTAATACCCAGACTTTGTGTCTAGAAAAGCTCCTTCAGCTGCCTCATGGACTAGTAATGTTTCATCTCTTTAATAAAAAGTTAATTCCATCTTTTCTTGTTCATCTTATCTCTTGGCCCAGAAACAAGTTACAAACATTTTTTGGGTATAAGCTGCCAAAACACAGACATCTTACACAAGAGCAGCTGTTTAGGACTTTGTCCTTAGCTGGTTGGCAGCGCAGTGCTAGAGCAGAGCCCAGTTTCCTCCCCTCCTGGCTGCAGCACAGTTTTGATTACACAGACCCTTGAACCTGCAAGTTCCCACATGGCAGTGAGATCTCTGCCTTGGGTCCAATCGGGTCATCAAAGTTTTGGTGACATCATTCCCATGCACCTAATCTGGGGGTGCCCTGCAGCCCTGAAAAGAAAGCTGTTCAGGGGAGATACTTGTATACCGGTACATCTGCCAACAGGACAGTTTCCTCAGTTTTAGGGCAGAGGCTCCCTTCTGTAATTCACCTTACGCTACAAACAAGAGCTATCAGTTCACTTACAATGTCCTCCGCATCTCTGATGGTAACCTTGATCCTACATGTTCTGTAGCTTAAAAGTTCCCATTTTAAATTTTTTTGGCCTATGATTTATAGAAAATATCATGTCTTCTCATTCTTCCCCCTCCCCTGCATACCTTTCGCACTTCACACTACTTCTTGGCATTTATCGATATCAAACCCTCATTGTGTGCACCCTGTGCCTAACTAGGTAACAGCTTCATTATTCGTGAGTGCAAGTCTCACGCCTGTTAGCATGCCTTGGGGTTTCAGCTGACAGCTTGCTGTGCATTGCACATGGACACCCTCTCCAGCCTTGTACTTCTTCCTCAGCCAAAGGACTGACTGAATTCTTCTACAGTATTGTACAGAGTTTAATAAAAAAAGGTAAGACATCAGCTTACATAGTTGAGGATGTAGATGTAGAAAACAACATTAAGCCAAATATTGCATGTTTCAAGAAGCAGAAGAAACTATATATGCAGCAATTTCTTCTGTTCAATGGCATTCACATTCTGGGGTTCTTTCCAGATTGAACATTTGTTATTTGATTACTGTAGGAGTTGTCTACGCAAAAATATACTGCTATTTGCTTATCAATGTACTTACACAACTGCGGTAACTCTGCTCGTGTTCTGTGTGGACATTCTTGTGCTGTAACAAGGCCATAAGCAAAGGGAGCTGTGCTGGACAGTATGTGCCTGTACTCCTTGCATAAACCTGAGAGCACTTGAGCTCACAGTGAGCCTTTGTATCCTGAAAGATGCGAAAGCATCAGACCTTACGCATCATCCTTCTAAACTCTCTCCTATTTTCTTATCATTATTTTCAGTCCTTGATCCTGCTGTGGATACTCTTTGTAACAGACTCTTCTCAAGCAGTTTCTGCACTCTTAACACTGGCAGCAAGCCCCCTCATCAGGCAGAGTCCACAGGCTTGGATAGGTGCAAACATAATATACAAAACTCATCTCTTGGGATTGGAGTACTAGTAAGAGATGGGTCCTTTGAGCACTTCCACCCTAAGATTTATGCCTTGTGAGGCACCATTCTGTCAGAAGCCAGGAAACCCTTATAGCATTAAACAGAGATGAAGCCAGTAGTATAGAATAAGCAAAGTAGTATAGAATTAAGCAAAGGTCAATAAAAATTGCTTTTAAAGGAGGAAGGAAAAGACGAAATGGTAGACATCGAGGTGTGAGATGACAATAGCCTAGCAGAGAACTTCAGCTATGTAAGTGGAAATATTTGTGAGAAGCTACAAGATATAGACTCAACTGGCCTAAAGAGATTATCAGTCACATTGAATATGATGTCCAGATTACAGGTCTATATGAGAAAATAGTATCATTAGAAATTAAGTCAAAAGATCCAATATACTAGATTAAATAAGGTTAAAAAGGCAGCTAGACATCACAAGCAGAAGTTCAGTTGGAAAAAAGAGAAATCAACAGGGATGCAATAAGTTTTCCAGTCTTCTACCCACAGGCGGTCACTGTCAGGTGGGCAACACGTGTTGGCAGCAGCTCTGCACAGCAGTGCAGCAATGACTTGTCTCCCTGGGGTAAATCTGGGTGTATTGAGCTACAAAATAAGAAGAGGCGATCAGTGGTGGTTGTTTAAATGCTGATGCTTCTGTGACTAGATCTGCCTTTTGCTTCCCACTCACACATTCAAAAAAAGGAAAAACAAAAAAAAAAAAGCCAACCAATGCTGGGGAACAACTTGTCATTGCTGCATTCCTACAAATGATTCCTCCAAATTGTGAATGGCTTCTTCTGAGTCAAAGCCAATGTTCACAGAGAAGGTACTCTCTGCCAGTTTGTTTGCAATGCCAGTGGTGCTATTGAACAAAGACCACTTTAAGAGATTTACTCTTCTTTTATGTCTGCTGCTGAGAGGAGTTGTTCAGCTGTAGCAGGGTGCAGGTGCGTACTCTCTCCATCAGCACAGTCCAGCCTGGTGTGCAAGTTCCTGGTCAAGTGACACAGACCCACAAAGGTAACTGCAGCTCACTCACCTTTTCCCCCTGCTTTTCACTTGCATTTTAGCACGTCTTCATAAGCTGTCGTTGGGTGAGAACTGGCACCTGCTACATGCCTATTTATCCTGTGACTGTTTTAAGCAGCAGAGAAGGTGCACATCATAACATCCTTTCTGAAGATCTATTGCCAGAGTTTTCCTCCCATCATAGAACTCTACATCCACATTTACTGGCTGTTGCATTGCAGACTGATTTGATGGCAAGGGCCTTTGTTGTTGTTGTTTAAAACTTTGCCTCTGAATACTGTTTGTGCTCCTTTCCATTGAGGGAGTTAAAAATCCTGATATAAGTTGGTCCTTTTGTTCTGATACATTTTGGGCCTACCATCAAACTCAGGCCATCACTGCCTTTCTCTTTCTGAAAGGTCCTGCAAACTTTGCTTCTGGCAATATCTCAGAAAATGACTGCATAGGTTTTTAGCTGACTCTCACTACTCTGATCCCCTCTCTAGCACATTACTTGTTTGCAGTTAAGAGGGTGACTTTGATTTTCACTACCTCATGTGCCAGTGTGCAAGTCTGAAGGGACTTTCATTACTGGTACAAAGCATTCATTTTCTTTTGCCCCAAAGGAATGGATGCCTTTTGCAGAATGATGTTACAATAGAGGCTGACAATCAGCAGTTACAGACTAAAGCCACATCACAAGAAAGCTCTGTCATGAGGGTGCCTTTAATAGGCAGCCAGCAGAATTTGGCTCTCACTTACACTGAATTCTGTTATCAACAAATTTGGCATCAAAGGAACTACAGTCTTCATCTAGATTTTCTGAGCTTGCCTGAACTTCACTGATCTGGTGGCCTCTTTCCTCACAGTGGCACTTGCTATGACTAGGAAAATTGTGTTATAATTCTGATTTGATATGGGAAAAGGAGGTTCTCAAGCAAATGCCTACCCAAGGTGACACACCATTGCAGGGATTGAAATTGCTCCATTTTTAGGCACTTGACTTGGTTCACAATAGATACCTGTAGATTCAACAACCAGATCCAGAGGATCTTGCCTCTGCACCATTGCTCAGGAGAACACCCCTGCTCCAGTCTCACCCATGCTTCTGGGTTTCTTTCCCATGAACACAAGGACAACGGGGAGAGAAAGACAGAGGAGAGAGGCTGGTGCATGCTCAAGCTTTACCCTGTTAAGAGCCTTGGACACAGCTGGGACATGCCTCAGCCCCGGCAATATGGACATGTTTTCCAGAAGCACCGAGGCAGATTAAGGCGCTGTGGGACGTTGTGGCTGCCCTAAGCCAGTGCTGCTGCTTCTTGCCTCCGCTGCTTTATCCTGCCCCTGACAAGGGTGCACCAGTTGCACCGATAGAGCTGCTTGTGTGGTCACTGTGTGAACCAGATTGGAAGACTCCATCTGAAAAATATTTCCCTTTTTGTTATTTTCTCACTGGAGTGGTTGCACAAGGCTGTTTACAGCACAGCTGCAGCACTGAGGGATAGTGTGCCACTGGACAGGGTGTAAATGGGAGAAGGCATCTCTGGAGAAGGGTCTGTAAGGAGAAGAAGGAGATGATACTTTAAACCATAATAGCTGTGAAACTCTTTGTAATGTAAAACTACAGCCGAAGTCAGTTAGCTCATCTTCTTGGGCTTTCTCTGTGGTCACTAGGGAGAGAGATAAGCTCTTTCACAGTGATGGAGAGCAGGAGTCCTTATCTCCCTTCATTGATTATAGAGGGACCCCAGACAGTCAAATGCTTAATGTTACATGATACAAATATCCCCAACGCAAGCAGTGAAGCCAAACATCCACCGTCTCAGGCATTTGTCCTCATGCTGTCTTCATATTAAGGAAATAACTTTCATTCTTGTGCCAAGAGCCTGCCGAAAGAGCAGGACCACGTTCCTGAGTGTAAAACTATTTTGCAAATCTGATCAGTCAACAAACAGGAATCTGAATCCTAACTACAACTATGAGCCCTGACAGTCCTCATCTCCAGTTGTTGGTTTTTTATTTTCAGAAATTACACAATGTTTAAGGTAGGGGCATATCCCCATCCCTACCTACTACAGACAATCCTTTAATGTCTGCCTTGACCCCTTTTTTAATTCCTCTGTGTAAGCCTTTCTTAGTCTGTGAGCCACATTTCACCTCTGAGGTTGCTGACCCAGCTCCCACTCTGCCCCGAATTGTCCTGCAAAATGCTCCTTCATTAATTCAAATGGAGTCTGGGCTAAAAAGGAGGAGAAATTCTGCACTATACCATCTTCTAGCTGAGCTGGAACAAGGAGGCTGCAGTTCCCTGTCCATCAATACCAGTTTCTGTGCTTTGCAGCATCATGTGGCAGTGCACATTTGTTATGGACAAGCCGTGAGGTCAGGATGCTATTTTTGGCAAATTAGTTGCAAGAGAGCAGATTTTACCTGCTGAGCTACTCCTTCAAAACATTTTGAACATCTCTGAGGCAGCAAAGAGAGTTTAGCATTAGTTCAGCACCTCACATCTTGAGACTGCAATGGTTTTGATCCATGACAATGCACCCTGAAAGTAAAATTGCCATCTCCGGGAAGCCCAGACTGAGAAACATCTGCCAGCGAAGCAAGCGTCCTGTATTTTCTCTTACGAGGATGGGATTTATACTCACAGACACTCTGGTCCAGCCATATCAGAATTTGCAGTGTTTATTTGTATAAGCTGAAAAAGGACCACCCAGCTATTGCGACCACACAGTTGTCAGCAGCCATCAACCAAGAAAAACGATTTTGCATGTTAATTGACCACTGAACAGCAAGCTGTGACTTTCTCTCTTTCTTTGCTCATTCTCCCTGTGAATTACAGACCAAGAAATCTACCATACTGTAGGTCTACTTTTTGACATTTTTCAGCTGACAGACATGCAATTCAATTCACACACACTGCACCAAACATGGTTATGGCATATATCAGATTGCAGATTTATTTTAGTTAAGTTATTCTATAGATGTAGATTATATAATAGCTGCACTAAAATACAAGTACCTGTTTAAAATGTACTACATAAAAGTATTTCATGCAAGATCAAGCTATGTCCTGACCATATCAAGAACTAATCAGATTCCACAAGAAGATGCAGTTTCATGATATACATGAGAATTAAAGCATGTATCTTTCAAAGGGTTTGCTGTACTTAAATTGAAGTTATGATGATGTTGTGTCTTAGCTCATTCCAACCCCCAGTACTGGCACATATAGTTTTAGTTTATATCTGTCTTCTGTGGCATACATCCAGTGAAAACAAGACATAAGCCAATGTCAGAATGTCCTTATGCCGAATCGCACTGTTTAGCTAAATCTGTGCAGCATCATACTGTTTGTTAAACTGATACACCTTCCTGTTTAGAGCTTGCTATTCCCTTCCCACTCTCACACTCAGATACACTTAAATTATTTTTTTTTTCCATTCTGCTTTGGTCTATGTTTAATGAAACATAGCCCATGAGCAAAGTCATTTCTCTTATAACAAAATGCAAGATTATTCTCAACCTGGTAATGGGAGTTTAGGCTATTTATAGTCAGTCAAAAAGAAGTCATTAACAGTACATAACAGTTCCTTGATATGTCTTTGCCTCATTCTTACAAATTTGCACATGCTGACAAGATGACCATTAGCAATTTCCTTCCTCCTCTTCCTCTTGTATTTGGAAGAAATGGAAGAACAAACAGAGGCCATCATACACCGGTGTAAACACTCCGACAACAACACCAGGTGAAGGTATCCCTGCCCTTTCATGGTTTGGGGAGCACCATCCTCACACCTCTGCAGACTGGTTCCTCACTCATCCTGACATAATGATTTGTGGGGCCATACCTTGAGCTAGACCACTGAATGGAGATGAGTTGCAAATAGGTGAATCTCTCCCTTTCCCCAAAGAGCTATTTTTTTTTTGAGGTTCATTTCAGCACTGTGGTTCCCAGCACAGCCCTATGAATGGTTGTGTTGACGCAGCGGAAGGGCTGAGTATGAATGAGGAGGTAGAGATGGATGGGATGGGGCCAGAAGCTCCCCAAATGGGTTCATTGCTGAAATCCCTGTATCTTGCCAGGGCAGCCTGGGCAGATAGTGCCGACAAACCAACACCCAGTCCCAGCTGAAGGTGAGGTCTGGCGGGTCGGTGCTGAATTAATGGCTGGCCATGCTGACTCAGGATAGATAAGGAAAAGATGTGGACTATTCCTGTGATAGTGAGACCATCTACCAGGCAAAGGTCCTGAGGGGAAAATATGACTTGTGTTTTAAGGGCAGTACCGTGATACAGAATTGTTACAGTAGCGTTAGCAGGAGAATGCCATTTTGCCAAACGGCTATACACAGAGAGTAAGATAGGCCCTGTTCAAAGGGCTTCAAAGGTCAGCAGAAGATGATGGAAAATACTGTTTCTTCCCTTAATTCTCTCCATATGTCAGAGAGGTAAGCCATCTCCTAAAGGATGGAGCATAATAGCTTTGTTTTCCCATTTCAGAATTTTCCCCATTTCTATCACTTGGCTGAGGGAGGTGTCTCTGTCTAGTGGCAACCCCCAGTTTGGCCAGATGGCCGCTGGCATGCACTGTTTCTCCCAGTGATACTGGCACTGGAAAACCCAGATGCCAACAGTGTGTGGTCTATCGGTTACCAAGCATGGAGTCTGGAAGGAACCTTCCCTCAGTTTAACCCTCCAGAACTTTTTTATCTATCTATCTATCTATCTATCTATCTATCTATCTATCTATCTATCTATCTCTCTATCTCTCTATCTCTCTATCTCTCTATCTCTCTATCTCTCTATCTCTCTATCTATCTATCTATCTATCATCTATCTATCTTGTCTTCTTCTGTAATGTAGGGCTACACTCCTAAATCTTCTGCATGTTGTTTATCTAATATATTTTTCATAGGCAATAGGGAAGAGCACTAATAACACCCTTTGATACCCTGATGTCTTCCTGTGTCACAGTTTGTGTTGTAGCCTTCCCTGTAGAAGTCTGCTGTAGGATACGGTAGAGAGATCTGTGCTCTGTGGTAGGGTGTGGAGCAGATGGCATGTGGAATCTTTTGGTGGAGATGTATCTTAGAGGGTTGCCTGCAACTGCAGAAGTACTGAACCAAGGTTTTTAGCCATGAAACAGGCTTTTTTTGGTTTGGATTGGTTTGGTTTGTTTGTTTGTTTTTTATGTTAAAAGGAATGACAGAGTCCCTTAACATTTCCCCTTGGAGTTTCTCTCTTACATCCTTAGCCCTTCACAACATAGTTATAATGAATATGTCAGGTTCCTGAAATTTTATTGCTGTTTTATCTTCTGAAGTGACAAAGAACCTTTCATGATTAGCATTGTTTCCTGCGTACAACGATCCTTTTCTTTAGGACCTCCATTAAAATCCCTTTAGAAATTCCACTGGCACTCACATAACTCACTATTAGACTCTCCCTTCCACGCCTCAGTCTTCTGATAGTGGTGCCCACATGACTAGCTCATGGGTTGGTCTACTGCGTGCATTACCCTACACCGCTGCTTTTCCATAGTCATGGTCTTCATATTGTGGTTTGGAGTAAAACACTGTCTGCCCCAAACCAAAATATTTCTGTCAGTCTTCCCAGGTCTCTCTGAAACTGAATCCTTTAGTACTAGTGATGAAACTGAAGCATAGCTTCAGTTCAGTGCAAACATCCACACATCTGCTATCCCCATGGTCTCTCCCGGCTGCCAGATCCAAACCAGAAACCATGCAGCCGTGTTAGTGTGGTCCTGCCCCTGAGCACATAAACCTTGCTGAGAAGCAGAGGACCTGAGCTCAGAGGTAAGTACCACACAGAGGCCATTACTTCTGTGTCAGAACATCCAGGCAGCTCAGGGAACAAGCAGACCACCTGCACCCATCTGTCTGGAGACACCCTCATCATTCTTAGCAGGCAAGGGCTAAATCTACAAAGCAGAATTCTACTTCATACTACAGACTCTAATGTCCAGCTGTCCTGACACAGAGAGCAACTCCCCAAGTCCAGTGCAACTGGAGAGTTGAGTAAAGAACCTAAAAACATTACTTCTGAGAATCACATCCTGAAGAGGAGAAAAACAAGTTTTACATCTAATGGTGTAAAAAGGATTGCAATGTAGGCAAGGGAAGGAATGTAGTCTAGCAATGGATCTTGTCCTAAAGCTCAGCACTTAAATTATGTTAGTCTTGTTTAAAAAAAAAAAAAAAAAGATAATTGAATATTCCTCTGCTCAGCATCTTCAAATGCTTTAATCTCTACAGTGCAGTTAGGTAGAAAAGTTTTTCTGTGGACCTGGGTTCACTATACAAGCTTCATCCATTACCTGCGCAAGTCGGCAGCAATAGAGAAGCCAGTTGCAGCATCAGCGGTGAAATGCTTGCTTACTTAGGTGGAAAATTATTAGCATAGTTTTCTTGTTACCTAACAGCAGTCTGAATTCCTGAAAGGGATAAAGGAAGAAGATCATCTTCATTCTTTCCAGCTGCACCAAATAAACAGCATTCCTCTTCCATGTTTGTTATTGCTTACAGAGCAGGCAAAGAGACCCATTTCCTTCTCCAGCTTTGATGCTTATGAAAAATTGGAAATTGTAGGGACACACCCTGCAGCTGCCTTCAGCCAACAAAGGGTTAATTGCAATTGCTCCTCCGTTTGGCACTCAAGAGAAGGATGATAAAACCTTATCTGCACTGAAGCAAAAAAACCTCACCAGAATAACAAGCATTGCATTGAGGAAAAGGAGGTTCAGTGAGCAAAGGCTTCTTAGTGCTAGGAAGTTTTGCAGTTTTTACCGTATTTGTATAGTCAAATACAGTAAAAGCAACCTTTCCCCACGCTTTATCACAAATATAAAGATATCAACTGAAAGTGCTGCACCGTTAATTTTGGCTTGAGAAGCAATATAGTTGATATTACTGTCAGGCAACTTTATCTAGGGCTTCTAAAGGCATAAGCATTTGTCTGGTAAAAAACAAGATAATGCACCTCCGATCACCATATTTATAGCCTGTCTAGGGTAGACCAAAATTTTAAAATTTGAATCTAGAAAATTGCAAGCATGATTGACACTGGCGTAGCTCCCTCCTTACACTTGTGTGGTGCATCTGTAATTACAATGTGTAAATTACCTCATGGACATAGGGAATTCTTGAAACATTTGTGGAACAAAGCCCTTAGGAAACTGAGCTCCAGGACTGAGTTAAACCTCAGTGCGATCGGGTTGAATATTTAGTCTTTACCTTCTGCAAACTGCAAACTTATGGAAACAGCCATTGGAAACAAACACTGAACTGAAATGAATAAGTATGCCTACTCAGGGCTTTCTGCCTTATAAATGGAGTAATCTGAAGTGAATCTGAATAATGTCTGCCTTTGCTCACTCACATGAGTGCAGATTCACCCCACGGCCTCATGTCATTTCAGCTCATCCTTTTTTTGAGCTGCTAACCTCTTTGAAGTGGTAATACTTCTACAGGGCCTGTGTCTCCAGAAGCCAAGGTACTATACAAACATCAATAACTTAACTCCTAACACTCCAGACAGCAAGGGAAAGATCACCAGAGTCTGTTTCTTAGGGCTTTAGTTCCACGGGATCAACTGGGCTAAGATGGGTGTTGAGCTGAAGAGAAGAGGTGGGGAGAATTCACATCTCCTCCTGAAGTGTTATCTATCATATTCAGCTGTTCTCAAATTTTCCAGTGAATGGCTCACTTTTTCCTTCCTTCCAGAAGAACTGCTTTCTTCTATTTGCAGTCATATAACATTCCTGTGCTGTCTTTGAGGACTAACATAAGGAAAGTATTTAATGTATTTTACCTAAGGCAAGTGCTAAGGCTATTAAAAAATGTCTATGATTTAAAAGGTGACAGAAACGCTTTTCTATCACATGATGTAAATTGAACTAAGTTAGGTTACTTTGGCTGCTTATGCTTTTGTAATGCAAAAGCCGACCTGGAATAGTAGAGGAAAAATGTGCTTTGGCTTTTCATTTCAACATTTAAATTGATTTGGTCCATTAATATAGTTATGCCAGCATAGCTATACTGACAGTCTTCCTAACCGAGACATATCTTATGAGTATAAATTAATTAGCTGATTTAAATAAACTAGATGACCCAAAGGATTAGTTTTCTTTTATTGTTTCCCCCGTTTTTTCTTATTCTGTTTTAACTGCATCTATATCAGTAGAGATGTGAGTTTCTTTCTTTCTTTCTTTCTTTCTTTCTTTCTTTCTTTCTTTCTTTCTTTCTTTCTTTCTTTCCTGCATACCTTCTCTTTTGCTTTCCATGAAAATTCTTACCAGCAAATTCAAGTGGTTTAATAGAAACAAAGTCAATTTGCAGCAAATATCAGATAAATAAAAAATGGATATGGAATGTGAAAAGGCAACTCTCCATTCCCAGAACAGCTGCACACAGGGACTGAAAAAACCTGAACGTATCAAAGAACTAGAAGGTTTCAGTGAAACCAGTTTGAAAAGTAGTAGCCAGGTACCTGTAAAATACATTTCATCTGGGGAATACAAAGCAATACTCCTGGTATACCAGGTCTGGACACACAGGATGGAGGACTGCTCTGGCATCACTTCTTCCTGTCCCCAGGTACAAAGTGACGTCCCCACTGGCCTGTACCCTTGGAGAAAGAGGGGGAAGAAATTAAGTGGGGTAGTGGAGATTGAAATTTTGGGTCAAATCTAAGAAATGAAGTTTTCATGCTCTGAATATTTGCCTTCTTATTCCTATCCCTCTAAACAAATCACATCCTGAAGTACCCAACAGATTTCTGTGGATTTACTTCTATCAGCTGGGGGGAAGAAAAGGGCATGATTCCTCACCAGTATGTGCTGTGCCAGCAGATATCCTGTGGCTGACCAAATTATTCCCCAAACGAAGTGCTTTTGTCAGTGCAGTTAGTTAATAGGTAGTTCACCAGATCTGAATGTAGGACTGTTCTACTGCTATAAATGTGTCCTCACTAGGAGTTAGTATGGTATAAGGACACCTTATGCCCTAAGTAGCAGATAGAATAACACAGCCCAAAAGCTATTTGCCTGAATCAGGCAGAAGCTGAAGTTCACCTAAGACCCCCTCTGAAAGCAGAGGGCACCCCTACCTCTGCCCATCCTTTGGGCCTCAGTGATGCTCACTAGAGGATGCTCACATGGGAACTGCCCCTGCTTAAAATTAGTTTTACCAATAACAAGTTTTTATTTCTTCCAAGATCAGCCCCCTGGCCCAGCTGACTGTGTGGGTACGTAAGGAGTAGTGGCAGCACACTGGAAGGGACAAACCTGCATGAACTGCAGCATTAAATCAAATTAAGATAATCGGGGAAGTTTATCTTAAGTCAATAAATAATGTTGATCAGTGAATGAATATGAGCAAATTCCTTTCTATTCATGACAACTATCCATGCAGAAAGACAAAATTGTGTTAGATAAATGTGTTACAGCAAGGAATTGGTTCAGTTCTAGTTAAGAAGTTGCTCGTACACAGAGTAAGAAAGGAGTGATAAGACACATTAACCCTTGAATTAATGAACAGAATGTTTCAATTTTAGTTTGGTTGGAGCAGAAACAGAAATGCTTAAGCTGCTTTTTTTTTTTTTTTTTTTTGAATGAAGCCCAAGATGTGGGCGGTAACAAAGCATCAAAAAGGTTGCAACTGATTTGGAGCATATGGCAAAACTCTTTGTCAAAGAAAAGGAGGGAAAAAGTTGTTTTGTTTGCTGGAAGAAAAATAAATGAGAAGACCAAAGCAATTCAATCTGCTGAGTGTGAAATGCATTAGGAGGATAGGAGTGTTGCACAGCTGAATGCTGCGCTGTCACTGCCAGACATTTCTCTGCTGGCTCCCGATCCTGGAGCTCTGAAGTAGGTCTGGCAGCTCCAGCCCTATCTCAGTCAGAGCCACAGCCCTGAGCTGTGGGGATAGGAGCGTATTGCTCCAGCCCAGCATAGACAGAGAGGAGCTGAGGGAAGTTTTATAGGTATTTTGCAACAGAAGGAAAAAAGCTTTTTAGGTATTTTGAAACAGAAATGCAGGCAATATATACTTTATTGAGATATGGATGGCATTCACATATGAAAACTGCACATCTGTAGTAAAAAAATCCAAAGTTTCCCCTGTGTTCTCCGAGTCCTGCATCACCAGCACTGCCTGCACCACTCTGGAGTTTGTAGCAGTCCCCTTCCCCACATACGGCCATCGCTTCAGCTGTCCAGTTAGGAAATGAGGACCTGCTTTGTTAACTCTTTCCATCTTCCAGAGCTGCCTAGCTTAATCACAGGCTCTGCCTTCCTTCTAGTGAAAGGAGGTAATTGCCCTCTTTTCTCTGTTTTGGAAGAGAAGGAGGGTCTGAAAGATATCTGAAAGTGAAAGCTACTCTGTAAAGCTTTCTAAAATTGCCACATGCAATTTACACTGCAGTTAGGAAACCATTGTGCTTTGTGAGATAAGTGAAAATTTGTCTGCAAGAGAAGCCACAGAGACGAAGCCACTGGCTGCAGAAGCCAAAGCAACCCTGCGAACTGTATTGCTCTTGATGGACTGCTTTGAACTTCAACTCACTGGGAATGAATAGAGACCAAACTTACTCTGTCACGTAGGCTCTGTGCTCTTTGATCAAACATGTTCTAGTAATGGAAAGGGCACTGATAGTCTTTCTTGTTTTAGGTATGCCCCTTTATTGAACACACAAAATACATACAATTAAATTATATATCATCAATGTTGTATCTGATAATACAAGTCTTGATCAAAGTGCCATGAGTGGTAGATTATAGCTTGGAAATCAGTGTATAACCTAATGACATAGTACAGGAGGAAACCTGAGGGAAGAGGGACATATATCAGCCACAACAGAGCTTGCGAAAGGATGCCACTGTGAGATGTTAGGATGCCCACATTTATTCCATTTTGACTCATTCATGAAGGTTTTGTGCTCCAGCTAATGGGTTGGAAAGTTATTTCTGTGGACCTTTTGATGCTTGAATCTTTCTTTGTCCACTTTGCTCACAAAAGGCTTCATCTTCCCTTGGATTTAAATGTTTGCTGCTGGCAAGTGTTAGACAAAATGTTTTGAGGAATCCACATTTATAAAGTAATAGATAGTGATGGCAGAAGAGATTGTAACAATTCCCTTCTTCAACTTCTGTAAAATCCAGCTGAAGAATTTAATCTTAGTGCAACCAATTTAAATCCCACTTAAGCCTATGGAGCTCTTTCTATACTGTAATACAAGATGCTGGCACACATCATTCAGAAAAGTTTAAATCTTTCCCAGGGCAGGTCCAACCTGGTAGTGAATTATTTCTGTAGGATGTTACCTCTGCAGCTTAGTTGGGGAGCAGAGAGGAAAATAGGTATTATAATTCAAAACAAACAGATCGATTTTTTTTTTTTCACTTTCCCCCTTTTTATTTTCATTTTGACTGAACAAAAGTTGGACCAATCCAGCTTTGAAAAGAGTTTAGATTTCTTGGCATCCAGATATACCCCAAAATCTCAAATTAAAAGTTTACAGCAGTTAAAAAGGCTCTTTCTGCCCTCCACTTACCATAGAGAGCACTGGAAAATAGCTGTAGTCTCTGTTCTGATACTAGCTGGAGGATCCTTAAAATGAAGTCCATAATCAGTCTTTATGATGTTAAAAAGTACTTCAGATCGTTATTAGAACTTAATAATTTGAAGTACTTCAGCCACCGACCAACTCCACGCAGTGCTTTAAAATGTGATTCTACTTTGAAATGTGAAAACTAGGAAAGAAATAATGAGTGCTGATAATCCTGTAGTGTGTTTAGAGTTGCCTTGGATGATTTTAGTGTCTGTAGTGTTCTGTTGTGTTCGTTGCTTCTTTATTGTGTTGGAGGGGGAGTGGGCAAAGCAGCAAAATCATGAGCATGCGCACATATTTCTTTTCTAGCAATACACTGCATTTGTCCAGTTCTTTTCTTCAGATGATCTCATAGTACTATACCAGGATTAATCTATTCCATGTCCCTGAGATGCACTCTTGGTGGCAGAAGAGAGGAGGACGTAAATGCAGGATGGTGCTTTCAGGAGCTCGCCCTGGGACGTTGGCAACCGTTTTGTCCAAGGATGCTCTGAATTAGCAGCAGACCAGAGAACAAAACCCAGGAGGCCTCGCTCTCGGTCTTTTGCTCTAACCTCGAAATTATCTATTTACTGAAAAGGTGTTTAGCACCTTTCCACATGATAATAGATAATTAGCAATTTCCACATGATAATCTTAGTTTTCCTCACGCTTTTTGTTGTATGCCCACAAAAGCTGGAAAACAAACAACAGCCCCTGAATGTTCTCCTCTGTGCTAAGGAAAATACCAGGAGAACAGCTCAGGAGGGGTATTGCTGTCATATAGAAGCTTGGAAAAGACCATGCTGGTTAATGCCCTTTAATGGTAAGTACTTCTCAGTATTACTTGCGTACCCGACAGACATAAATAAATACAAGCCATTTTAAAACTTAGTTGGTATCTTAATTGTTCAAGAGGCTGACACCTGCTATAGTAAATAACCAATGTGACCACAGGGAAAGCATCATGTCTGTTTGCTTTTATGTATTTATAGAGCACATACCTCAGTGGTATGCAAATATTTGGTTGCATCACATTGACTATAACTTCATTTATAACACACGTTGCTCACAACACAGCCTGAGCTTTGGTAGATAATTCAGCTGAGCAAACTGTCCTGCTCACAGTGACTCATAAAAAAAGAGGCCTACAGCAAGCAGCCAGGTGAAGGAAACACAGCAGAGCAAGAGGCTATTTTTATTGTTCTGAACAGTTGGTTTCGCTTATTTCTTTAGCCCACAGAGCTTCCAAATTGCTCACTGATGTACTATGGAGGAAACCCAAACTACAATTCATAGGGCTTAAAAGCACTTTCTTCTAAAGCAGAGCAAACTCTAAAATACTGAAGGACTGTCGTAAGTAGAGACACATTTCATCCTCTTTTGTATTCCATCTTCTTTTAAATCATGAAACTCCTCCAAAGATTTATTTTTATATAAAAACTGATGCATACTTTTAAGAGTTAAATGCTCCTTTGCAAACAAAAGTGCTGAGAAGTGGTTTGCCATAGACTTATCGGGGATCAGGTCTTTTCATTAAAACAATAATAGCAGAAAAAGAATCTTTCTGACCTCAGACCATGTTAATTCAAATTCCTGTGTACATCTAGTTCAAAGAGTGTTCTAATTTCTCCATGTCTTCTAATCCTTGCGTCACAAGAATGAAGCTTTGATGATTTAATATCTCTCAACTCAGCTTTCTGCTTCATTTTAGTACTTCTAGAGTGGGAGATATGATCCCTGGCCAGCTCCCATATGGGGGAGGTTCATAAATTAATTGACAGATTGTATTAATTGGGAGAAAGTATCATTAATGCTGAGTTAAGGCTGTCCACCAGTGTCTCATGCCCTTCAAGCATGCTTCAGGTCTAACTCCCACATTCGAAAAAATGGGAAATAAAAGATTAAAGGACATATCTGTGAAACCTTGACAGTTGCCTTTCCCTGTCAATAGCACTGGAATTATGTGCAAATCACCCAGCTGCCTTGCCTGTGCAAGGTGTGATTAGCCAGAGGATTAGTCACAGCAGTTCAACAAAGCTGTGATTCATGTTAAAAGGTGATCTGGATGGACTATTCCCATCTGTGAATGGGGGAGCAAATTCCTCAACAGGACCCTCCTTTGATCAAAGGAGGGCTTCCTGTATTTTCTAGGGCTCCTTCACAGCTCACTTAAGCACGGCATTGAATGGGTCCTATGGATGTCCAAAGTTGGCCTGTAGCTGTCTCTGCATGACAAGTTTAATGGCAGGTGAATGTAGGGTTAGATTGCGTCAAGTGCATAAAGGCAAAGAGACTATAAAAAAGGAGCAAAGGGCTTATCGCATGTGAGAGATCTGGTGTTCAGGGGGTGAGGTGCGCCAGGAATTTGGCTGCAAGGTAAGTGTAGCCACCCCTCCTGCACAGTTCAAAGACACCCTCCAGTGTGGGAGCTGTTCCCGGAGCAGGGGCTGCACAAGCGAGGCTGGGTAAAGGTTGCCTGAACATGTACTTTAATTCTTCATTCCATAAACTTGAATTTTTCTGACTCAATACTTTCTAAAAAGGCATGGGACCTCATCAGATAGTCCTTGAAGCTATGCTTCAAGAAAATTATTTGAAGCTTAATTTCCTATCCTTATTTCTTTTCTCTAGGCAGAGAAAGAAACACAGTTGTCAAGGTTAGACATCCTTTGGGTAGCCATAGCTATCACAGTTTTACAGTAGGGATGCTATGGCGACTAGTTAAATGTAAAGGAAGCTACGTGATCTCTGAGTGATTCTTCTGTTATTTATAGGAGTGGGAGCTGAAATATTTGGGGTTGCTGATATTGATTCCCTCTAAGAGACCGTGATATGCGCTAGCTGGGATAACTATTATATGACTTGAATACTTTCAGCTACACCCTGCAACAGCCCATGCAAGTGTGCCCCTAGTTCAAATAGGATTACCCCAGTGATTGTGGGCCTCCCAGATCTGCTGTATATGTCTGGGTTTCAGGGCTCCTGTCAGGGACAGGCAGAGTTTCAATCTGGGTATGTATCAAACAGCCCTGGACTGTCCACCAGTAGCTCAGATGAAGAATTCAAGTCTGAACATCTTTAAACCAGGCTAACCCATGATATTCGTATACACTTAATACTAGTCTTGTGTCTCTTCGTGCACTTTTTTTGTGCCTGTGCTATTCTGGTTTTTTAATTTCTTCCCATTAATATACTAATCACATGCTTCATGTCCTTTATTCCAGCTATGCTTAAATCCTGTATTTTTTTCAAGTGCCATAAAACCATAAACTTTTCCCATTTGATCCCATCTTTCTATACAGGTTAGAGTTAGACTGCATGTGAAATCGGATTGCACTGTGTAACACGTTGCTTTTGGGTTATTCCAGCCTTCACAGCAGTAGGGATTTTCTCTTGGGCACCCAGCATGCTGCTGCTGCTCTATCACTACTGCAATGTCACTGTGATTTCCAATAATAACAAGAATGAGCACCTTATTCTTCCAGGACTTCAGTGCTAAGTGTTCCAATTTTATGGTGGCAGAAAGAGAGAATGTTTTTAAGACTTACCTGGAGGAATAAGGTGAATACTGTGTAGAAAATGGTGCTGCAAAACATCTTAACTGAAGTATGGTACTAGAAATAACAGGAAAGAATTGATAATACATAAGTGATAGGTTAATAATATTTGAGGATCACCTAAGTTCAATTTCAGAATGAGAGGTGATTCAAGGCCTTATTAGATCAAGCAGTTAATTTTTCAGTATCGGTGACCTTTACCCAGCTGAGTCTTGAAAGACAATACTTGACTGTGCCAAAGTTCATAACAGTTGGTTAATTACCGTCTACTATATTTGAAGAATATGATAAGCATGTGAATTTAAGACACCCCTATATAATGGATGACTGCTACTAAAGTTCATTCCTCTAAATGAACAGCAAGTCTGCATGCCGTGAATGAAGTGTTTCCAGTGAAACATCTCTGCTGATCTCACCTTTCTGTTTTCTTTTCCACCATTAAACACCTTTGCTTCTTTCTGCTTACTGAGACTGTTGTCTCTCCTCCCAGAATCTTGTTTCTGTAACTTTACCAAATACAAGCTTTTAAAGTGGAAGAAAAGAACTTGGATATGCACTTTTTCTAGATGTCCAGCTGAAGAATTTTCACCTTTGGGCTACCTTTCCTCTCCTTCTGTTTACTTTGTTACTTTCACTGGTTGTCTAACATCTTATCTTTAGGCATGACCCTTCCAGATACACTGCTGCACTTAATCTCTTTTGAGAAACATCAACACATGTACTGAATGATGAGTGTTATTTCTAATAATGACCAAACAATGAAATTGCTCTTACACCTTGATTTCAAGAGACTTGGAAACATGTGCCTGATAAGGGTGGAAAAGAAAATAAGCACTCATGCAGATGAGTTGATGATGTTGATGAGTTGCAGATGATGTTCTGCTGACCAACAATTTGACATCACCTGTGAAATGGTTATACCTGACAAAGCTAGGATCTCTCTGCTTTAGAGATGCCTGACATGGAGGCAACCTGAGGATGATGCGGGTCAGAACTGTACATATGAAGACATGTAGGATTACTGGGACTCAAACAGTAGCAGATGATCATGACGGTCAGAAAGGAAAGGCTCAGGCAGGCACAGCTCAAGAGTGAGGATTCTTATTCCCTGTAACATCAAAGAATTTACACATGATTTTGCTAAGAGTGTCTCAGAAGCAGATAAACTGCTGCAACATGACAATGCCTGGACAAATTAAAAAACCTCATCCAAGATGGAGCTTGTTCACAGTAATTTCTCCTTATGCACATGGGTAGTTCTTGTAACTTGACTTATAATTACTCAGACTACCACTTCTGCCTTTGACCTTTGTTCCCATCTTGACTCCACTCTTCAGTTTAACCTCACTTCACTCATGTAGGGAGTGCACTACATCAGCACTCTTCGTCCTTTGCAGAGGAGGAACTGAGGCATTGAGACATCATGTCCACATAGTTTTACTATGCAAGAAGTAATAACGTGAATCAAGGTTTTCTAAGTCCCTGATCACTAGTCCAGCCATTTCTTTCACAGTGTCTTCCTGCTTCCCCTGATGATTAAGTGCTGCCTCTTCTCTGTGTATTAAAGTCCTTCCTAGGTGGTCTATATCAATGCAGGATTGTGAGCACCTGAAATACCATCCCTGGTTACTGAGGAATCTCAGACCACCCTCTCTAAAAAGGTTTAGAGAGCTGTGATACTCAGTACCTAAATTATGTGTGCCCACCTCCAGGAAGGGAACCCTTGGTGCTGAGTGAGGTGTCCCACGCAACAAGCATGCAGGGACAGATGTTTAAAGTTGAGGTTGACAATAGGTATCCCCATATTCAGAGCACTGAAACAGGCAGCAGGAAATACTGAAGAAAGGGATGTGTCTGAAGTTCTCTGTCTTGCCTCTTTTTAGTAGTTTAACTCAGTTATGAAGTTAGGTGCTTTTGTGAGACAGAACCTGAAAGCAGCTCTTGAGCTTCAACATCTCAGTCATGCACTTGAACACAGACAAATGAGGTGGAAGAACTGCCCTTTCCAGTGGCTCCTTCTTGCACAGTCACTTTCTGGCCCTCCTCAGCCTCAGGGGCATTGAACCCAGGGCTCCCTTTCTGCAGGACAGCCAGGTGCCAGGCATTGGCCTTTCCTGGTGGACACCTCCCACTCTCCTTTTGAGGATGAGGGATCAGGACTGCAAATCTCACTTGGCAAGGAGCAAGAGGGCAAGAAGGACTCACAGTATGCACCACAGTGTCTGGGGACTCCTGAAGGAGGGGAGCACCTGCATCTCCTAGTCCACGTTTGGTTAGGTATTTTGTGTTGCTGATCTATTCTATGGATAGAAGAGTGAAACTCTGCTGCTTAGTCCAAGCTATGTGTCCCTACGCAGTTTAGATGAGATTTGAGTTATTTGCCTCAAGTAATTGCAAAATTGTCTTAAATTGCTCTTTATGCGGTTAAATGCTGTTATGGATCACACCATCAGTTGCTGTAATTCAAAAACTGTAATTTAGTGAGAGTTAGGAGATCTGGTTGGGGATTTTCTTTTGCTTTGCCACAAATTTCCAGCATGACCTTGGCAATCAAATCAATTCAGGTCAAATAACAGTGAACTCAATGTTTTAGGCATTGGCTATCACAAGAAATTGGAATATATCTGCACCTAATTTGTGGAGTCCAGCATTCACCCATTTCTTATACACTTCAAGCAGACAAGTTTACCTACTTCCTTGGTTTTTGTGACTGTTCTGACCAAACAACACTAGTTTATCCTGGACGTAAATTGAGATTATATCATTTTTGTACAATATAGGAAACCAAATAATGTTTGCAAAGCAATTTGAGATGCTCAGATGCATCAAATTATGTATAGAAGCACATGATACAATGTATATATCTTAGCTAATAAATTTTAATCTTCTCAGGTTTTACAAAATTTCCCAATCTATGATATCTGGATGCTACCTTAGGGAACTGAAGTTCACAATACAATGTCTGTCTCTGTTTCTGAATCTGTTCCAGGAAGATCTGGGGCAACCATGACTTCAGACAAATGTTTTGATTATGCAAATGTCTTGACCTCATCTCTGTGAGGAGCTGAAGACTCATAGACAGTGCCACTGCTTAAGACATAGCAATGTATCAACAATATAATTAATGATTAATGTACTGTTTGTATTGTGGTAATGTTTACAAACCACACTCATACAGCAAGACCCGCTTCTGCTGTACAAACACACACAAGCATGATTTCTGCCCCAAAGAGCTTAAAATCTACATCAGAAAATAACAGCTGTTTTCAGGCCCTGGAAAAGGAAAAAAATGTCAAATCAATGACAATAAAAGACTGAGCAAAGCAACTCATCTACACTGCAACTTTAAACTCATGGTTTCTCTGCAAAGGAAAGCTACTCTCATGTAACTTGAAGAGATTTTAAACCAACATAAAAGGTTATGTAGACACTCCTATTTCAGAATATTAGTGGCTAATTTAAGTGTAGATAAAATTTGCCTAAGTGCTTGCCTACATGGTAGATATTTTTCTCATTATCTTCATATGGCTAGCTAGTGAAAAACTTGGTACGGTTTCCTCACGTAGGCACCCAGAGAGAGTACAGAGGTAGGCAATTATGCAACCGCTGCAGGGAAGTAGTATCGGCACACTCAGTTACGCTCTGGAGGCTTCCTAACTACACGCACGTATACATCTAACTTCGATATCTATGTTTTAGGAGGTCCATACTTCCGTATGTCTTCCCAGGTGTGTCCTCTCTTTCTGCCCAGAGATTGTATCCAGATGCCCAGTAGCCCAGTTACTGCAGTAGTACAGATCTGCCTGGACTGTCTGACAAGAAGAAAACCCAAAGAAATTTCAACCAGTTTTGTGCAGATCAAATCTACAGGGTTTGTGCAGTTAGTCCTGTGAGCCTTACTGCATTGGATGCTCATGTACTTCACAACACAAACATTTCTGTTATGGAACTCTCATAAAGAAAAAACGGAGCCCTCCTTAAACAATACACCTTGTTTCATAGAAGAAAAGTGTCTCTTCAGTTTACAGGAAGTTGAATTATTCAAAGAACTCAAAGCTAAATTGGAGGGAAAAAAAATATACATCAAAATAACTGTCCGAATGGGGATTATGTCTTTCTTGGGGGGAGGGAGGGGGCAGAATAAAATAATCCATTGTAGTTTTCTTCGTACTGAACAACACAATCAAGATCCAAGGGAATAGCTGGAGTAGTAGTCTTGAACTACAGCAGTGAGTTTTGTCAGTGCTCATCTGTCAAAGCTGTGATGGCAGTTTCCCATACTGATATAATTCACCTCTCCAGTTAAATTAGGATGGCTTTCTCAGGCTATCCTTTTGCTGTCACATTTCTATATGGTGGATGAAGCTAAGAGAATCTCACAGTGCATAGGATGCACACAGATCTTTTCAAACAGACACAAAATAACGTGGCCTCAACTCACCCTCAGATGAATATTACGAGTTCGGATGGATCAAGAGGATGGGCAGACGGGAGCACTGGCAGCTGTTCAGACAGGATATCACAGCAGAGCCAGGGGGCAGCTCCAGCGCGGCAGTCATTGCCCTGATGTTGGCATGCCACTAAATACTTTGGATTCCTTGTAGGTAAACAGCATGTACCCTGGACATATCCATCTGAGTGCAGAAGGGCTGCGGACAGATGAAAAACGTATGCTGTGAACTGAACACACAGGATTAAATTTTGCCTCAGGTGTCTGCAGTTAAGACCACTGGTTTTAGTGCAGTTATCCTGGCATGGTGTCTGTGGCACGCGGCAGAGAGCTGTGAAAGGAATCGGAGCTGTTGTTGCTCGAGGCTGTTGCTGGAGGGCATCCAGCCAAGACAGGCACTTGCAGCTGCTGAAAGTCTGGACACACACAAACACAGAGGGAATTATCCCTCCTTACACCACGTTTTCCTCAGACTGAGTCGTCCTCAGCAACCTCTTCCACTGTGTCACTGCATGTCTCTGATGTGCCTATGGTTTGCTCCACTTCCCAGCCAGGGTCCAGCTCCTCCGCTTTCCCACCTTCAGCCCCTCAGCCCGGTGTCCCCAGCCGGACTCTGCTGCTGCCTTGCTCCTGCAGCTGCACTGGGGGGAAGGCAGTGGAGGATCCCAGGAGCAGCGTGGGATCCCTCACTGCACAGTGCTCTGTGGTGTGGGACAGCTGATCTGGGGCATCTTGCTTCATCCCAGGCCAGGGCCCTAGTCCCAGGGATATTATTTGCAAACATATCATTGTTCACAAGGAATCTCTGATGCACTCTAGACAGGGCTATTAAAGTCCAGACTGTCCCAAAGGGTCATAATAAGCCTTGTGGAGTGGCAGGGCTTATCAGCCTGTATGTCACGCACTTATATTGCTTCTGGACCTCAGCAAGTGTCTGTGGTTATCCTCCACACAGAGCTATCTGGAGATGCTAAATTATCTCTGCACTGCTTTCAATTATTTAGTGTGCACGTGCCCTAGGATAAGTGAAATGAAAATATGTCTTGCAGAACAAAAGCCCAGACATAGTCATTCTGATGAGACAAGCTTATTTACAGGTATCTATCTGAGAATGTCTTTGCTCAGTATTACTGTGTACTTTGGGTAGAAGAAATCCAATCTTTATGAAGTGCTTTTCACTGAGAAATGCAAACATGGGGAATGGAAAATCTGGAGGTATTCTGCAGTTACAGATTTGTATAAAGATTGATTACAGTTGTAGCTCCTAATCGCATGTTAGAAATGTCATATACCTGACCAGTACTGTCTGTACTGCTTAAGTCCCTTGTCCTGCAAGATAGAAACAATCTATTTTGTCACTACCACCCTCCACTCATTAATTTTCAACAGCTAGGGATCTTTAGCCAGCACATTGAATTAATGCATCAGTGGTCTTCCACAAAAAGAACTCAAACATCAAGCCTCAAGCCCTCTGCATGAGGTAAGAAAATACCTTTGCTAGATACATAAGCCAGGATCATGATTAGCTAACAGTTAACTAACGGGATGATAAATTTCTGTTTGCCCCTTTGGGCATTAGGAATGGTGAGGCTGGGGAATTGCGTTACCTAATTACGCACCCTCACTGCCCAGCTGCACTGAATGTTCTGCCCTGGAGTTCATCTTCCAAAACGTACTTTTATTTTTCTGGGCTTTTAAAGGCAACTGCATTTCAGATTCTTCGCGTGGAAGAAAATGGCTGCACTGTGACAGGGTTAAAATCAGGCATGCATATTGTCTTCATCAGTGTCTGGAAATATTTCTATGTTACAGCTGTGAACCTTAAACACGCTATTAGGGGAGATACTTCAGGATTTAAAATCAAAAGCAAGTGAAAGTACTGATTAATAAGAATGAGCTAAATAGTAACTAGCTAGGAAATATTTTCCTCATAGCTAAACAGTGAGACCTGTAAGAAAGGACAGAGATGAGGAAAGATGGAAAACCAAATTCTGATCTAAAGTACTCCACAAAGTCACTTGACTTTCATTTCCAAATAAAAATACATCCTTATTTTTCCCTGTTGCTTTCTTCTGCCCAGAAACTGCATTTTTAGTGTGTGTGGTGCTCTGCAAGCCAAAAAGAGATGCCTCTGTCCCTGCCCTAAGTTAAACAAGCTGATGCTGACCTGCCTTCCTGACCTCGCTGTCCCCAAGATGGGCTATTTTTGCTGCCTGAGCCCTGCTACGTACACAGGTGCTCTAGAGAGACGTTTCTGCAGGAGGCTTGTCTTTCAGAAAGCTCCCCGCGGCAAAGAGTAGCTGAGGCATCCTTGGTTTTGTGTGAACTAAAGCCACTGACTTGGACTTGGGTTTAGTCACAGTTTTGTCTCATTTTAGGTTTCTTTGAGAGCTGGTGACAGTGTGAATAAGAGGGAAAGAGGGAGCAATGGCAGCTTAGGGAAACAAAAAGACTGGAAAACCATCTCTGCTTGAAGGAAGGGCTTTGAGCCACCTGGTCTAAATCCCTGTTACAACAGAGGTTCTTCATGCAGTGTAGTGTGGTAGCCAGGCTGAGTCTGGCTCCGTGCAAAAATTGTCTCATGATTACTGGTTATCGCGTCTCTCCTGAGAGGCGTGCTGTGAGGCTTTCACTTCTGCCTTGTCCCCAGGGCTGGTTTTGGGGCTGGTCGTTGCAAAGGTTAATTGACTGCTTTTATGAGCTATGAGTGAGAGAGGAGAGGAATGGGGAAACAAGTGACGAGAATATTTCTGGAAAAGGACCAAGTACAAAACTGAGGGTAGTAGGGGATGTCTGTGGCTATAGCTTGAAAATCTCAGATCCTTTGTGCAGAATGAGCTGAGGGGTCCAGAGTGGGCTAAAGCAGAAATCTGACTTGGAAACAGACTGCAAAAAGTACAGTGACAGTGGTGGTCACTTGCTGTACAAATAGATGGTGCAATACCATTCTTATTAATGAAAACATAAAGAAGGCGGCAGGAAGAGCCAGGATCAGAGCACATGTTAGGACCAGAGTGATTTCCAAAAAAAGATGAGGCATCAGTGGCCATATACAATTTTGTGCCTATTCAATGCAACTAATAAACACTACTACAGACACAAATCAAGTATTCAGGCATTGAAGTCAAACACCTAATTGCAGACAACTTGCTTTATTTGTCCTGGAAGCTCTGAGTTTGTGAATTTGCTCCGGATGGCCGAACAGCTCTCAGTCCGGCCTGTGTGCATGTGTGTACGCGTGTGTAGCGCAGCAGTGCACCCACCGACCCCCACAGCTGAATCTCACAGTAGAGTTACATTAGGGATGGTAATCTTGTGGTGTATTTACTGACAACAATTTTTGTCGCAGGTAACATCAGAAAAAACGAATCTTGGAGAGACTGGATTTTTACTAGAAATACAATGTAGTGTTAATGTCCAAAAGTCCATTCAGATAGGAAAGTAAAGGAATTGTTAATGTAAAAATGCAGATTTTTTATAGAATAAAAAGACAAGAATTCCCAGCTAGAATTAATTGCCTTCATAGTGTATTTTAATGCTGGTAGGACTTTTTTTTCTCTCCCTCAGATCTCAATAAACAGCCACAGCTGACAGGAACGGACTTATTCTGTAGGTAGTCTCCACATTGCTTGAAGTTACGGCACAACAGAGCAGCAGCTATGACAAAGATGAAGTAAACACAGTTTAAAAACGACTCTACTGGCTAAATAGTAACATTCAGACTTTTTCTTTAGCGTTGTCATGAGGGGAACCCATGCTGACCTCTCAAATGATGTCCACAAGAGCAAGAGAAAGCTGCCTGTATTGTAGGATGATCTGTTATTCCCAGTTATCTTGTTTTAAGCCAGAAAATTTAAAATCCTTGCCAATTTATTTTTTTTAACTGTTGGGAGTTGTGGCTCTGAAAAAAAAAACAGTAGGAGTTTTGAGAACTCTTCTCTGAGTGTGATTTTAAGAAACAATGGGAGCTGAATAGCAACTTTCAGCTCAAAAAGTGGTTCACCTTACGGGTTGGATCTGAAGCTATATCTTTCAAATCAGTGGATTCACATTGGCAATGTCTCCCTGTGCGTAAGGAGGGACAAGAACAGGCGGACTGCAACAGAAACACCCTCAAACATGAAAGAAAGAGAGTGCTCAGGACCACAGAATTACTGGAGGGGCAGGCATGGGGATGTATTCGGGGTTATACCCACTTCTGTTTATTTCCAGCACATTATTTTATGTGCTTTGCACATGTTCTTTGCATCAAAGAATATATCCAAGTCACAGTAACCAACAGTCTTTGGTGCTTAGACTTTGGTGCGTAGACTTTGAGTGTCACACAATGTCAAATATGGTTTCCTATCTTTTTTTCAAATATTAGTAATTTGTATGGCTGGCATAGATGTGATATGTGAATATGAGTAGGTGTAGGTGGGAAATGAGATAGTATCATTGGGCAGGGTAAAAAAGGTGACCACAGGGTACAGGATACTCTATTGACCTATGAAAAAACTTGGGCTCCTGTGTTCAAAGCCACATGCTGTCAGATCTATTCCATGCACATATTGCTTGGAAACTTTGCCAAATGTTTACACATAAAATCAGCCTTTGTTACAATGACATCTGAGATAGATAGCCATATAGACACCAGTGAAGCAAAACCAGTTTCTTTTTCTTTTCACAATATCTTTTTCTGTGATATATTACATATTTTATATAATTCTGTGATATATTATATATATTTTCTCTGATACTTTCACACTCAGCACAGCCACTTAGAAGTGCTTATAAGAAAAAGGGAAAGATTTTTTTTTTTAACATGTGTGGATACAACTAGAGTTCTTAATCCTTATTTAGTCACTAAGTTCTGCTTTTCAAACTAGTGAAATCTCATGCCTCGGAGATGTCCTGGACATTTAGCACACTTAGTGTCTAGCTATGAACCCGTGAGTTTAGGCATCCATTTCTAAAAGCAGGTGAAGCTTTTCTTTTTATTTGGGTCCAGCTTGAATGCCTGTTGCACAACGTGCAGGTGATAGCGAGGTGAAGGCACTGGCTTAGGTATCAGATCTGGATTCTGTGTCTGGCTCTGCTAAGCCTTCTTTAAATGAGTTGCATCATCTTTGTGCTTCATTCTTTCCCATCTGCAGAACAAGGAAAACAAATCCCAATTTACATTGGCATTGCGCGCATTAATTCATTACTGTCTGAAAGGAGATCGATCCTCTGATAAAATGTGCTACAGGAATGCAAAGTATCTCTATTATATAAATACAAAAATGGGGATAATGTCAAGGTCTGCCTTGGCTAAATCAAAGGCCAACTGCAGTCCCACTGAGAGCTGAAAACCAGCTGGTCTTTGGATATGTGGCAGGTTTTGTCTATTCTGATCAGGGCAGAAATAATATTTAGCACTAGTGAAGAATTTCTTTAAAGGTAAAGTTGCTGTTTCTCGGTGACACAGAGCACTTTACTGTCTAGCTTGTCATGTTTGTGTGATTTGCGCTGCAAAGAATGTGCCTCATCTGTGCTATATATTCCTGCTGGCTTCTGTCAGTGGTAAGTACACTAAGGTGCTCAAGGGTCTGTAAGTGGTCCATCACAGTTCAATGGCCCCTTTTATTTCTGACTATCGAGTCTCATAAAATTCTAGTGACAGCCATTAAGTCTTTATGACACATTATGGAAGAAGCATCATAAAAGGAACATTTAGGAAGAGACTGAGTGAAGCAAATGAGAAGATTTCTATTCAATGCTCACTCCGAGTGAGGGTCAACCTAGGACACACAAGTGCACAATCCAAGTGTAAGTAATAATAAAGAGGTTGTTTTACAAAAATAAAATGTCCACTGTCTTTTGGACTGTGGCTGGAGTCAGCTATACCTCAGACATATGTTATTCTTGGTGTACTCCTGTTACACATTAAACATACCCTGTATGAAGTTCGTAAATATTAGCAAATGCTTTTCTTTCCCTGTATTTGCAAGAATGCAAATTTAGAGGCAAAATTTCTCAAGTGCTCTAGTCTCATGGGTAAAAACAGCCAGTAATGAGAATATGAAGAACAGCGATTCCTTATTCAGTGGAGTGCCGTTAGCAGGGCAGGCTTCTGTGCATTCTCCATGACTGGCCTTTTGAGTCCTACTACAGTCTACCTCACCAGTTAGTCCTTCAACATCACGTACTGTATTTCCAGTGTGTACCTCCCTTTTGGCATCAGCAATATTTTGTAATGATTCCAGGCCTCAGGCAATGGAGACTGTTCAAGCACCACAGACAGCATTGCCTCTTGACCTGGTCACAGTTTTTCCACCAAAACACATTTTCCAGAAAATAACTCTTTTTCACTGGTNTTTTTTTTTTTCCCCTGGAGACACAATGGCACTTTGAAAGCTTTTGGCAGAAGTCAGGCAAGTTGGCTGCCTGGCTAAAGGTGTGACTGCCTGATGGGCTCACAGTCTGGCTAGCTTCTCAGGGAACTGGCCAGCTTCCTTGGCTTCTCTGCTTGTAGCTGAGCAGGTATTTTGGCTGTCCAGTGGACTGGGTTGTTCCCAGTTACTGGAAACTTGGCTGCTGGTGTTTTGTCCTAAGTAAAATGATAGAAGACTGGAATTTTACACAAAGCAGAAGCTGGTTTGGTTGGGTTTTTTCTTCCTGCCACCACTAGTCACCAAGAATATACAGCACTAAGTTGTGCCCCAGTGATAAAGCTATTGCATCCAAGTAGAAAGGTCTTGATATCACTTTTGACCAGAGTTTGTGTTTCAACCTGTGTCTAAGGATGGTGGCAGTAGACTGCAGTCATTTCTGGGCTAGTCTAAAACATGACTTGTTTTCATTAATTTCTTGATTTTTGCAAGAGTAAAAAAGACAATGAAAGCCACTGTGCGCCCTCCTTTTTCCTCCTCGTCTTGTGATCTGTCAATATATTTCAAAAAGTCTCCTGGCTTAAATTCTTGATGCTGAGAAAGTATTATAATTTTTCCTCATTCCCACTACATGTGAATGCATGTGATGGTCTTGTCTATTTTCGTCTATGTAATGAAACATCAGTGCCCCAAAGGCACTGGTCATTCATCTCCTTACGCCAGCATTCTTGACACGGTCTTGGCTTCTTCCAGGCAGTTTTTGTGCATCAGCAGCAACACATGAGACAGCATGCCTTCTTAGATCTTTTTCAAGTGACCCCTTAAAAAATTCCTCTGTATGTCTTTTCTACGCAGTTTCTTTTATTCTTTTATTTAAACATAGATAATTGACAACCATTTTGATAAGGAGTACAGAGATGTCATATTTTAGAGGCTAAGATGACTATATTTCCAATGAATTTGCATTAATATTTGCATTAATTTTCATCTGAAGTGTAAAAATGTTTAATGGCAGTCACTTCAATACAAATTTTACATTCAATTTGCCTCGCCCAGCCCAGGAATGTATTTTGTATCTAATTAATGTCCCTCTTATATATTCATGAAGACTATTATATACTGTAAACATTCAGTTCAGTTAACATTAAAACTTTTTGACCACAGTCCATCTACTTGGATCCTCTAAGCTTTCAAGTGCCAGACAATATATATAGCACACATTCCTTCCTCAAGAGTTTGCAAAGAAATTACTAGAGCTACACAAATTTTCAGTGAAGTCTATTTGGATTCTTTATCTCAATGTTATTTACAAATTCAGTTTGAATTAATTAGGTATCTTTGGCTAGAACCTGGTCCTCAACTTTTACCACAAAGATAGAGGAGGATGTGACAGATACCGCATTTATCTGACAGCCTGGGAGTAGAGTGTTTACCTGGGCTGTGAATAACCCTGGCTTAGCACCACAACTCCACTTTGCATAAAACATTTAAATATTACAAAAGATAGGCCACAGAAAAGTGCCCAGAACTGAGACTCCACCTGATGTGTGACAAAGTCCCTGTAAGGCTGGAGCTCCGATCTTTGTTTCTGCAAATGTTTATCCAAAGTGAAAGTCTATCAGCAGATAACTGGAGAGCAGCTCTTTAACCACATGTGCTGATTATGCCACTTTTCTGGGAGGTGAGCAATAGGAACAGAAGACAGATTTGATTCTGGATAGCTCATGTCCTGTCTAAGAGCTACAGCCCTTGAGATGCTGAATAAAGGGGCAACTGTCTCCCCAGCAACAGTTCTGAGAATTACTCCCTCACTATATATTTAGATTTTGGCTTCTGTGAAAATTCTTCAGATGAAATATTTCATGTTAGCTAGAACATGACATGTCAAATTAAATAAATTTCTAATTTTTGTTTAGCAAGAAGATTCAAATTATGTTTGATCCCAGCTGAATTTTCCCCCAAATTCTTATTTGACTGCCAAGCCACTAAATCAATTATTTGGACAGCCATCTCATAGATGTGTCTGATGAAATTGCTCAGAACAAATTTTACCAAAAAATCACACAAAATATTTTTCTGTGTTTCTGTTAAACAGATAACCTCATTGCCAAACAAATATCTTTAACTATTTACCTTCCCTTTGGCTCTCACATTTCTGTAAGTTTTCAAGGACAATCAAAATATCCAAACATAGCTTGTCCTTTTTTGCTGGGATTTCCATGCTCAGCATGTTGTACCCTCACAAGACCTGGAGAACAACCTGTGTTTCTATGCATATTTTTAGAAAATGTGTGTATTTTCTCATTATGTTCTATGTACCACTGAGGAGCCAGATATGTGCTATCACTTTCTTTTGTAAGTACAGAAAATGACACATAGGTAGGTAGATTGTTGGCTTGACTTTACCCAGGCAAAGTCTGCAGAGGTAGTAAGTGTGTAGTGTCAGATATTCTCTTATCTTCACTAAATGTAAGGAGTTAGCAGCCCGCAAAGGCCACTTTCGCGGAACTTTAGCTAAGATACAGTAACTGATCACAGCCATAGTAACAGTCATAGCAGTGCAAACTCAGCAGACAAGTCTAAATGTCCTCTAGAAGGGGTCTCAAGCTGTCCACACTCAAATAGGTGTGCTTTTTCAGCTGAATGGGCAGCAGCTGCTAGTTGTGGGGTGGTAGTTGGAAGCTGAGCGGTGAAACTCTGGTACAAATGCATGCACCCCTACGGTTGGTCTCAGATGCTTGACCTTACTACCATCATGAATTACTATGGTTATGTTACTAGAAGATTGTCTGGGAACTCATGCAACAGCTCTAACAATCCAACAACTGCAAGAAAAGTGGGTAATTGAAGCTTATATTGGAATTATATCTGCTTCCTCAAACCTGTAGTGCCCTACCTGCATTGCAAAGCTGACCATCTGTCCAATCCCTTTGTTCAGAAGACTGACCTCAGGAGTTGTTTCAGATAGTTACATGGATTAACTGAGCAGATGGTTTTAAATAAACATCCGCCCAAGTGGTTAACATGTGCTAATCAACCCAGCAGAGCTAACAGTCGTGCCTCATCTTTTCCCATCCAGAGCGGCCAGAGGTCTGCTCCTCTGAGTGGCGCAATTTCTTCAGTGCCCCTAAAACATACTGACATAAACTCTGTTTTAGCAAGGCATTTAAACATGTGTTTAAACATCACTGCAGCAATGAGATTTGAACCTTGAATGAAGAGCCTTCTTCAGTTGGAAGAATACAGGAATTTCCATGAGAAATCCAGCTAGTCCAAGCCCACCTGAGCCTGTGGTCAGACCAGAGGTTTACAAGGCAGGCAGAAGAAGCCTGCAGCAGGCAGACAGAAATCCATCTGATCCAAAGTGTTTTAAATATTGGGCTATAAGATCAAAGATACTCTCCTGTTCTTCTAGTTTAGTTCCTACTCTCCCTTTTCCAGGCTACTTGCTGTATTACATACTTTTCTCATGCAGCTCTTACTTGCCTCCAATCTATGAAAATAATCTTTCCAATCTCTCTTACTGTGAGAGGTTTTGATAATTTATCATGCTTTTCTTTCTCCATCCTGGATTTGCAGCAACCTTTGCAAAGTGGCTTGCCATGGTCCTATGGTGGTCCCTGGGCATACTGTTTGGTGCCTGGCACAGCAGAGTGCCTCTCCACTTTTGATTCCTGCTGGTAAGCAGAGGGGTCAGGGAGAAGGATGGAATTTCCCAGCCCCTTTTTGTCACCATGTGTCATCTTATTGCTGCAAGCTTTGATTCTGAAAACCATTTGTAGTTAAACTTGTAAAGGGTTTTTGAGTAAAGTGTGTATTAGTGATAGATGTAATTTGAAGAGTGCTGGGACCCTGGGCAATTAATGAGGTTTGGCTTCTCTGCTACAATTACTAAAATTGCAGATAGATCAGTTCAACTAGCATGTACAATTTCGGTTCCTTTTCCATAGATCTCAAAGCCAATGCCTGTGAAACCCCGAAAGGCACATGCTGAAGCTGTAATGGGGTTCCAGGCACCTTGAGCTGATTTAAGCTTGAGCGGCCTTAGTCTTGCCTTCTCCTTTCTCTCCTTCCCAGCTTCATATTCCTTCCTTCTTCCTTGAGCTAGAACTAATATTTGTATGTCTGCAATATGATCTGGATTGTGAGATGATCTGGTTTAAAGATAATAACTTTTCTAAGTTATTTTTTTGGAAACTGCCAAGGCTGCTTGCAGGCCTATGAACCATTTACATCCTTTTTCCACAGTAAATGGGATGTAAAAGCTTCATAGGCTTTGAATTCACCAGCCACAGAAGGACAAGTGTCTCCCATCTCTTCCACTCAGCTGTGGGAAGATTTAACCTTCTAAAATTCCCTGTTCTACTTAGTGATATGTCTAATTAATTTTCTCTTAGTGTTTGGAGCTGTATTACATATGGGAGCACTGTATCTGCAGAGCAAACCCTTAAAGCCAGAATCAGACCATACTTCTGGCGAGAGGCCACTAGAGCGGGAGAAGCAACAAACCTATTTATAATAGGCATTTTGTCCATCAGAAGAATGTCAACAGACAAATTACTGTAACCTGCCTGAACCAGCTCGGCCCTCCTGCAAATGAAAGCCCAGATTGTATTGGGAGTGTTTGTTTTGTCATTTTTTAAATAAATGAAGAAATCAATGGTGTATTCACAGCAGCCAGTAGAGCAAGTAGTCATTTGAGATGGACAACCCCAGAACCCTTATTGCTGGCACTAAGTGACTGCAGTTCTGGCTGGTATCAGCATTAATCCTACCTAGGTAAACACAGATTTGTCTGAGTCACAAGTTTAAGCTGTGTCAGCTGCCATGCTTTCATCTACTAGATTCAGGAATGTGGTTTCTCCACTGGATCCATCTGGAAATTACCCCCCAAGACAGATTGCTTGTCAGTATCTCCTTAGGGCTTGTCTTCAGTGCTAAATGCTGCTTTTCCTACCTTTTTTTTTTTTTTTTTTCTTTTTTAACCTTGGGGTAGCTGATGTACATCAACTATCCAAAGATAAAAGGAAAGGTAAAGAATACCTGCAGCCACAAGAACAGTTGCAGTGGGACAGGGGAGAAATGCTGACTGTGGGGTAGAGCCTTAGTACAGTAGAACTTTGTAATCTTAGGGACACCTGGGAGCTGTCTACCATGTAATCTCATTCATGCTGGCACATGTGCTGGGCGAATGAGATTGAGAGTAAAGGTTCTACAATGTGCACAAGAAAAAGAGAAATTTTTTTAATTATGATTTCGGAGTCCTGACTTTACCATTTTGAACTGTTAAAAAAAAAAAAAAAAAAAGCCAGTTCTGTACTTTTCACACTGTTTCATATAATGGGTAGTCTTTGTTTTCAACTAAATTAAAACCCTTCTGTGCCTTCATCTTGGTCACATTATAGTATGATAGCCCTTTCTATTGACAGAGAAGTAGTTTGGTTTTGTTAATATTTTCAAGGCAGTGCACTGGAGAGGAACATTGACTGGAACAGCATTGCCCAGCTGTCCCAGAGTCTCAAATGGAATCCCGAATCTTCATGGTGCAAATATAAAGGGCTGGTGTGGTCAGGCCACCAGGTCCATCAGCAAGCCCTGACACATTTGGCCATGTTGCACTAGCAAGACACAGAAAGAGGATATCCTATAAGTCTTTTAGATATTCAGATATTTTTCTGTTCAAATCATCTTCCCTCCTTGTGCAAAATACTTGCGTCTCAGAAAGCTAGGATTAATCCTAAATTGTTGTTACTCACATTACAAGTCGAGGGCTTTAAGTTTAGCCAAGAATATATGACGATGATGTACCATTGTGTCTCAGATTTTTAACTGGTACCACCATGTCCAAGGTAGGTAGAAGATGAAAGTATTAAATCTCCTTGGTTATATTAATTTAATCAAATTAAAGTATAAGGCCGGGAAGGAAAATTAAGTTCATTAAGCTGTGCTAGGCCATGCTAACATTTTGCTTTCTCAGGGTATTGACACTGCCAGAATATATCTCCCCATTCCTAACTTTTCCTGAGTCTCCATATCATAGGATAGCTAAGCAGCCAGCTTTTTAGCCTGCATGCTTGCAGATCTCTCTGACTTCAGTTTCACTTTGCATGCCATGTTTCCCTCTTCCACGCCCTGCTCTTTCCCCTCAACAAGAGATGCAAATACCAGATAACTGACAGTTTAAGAACTTGTGATCACCACTGGCTTTCATGGTTGGAGATCATTATTAAATGAGACACTAGAAATCCCCAGGCATGGAAAATGTGTAGCTAGCTTGAAGTTCAGGGCTCTCCACAGATCTTATGCCTGGAGATCTGAGATAGGTTAAATGTTAAAGTTCCTGTCGCTTCTGACTGTGAAGGCGATCTCAAAGTGGCCACTGCCCCTAACCTGCAGGCATGCAAGTTTAAACAATCCTAGTCAGAAGTGTGAGTTCTCTCTTTGATCTCTCTGAACTGTTAATTGTTTATCCTCAATTAAATATTTACTTTGGACATGTTTTCTAATCTACGGCTTTATGCCGCACAACACAGGTGCAGACTCTTGCCATTTTAAGATCGCCAACATTATTTTCAAGATAAGCTTAAGCTTTAGTGTCTTGCAAAAAGACTGAGGCTCCTAGACATGCAAGTCATTTCTAAAAGGAGTCTTAGGCTTCTAAATTGCCGAAGTGCGTTTGGAAACTTAACCTCTTTACAGAAAAGAAAACTGTAATGGTTAGACAGAATACACTCTGATACATAGGAAGTTATGAGTGGGTTTAAGGATTTAGCTTAAGTCAGTAGGCAATTAACTGAAGCTAAATCAACACAGAGAATGGTATGTCTACTCAGATTACATCAGTTTAACATCAGTTTCTATACAGATATAAGACTTACTTGGCTAACACTTTTATAGCTGTGTGAGTGTAACTTTACACAAGGAACTGCTCTGAGAAATGAGAACACTTGTTCAGTGATATCAGCCCCTAGACCATCATTGCCATAATGTCACACTGCACCCTAAATTAAATGAGCGTAACTATTTGGTATCACATACACTTAGAATGAGAATACTGTTGTGACAGAACATGATCACCCAACACTTCTGGAAGTCCTGAAGTTCTGCCCAGCAGAGACCTCATTTTACGCAGACTCCCGCGTTCCCAGCAATGGCACTCAGAGACAGTCCTTGAGCAGAGCTGGCTGTCAGAGTTACAGTGCTTGACCTGGAAGACAGGAAGCAAGGAAACATTTAGACCACTGGTTTTGAAACAACTCGTATGGCAAGGCAGGGCTGATGGTAGGGGACCTGGGAGCCTTAAAGAGTAAATCTGAGCCACCAAGTCAGCATTGTGGAACTAACACGGGGCGATGGACCTGGAAGCTCAAGTTCTTGGTTACTTTCCAGACCTATTGCCTGGACTCTGAGCAAGCTGCACGTCATCAGTGCACTTCTTCAGAAGTGCACTGAAAATATTTTGGTGAAACATTGTATGAGTTTTTAACCCATTTTATGGGTTTATGAGTATGTATTTTCTAATTTTCATAATCACCTTTTGTCATGTTCGCACAGTCTGTCTCAACATATTTGGGTCATTTGACTCTGCTAGTGCTTGGAGATCACATAAAATTCATTTTCAAGGAAGAAGGACAATAAAAAATTAAAGATAACCTTCACAAATATTTTCACCTTTCTCTTTCTTTGAGGTCTGAGTAGATAAAGCTATCTTATATATGTTAATGACACTCTTTTCTTCAGCATCACATCACCCCCTAGAGATTTTATGGTTAATCCATATATACTATTTCCCTCCCCATAATTCCTGTTAAGTTTTCTATCTGTCTTTAGATCATTGCCTTCCCAGAACAAGCGTACTCCTCAATTCTGTCAATCTAGCATATAGTGGGGGATACTATAACAATAACAATAACAATAATAATGTAATATATCATTAATATAATAAATGTTTTAAAACAGTTACTATTTTATACATATGGTGTCATTTAATGTCTTCCCTGGTAAAAAATAAGTATGATAATCATTGTGCTGTATCATCAATAGTTCTTGAGCTTGAGAATTTGTAATCTAAAAGGAGAACTTATAAAAGCATATAAGTATTCATTTACTCACTGGGTTCTGATTCAGCAGACTCTTAAGCACTTGTCTAAATTCCTGTGCAGCAAAGCATTTAATCTTAGATTAACTCAAGGTTTCAAATAAATTTCTTTTCAAGAAAACACTTAACTAAATAAATCGAGAATCAAACTGAATTACAGTTCCATATTGACCAGGATAGCCAACTGGGTTTAAAAGGAATCATGAAAAAGTCATTTGGACCATGTTTCCACCTGGACATTGTACTCCTCCAACTATCTTCTACTGTGCGGAAGAAGATATATTGACAGTAAAGTGTTTATATTAGAGTAGTTCACTACCATATGAAAAACAGAACATTATATCTGCTTTTTTCAGCTGCATTTTTCCTATAGGTTTCAGCTGTGCAGTTGTGCTGGTAAAAGTCATGCCTCGGATCAAAATATTATGCTAATACTAAATAGCCCACACTGGAAATGACAGAGAAATTAATAACCTCATCTGTCAAAGACATCATGAGGCTGTGAAGATAGAGCTAGATGGAAAAATACTTGCTGTGCCTGAAAAAAAATTTCCTACTTCTTAGTTAATCAAAGGGTTCCCAAATTATTAGATTTTTTTGGGGTAAACACAAATGTAATATATCACTGTAAGAAAATAAAATAAATATGAGGACAGTAAAGACTGAAGTAGGGGGCTAAAAGAAGATAGAGGTTTATAGCTTTATCTATATTGTCAATGTCTTTCATCCCCTGGTTTCTGTTTCCATTCACATACTGCAAATGGCATAAACATTAGACACTAACTGAAGAAATGAAAGAGGAGCACACCAGTAGGAAGCAGTCCTATAACACAGCAACCTCAGAAAGCTATATTCCAGCAGTAGGTAAAAACAAGGGCAGCTAGCAGCAGCCAAAAACCAGCAAAGGACAGAGAGTACCCATTACAGCATGTCTTCTGCAATAACCAGCAGATAGGATTAATATTCTTTTTGACACTTTCTTTTTTAGGGTTGAAATGTCCAAGTAAAGTAACATAACCTGACCTTAAAGTGATTTACAAAGCAAAAATAATAGTTTTTCTAGTTCTCATGAGGTTCTGGAGCTGAGAACAATTGTCAATGCTATTTTTTTAAGATTCATTTACCTACAGGACTCTTTGGGGATCTTGGATGTTTTATAGTGAGGTTTTTATTTTTGTTTATTTGAACTACTGGCATCAGTCTCTGATTCAATAATGTCAGAGTACAGGACGGAAGGAAACGTAGTCTTTAGTGAAGACTTTTTTGCCTACTAACTCTTTTCAGGGAATTAGAAGTAGAAATTTGCAAACTAGAAACTGAGTTTTAGGCAGCCAGAAAAGAGTCCCCATCACCTCAGTTAATCAGCATTCATTTTTCTAGTTGGCTAATGTCCTACACCAGTGGCTGCTCACTGGAGTAATACTTTTTCTAAAATTTTATCATTCTTAAATTTCTATTACTATTTTGTCCCAAAAAATAAACCAACAAGATAGAGAATCAATGAATTTGGGGGTAACCTTTTGCTCTTTTTTCTAAAAGGAAGAAGTACTGAAATCTTTCTTGTATTATGACTGAAGATGAGTATTGCAGGTCCTTTTTGATTTCCCAAAATTTGTTGGGAATCATTGAGATTAAGATTTTAAAGACCATGTGGTAACAGAATTTGAGGTAATTACATTTAATTTAATCCAAAACCAGATCAATATGAGAGATGTCCCTGGAGAATTAGTCAAGTGATTTGATCAATTCTTAACATCTTACATTGACTAATGTTCTTTCATCTGACAGGGAATGTTCGAATATATAAACCTATAAGCTTACAATATAAAACTATGCCTATAGGCATATAAGCAGACACATTCATGGCTCCTAGTAATAGCTCTGTGGTTCCTAAGAGGAATTTGAAAAGCCTAGATGTGCCCTTACCACTACCCAAACTTTAATCTGATCACTAAACATGAAATGTAGGATGGCTTCTAAAAGGACTTTTCTGGGAATTCTCAGCCACATAGAAACTGAAAAGTGTATTAGGAAACTGTTTTGTAAACATGCAAGTGAGAGGTATTATATTTTTAACATGTGAATACTTAGAAGATATTTCTGTTTCCATGAGAAATCTATGAGAGTTGAATTCTCTAAGGTTAGGTGAAGTATCAGTCATTGTAACCACCCAAATTTATCCTGGACTAATCATGCAGAAATACTTTCATTTTTTTATTATACTACAGAAACTGATAATACTGACAGAGAGTTGGCAAACTCAAACCTTAAGCCACCTTATTTTCCTACATTCATCTGCAAAGCTCAGAACTGTGTGTTTGTCTGTTCTCTAACAAAAAAAACAACCAAACAAACAAAAAAATTAAAAAAGATTGGTGCCAGAAACCCAGCACTCACGCAATGCTTTGCTAACAACTCGGTGCCAATAAGTGGCCAGTGGGACTGGTGACACACTTCCTTTCAGAGCACTGACAATACATAATTTGAATAGTGCATTGCATAACCTGAACATTTGCATTCAAAAAAATAGAGTAAAAGTTGCAATGATGAGCAAACTGAAGTCCAAACACCCAGAGTATCAAATCAGCTATTCTCAAAGGCAACTCTAGTTTGAACAAATTGTCAGTCTTGTGTCCCACTCACTTTCCCAAAACGTGACAAGCAAAGACTATCTTGGGCAGAGTTCCACCATCCCATTCTCTATTGGCTAAGCACTGTTACAGCTCCAGAAGTAAAGTGAACACAGCCAGATATGTTCTGTGCATCTTTATATATATATATATATATATATATATATGTAAAAAACCATATAGGGTTATAATTCAATGTGATAAAATCCCATTATGGGAGATGAATGCTATAGAACAGTTTTCAGATTCCCCTCTTTAACTTTCCATATGAATCCATCTATGAATGCAAAATTAATTTACACATGCAAATTGCATAATTGATTGAACAGTTACTAGACTTGTGTGCTCAGGTGGGGGATTATTTTAACATCTACCTCAAATTGTGTGGATGCAGTGTAGGCGTTCTGCTGAGATTATGACTAACATACCTCAGGGGAAAGTTGAGAGATGTTTCCAGGAACCTTCTCTAAGACAAGTGCCTCTGACTGCAGGTTGAGGATTGGCCTCTTCCTTATTAAAGGAACATACTGTACACATAAAAGGCTATCGTGCTGGATCTGGAAAATATGTTACAAGTATGTAGTCAGTGTGTGTTTAGATACTTAAATACTACATGCACTGCTTTCACACTGTATTGTATATTTAGGGCTTGACCCTGACTCAGAAGGCTACATATGACAGAGTTTGCTTGCTTGTTTTTCAGTTCCATTGCTTTTTTTTCTGCTCACCACAATCATGTCTAATTGTTCCTCTTGTTTTACACATCCACTGACTGCATGCTTCTTCTAGGAGAGTGTAGACAGACCATCTCTATGCAAAGAAGGGACAAATAGCTTTTTTATTTTTTTTGAAATGTTGTTTCTCCTCATATGCTGGACCTTGAGAGGGGAATGTACCTTCAGAAGTGACCAGCGCCCTTCAAATTCTTATCTAAAGGAATCCCACAGGAAACCTTGGAGCTCTTACAAAAACTTGGACTGACTGTTATTTATCAGATTTACAAGGACACTAGTCTTTGGCTATTGAGCCCTCTTGGAGCCACCAACTGTCTTCTCCCTTCTTGCTTTTAACAGTAGAGGAAAATATTGACTTAACTTTGCTTTGTGCTACCAATTTGTAGTACAAACAGGTTAACTATAAATGCTGGCAAGATCATAGCCCTGAAAGCCTGACATCAGCGCCTGGTTATGTCAAGTTGCAGGCTCTCTAGCAACTGACAACAAACATTTGGACCCAGCCTTTACTGGGTGGGGAAAATCTAAGAGCATCTTTCTCACAGTAACCAGTGGCTTGCTATCATTTCCCTGATGTGGTAGTAAGAGCCTTTAATGGCTGCACATCTCTCAACGTATTCTTAGTTACAAAGTTCCCAGTATTAATTTCTCTCCCGTATGAAAAGACCCATACGTTGCCTATACAGCTGGTTCTTGTGACAAGCCAGAAACTGAAGTAACCGCTCTTGAGTAAAAAACCAGAGGCTTATTATAAAACTATCTTTTGAAGCATATTTCAATTGTGTCATTGTAATTAAATGCATGTAAAGCACTTCACAAACATCCAATGCTTGGGAAAGTTAAAAGGGAGGCTTGACAGATACAGCCTATTCTAATATGTAAGGAGCAACTGAGTTCAGAAACTATTCCTAGAGTATGATAACACAGTTTGGGCTTCTCTGAGGAGTGACATTAGTATCCCCTTGAGTGAACATGGTAAGCATTCAAAAAGGAGGCAAATAAAAATCTCAAAAATAACATTATGTAGCGTCATGACATCATGTTGGTCAGGTAAATTAGTGAGAATGACGGTGACAGAGAATATTGTCCAGCAGAAACAGGAGGCAAAACTCTCATGTTCCAGTCATGATGGATTCCCTGGGCCTTTGCTCAGAGTCCATTTCTTGCTTCCTTTTCTCTGCTTGCTTTTGTTGTACTGTTCTTTTTTTGTTGTTCTCTTTTTTTTCTTCTTAGTTTTGTGACCTAGGGTAATTCACACCACCATATCAGAGCTGCCTGTGAAAACACATTCCCACAACTTAAAGCTGTAGTTAGTGCTAAATAATGCTTATAAATTAATTTGGGACCATTAGATAAAAGGTATAAAGCCACCGTATTTCTATTATTATATTAATTCAAAGACCTTCTGACAGTATATTTTTGAGCCAAATCCTGCTCTCTTTGCAACTCAGAGCAGGGTAAAAGCTTTTTCAGCCCAGGATCATTCTGCACTACTCCCAACTTGCTGAAATATGTTCTGTCCACAGCTGAAGAGTTTCTGGTGAATCCAGCCTGTTTTAACCTAAGAGTGCTTGAGTTTATGACATAGTTATCTGTACAAAAGTACAGACCTCCATGGTTCAAGGTCACTGTTTTAAACAGTATATCTTCACACATACTTGTCTCCAGCTTTCTTAAGTATATTATTTAAAGCATTTTAAACAGTGAAATTATCACAGCCACTGCACTCACAACTCATTTTTCTACATTTTTACCTTGAGTGGTATCTTGTGCACACTATTCTGTAATAAACAATCCATGACAACAGAGGTTAAGTGAGTTCACAACAGAGATGAGTCTGCTCCAAAACTCCAGCTCTGAATGTATCTGAACGTCAGCAAGTTTAAAGTGCAGTGCACAGCAATGAAACTCAGCCCTTTCTCAAGTCCTTATTTTCCTGACTTCCTGGGTTCCTTTCATTTTCTGTGATACAAATTAGTCCTCACCTGGGCCATTTGCATTTACTGCTCTGAAACATAAGTTTAGCTTGGGCTGGGAGGAGCATCCTGCTAGCACAGAAAAGAGAGCTGGTGGTTCAGAAACAGAGCGGGTGGTTCCTCTTTTTCTTACTGGTTGAAGGGGCACTGTTCATCTCACTGCCTCTCCTTCCTTCTGCTGGCGCCACAAGATTTCCTCTCTTCTTCCACAGTTCTGCAATTGCTGACACCCTTTGGAGAGCACAGAGAGCCATAGTTTCTGTGTTTGAATAGAAGTGCTTTTCAGTACTCTGGCTCTGAAACACAGGAACCCAAAGAACTCATGTACTCTCTGACCTCCTTGCTTTTTTTTTTTTTTTTTTTCCCTTTTTTTTTTTTTTTTTTTTTTTTTTTCCCTTTTTTTTTTTTTTTAATTCTTTAGCCTACACTAACCCCTTGACAATTTCAATGTTTTTCTAGGGAAAAAGGAACAACATTTACCTTGTGAGGAAGCTACAAGGAGCTTAGTAACCTGCATGGCAACAGATTCTCATTAAAAGACCCTCTCTAGCCTAGCATGAACAAATGAATCTTTCAGAATAAGATACAAGACACAGTATTTTTAGGAGATTAGAGAAGGCCTTGGGCTGATCTGATAAAAAGAAACTGAAGGCTGACAGGTTACAGCCATTTGGCAAGCCAAATAACAATGTGTGGTTCGCTACATGAAATTTCTCCATTTTTAAAGGAAAAGTCAACCATGGTCATTATTTTTGCGGTTGTGATGGCAGTGACATGATCCATTAGTAGATGCCAATAGGAGCCCTGCTGAGCCTCAGGCATTTTGAGTGAGATTCACTCTGCTGCCGCCATTCCGCTGCACCCATCGCTCCCGGTGGTACCCCCAAGGTAAGGGCTGTTGCCAGCACTGCGGCTGCAGAGAGGAAGCGCTCAAGCCTGGAGCTGGAGCAGGTGGAGAAGACCTCTCAGCAGCCTGCATTCAAAGCAACCTTGTTATGCAGCACGCGTCTACCGGCAGTGGCATGCCCTGTGCATCTCCTCTGTGCATGATCTGACACGCCCAGTGTCAGATCACGTATAGGAACCGAGATGTGGGTATGCATTCTCAAGTGATGATTCCCTCCGACCTCCTCCCCTCTCCCGTGATGCAATTACCTGGGAGCCTTGCTGTGCCAGGCTTTTGACAGTTCAGAGGTCTGCAAAGGGTTGAGCCAGACTCAGCTTGTATTACGGATGAAATACATCTGGTCAAAAAAAGTCCGATCTGTCTGTAACACCTGGAGGATTTTAGAGGTATGGAAGGCTTGTATCCATCCCCTGCATAAGCAGAATTTCTTCCAATAGATAAAACAGGTTCCTGTCTGGACCAACAAGAAAGGAAAAAAACTGAAACCATAAACGGGCTGTTTATTTTTCAATGAGATGCTTGTTGGTCTTTGCTTGTCTCATTCTGAGGCACTATTTTTGGAGAAATATATTTCCTTCGGCAAGTGCACTTGGGAGCCTTGACCCATGTCATCACAGCCACTGCACTCAGCGGAGCCTTTTAACAGCAGGTTGGAAAGGCAGACCAATGCTCCGTGCCAGGCACCACAGATGTCACAATGTTAACTATCGTTGCATGTAGTAGACACTCAAGCAGGAACATTTCTGAATATAAACTGCACTGTCCAAGCATGGACAATGTATGGAGGTGGACCACTCAAATAGGACAGAAGAGGGATGTAAAAGCTTTCTCCTGTCATAGTAGTTGCAACCTTCATTCTTTGTCTTCATAGTTCAGTAGGCACAAGGGCTTTGGTTGTACTTTCCAGACTGAGAAGAAGAAGAAATAAAGATCCCCACTCTTCCCAAATAATCTTTAGTTCTATTTAATCAAAATTCTCCCATGTGGCGGAGTGTAACACAAGAGTTATATCCCACTTACAGCCAACCTGAGGATTAAGTAGAACTCAGGTGCTGTAACCGTACCCTGGCCCTGCGCAGAGGGCTGAAATTCACTCAGTATTGTGCTGTGCACAGTTCTTCAGTGAGAAAGTCAATACAAGGAATCAAGACTATACCAGTATTACCATTCTTATCCTATGTATGTATCTGGTTCTACTGTTCTCCCTCTTGGCCCAACAAGTGTTGATATTACAGCAGAGGCAGCTTATCCAGCTAGAAGATGAGCTGCCTGCAGGACTGGCCACAGAGAAGACACTGTGAGAAGAAACAGAATATGAGAAACTGTCAGAGCTCAATGGGAATCAGTTGTGTGTCTAAAACTCCCCCCAGAAGAACAATGCATCTTTCTAGTTTGGAGGACATTTTAGTAGAGAGGACTTTATAGCTCAGCTTAGTGAATGTGACTGTTTCAGTTGAGGGCTTTGCGTGTCACAGGTGGCCTGTGTCAGTTTCAGTGGCTTTTCACTGGTGCCTAAAAGATGATTTGGGAGTTCTGATATGTTGCCTGGAAGTGGCCTCCCATATGTGAGATAATACTTAGTGTTACAGAGAGATAAGACTTTTTGTGTCCTGCATTCCAGTTCATGTGTAACCTTCCACTCTCATTTTTACCTACTTATCAACATACCATTTGGATAGTTTTAAGAAATATAAATGTGCTGGGAGCAGGGAAAGTTCTACTGACTTTTTCCTCTATGACTGCATAATGTCTGCCTTTCTGTGAAGCTGAGTTTAAAAGCTGGATCAGGTGTGCTGGAAGCTCTTCTCCTAGCCAGTCCATTTAAAAACAAGCATAAATGGTGTAAAGAGACTGACCAAAAAAGGCAGAGAACTGGATATGCAGCTTTGAAGTTAGTTCAGGAGAATATCAGAGTCATTCTTTCCATTGTTATTTGGACACTCTCATTACTGCATGGTACGGTGTATTCTTTGGAAAAGGAGTGCATATGGGGGAACAGATTGGACAGTGTTACAGTCTAAAGTTATTTGCTATTCACTCTGCAAGGTACAACTGAAACCATAATTCACTGCAGTGACTAACTGAAAGGTGCATATTGCTTCTGTATGCGTTGGCAAACTGTCCAGCTGCTAGTGTGAGCTCTTCCTTAGCCCTGCACCCTGGCCCTGATGCACCCCACTGTTGTGAAAAGCCTGTGTGGAACTACAAAAGTCACACATGGAAAAGACGGAGAGGTTATTTGATCTGCCTCTTTAGCAGTGCCAGACTGTACCTTTTATATTATTCAAGGCATTTTTATTCTCCTTTTTTCTCTCTCTCTACCGCTGTTTGAAGGTATTAAAACCTGCTATCCACACAGGACTGAATTCGAGCTTTATGTCTAAACCACAATCAATGTCTAGATCTCTGATACGGAAGACTGCTGGACTTAGAGGCGTTCTCCACCAAGTGGAGAACAGAAGGAAAGAAAAGGTTGATTTGTACAGGATCCTAAAGCGTGGCATCTCTCTTAAGAAACAGATATGAGTTTGCATCAAGATTAAATGGAGAAAAGACATTTTAGTTTAGTCAGTCCAGATATGAAAGCCAACTTTTTTTCTTCTGGAAAAATGATAGCTGTAGTGTCTGTTCGTCGTGGGGCCCTGTTGCCTATAATGCGTTCAGTGAAGGCCTGCAATGGCAGCCAGCCTGTCCAGCCCTTCCTGCAGGCTCCAGCGCCATCCTTTCTTACAGTGCCCAACTTACTGCAGCAGCAGCCTCCCCACTGTGTCTTTGCCAGGAATGACCACATCAGCTCTTCCCGCTCTTCTGTGCTAGTGACATGCGGTATCAAAATCCCCTCTCTGCTTTACCTATGAGCCCCAGTAATGTCCTTCCCACACTGCTCTGTTAATGGGTGCCAGATTTCCACACATTATCATGATAATGGATATTCCAATTGTAATCTTTCCACATTGCTCTCCAAGCAGATTTAGATGCCAGCATTGCAGCATGCCCTGCAAGCTGGCCAACTATAAAGAAAGGCAAAGGAATTTAACCTCTCTAGATTTCATGCAAGGCATCCGAACACTCCAATAGAGAGCTGCAAAATAACTCGCTTCCCACTGCTGAGAATAATTATTTGTTAGTTAATGTATAATTGTGTAACTAGGGCCTTTCCCAGCATTAGAAGGAAATTTGAGAGGCAGGTCTTCAGCTGATACATGCAGGTTTAATGATCTTGTCCCAAGTGCTTGTAAAAGACTAGTGTTGAGACAAGCCCAGAACTAAATGAGTCCTTGCTTAGTAAGCAAGGCTGCTGTATTTGCACTAGACAGCACAGCAGAAGAAAGATGTTTCTGACAGTTCTTTTATTCAACTGGCTTAGACATTGCTTATTTGTCACGTTTTAATAGTTCTGAGGCAATTATCAGTTCCTTTAGTCAAAATGAAAGTTGCATTGTCATCTGTTTATAATAGACACACATTGAAATAACATACAACACAGTTAACGTCATCTGTCAGGTTCTGGCCACTTCTGTTTAGTGAAAGCAGCACGATTTCTTCAACCCAGCTAAGGAAAATGATGTTTTTGGTAGGGCAGAGGCAGCCGTCGCGTGATCTGTTGTACACATAGTACAATAACTTCAGCAAGGCAGCCTGAGCCTGTCCACATGCTTGTGACAGTGGCAGTAATGCAAGACTGTACACTCCAGACTACTTTTAGACTTATCTTGGAAGCAAGAGGGTGGAGGGGTAGGGGGGGTGTAGTTTCTGCAGGACACATTTCTGCACTCAAATATGGGTTGTGGTAATCAGATCTCTCGTATGAAAATTAAGGGCTTCAGGCTTCTTGGCATACTGCCTGGACAACCTTAACTTGGGCAAAATGTTGGTGCTCCTCCTTCCCCTGTGAAAATTTCATCACAAAAGGTGATGATGCAAATTGCTTTATATGATCACAGACACACCTTTTATTAACTCTGATTGTCACTGAATTGCAAAAGATTGGGGGTGAGAGTAGGGAGTGAAGCAAAGGTAGAAGATGAGGCAGACCTAAGAGCCAGGCTCCCCAGCCTGGAGAATCTTTATTGTTACAAGTATCCCCATCAGTGAGAGTTCTTGAGCAAAGGCTGCTGACCTGAGTGTCGGCAGATTGGTCCCGTCATTTGCATACACTTCCTTGTTCCAAATAAATCCTAAACACATGCAAGCAGAGCACTGAATTTTGTGTCCTGACTGAAGCAATGCCATCTGCAGAGTACACCCATGTCCTTACTGACTCAATCTTTTAAAGTAAATTAACTACCCCATGTAGTTTTTATTTCCTCCTCCTCCTCCTCCCTTTTTCTTCTCTCTGGCAAAAGAAATATCTAATATTCAAAGGAAATGAGTTGTGAAACCTCTAACAGCCTGCTAACCATTAGTTTCTATAACCTCTGTTGGCAATGCAATATTCACTGGGGACCTCTGGTTGGCTCAGATGATCCTCTTGAGTGAAAGAAGCAGCTAGGGATGTTCACCTCTGGATGCCCTTAGAGAGCACCACATCATTTCATCTTGATAGGTTCAGTGTTCCCTTCCCCATCCCTCTTCTTTCCCTCTCCCCACCAACTGCTCCAGAGATTTTTGCAGATGTACTGGATCCCCAGGTACAGTTAGGGGTTGTCTATTATGTTCTCTGCCTTCCCTTAACTTTGATTTCTGCCAGGCTTCTCCCACACCTCACTGCTGGCACCTGTGTGAGTCCAGCCTGAGTTACCGGGACTTCTCTATGAGCTCCCAAAAGAGAGCAGCAAAGTGGGCGATTTAAATCTGCTCCCATTCACTCACTGCTTCCTCAGTTTCCTTGGATTTTGTTCCAATTGTGAGACCAACAGGCCGTTCAACAGAATGACGAACAGAGCACTGCTCAGGTGCTACACAATACAAGGAAAACCTCCAGCATCTAATTTGCTTTACCACCTCAGACGTGGGTTATCTTGCAATTGACAGTGACCCTCCGTACACATCCCTGAAAAGCCATTGAGAGCCAGGAGCATGGTGCTCACCATAAGACCAGGCCAGTGTAAGTTACAACTTACAGGCAGCTTTTATGTTTACAGCAGTGACAATAGTCTAGCTGTTGACCAAAGCACTAGACCAGGTGGATTTTTTCCTGATGTTCTAACTCAGTCATTTTTGTGCCAAGTTGCCTCCCTGGAGTCATATCTGCTAGTGACCTGGATTTGCTTGCTACTTCTACACTGGGTTTTGGCATGTGGGAGGCACCACTGGAAGGCAACAAACACTGAGATACGAGTTGCCTCTAAACCCTCTAAGTATCTCTCCTGATAATGGTCGAGGAGGGTACAAACCATAAGTTAAAAGCTACAAACAGCTTGCAAGCACTTTACTTGCAGGACAGCTGTGGGTGTTACGACTCAGCCTTTGCTGTCTTCTTTCCCAATACCACACATGATGGAGGAGGGACCACAAAGGACTTCTCAAGGTACACTATGCCAGGAACTCTTGTCTTCTTACAAAACTCCTTTAAGCATAGAAGGAAGAGGCACATGCCTGGAGACAGACCCTTCTTTCACTCAAGGACACTGAGCACAAAAGCAACTAATATCCATAGCAAAATATTATTTGAAATGCATACTCCTTTAACTGAATGTAGCCAATTCTCTTGCTTGCTTACTCAATCTTTTTTTCTTCCAGATAAGACCCAAGCTAATCTTGCAAGCTGTTGCTGCAGGACTTGGAACAGGAGAATAGGTGATAAGAATATGATCCTTTTCGATGTTTTTAGGATGTATAGCTGTCCTCATTTATTATCCGCAAGACCCTATTCACCCAAGAGGGAAAAAAAAAAGCCATCAACATTCTCTCTGCCTTTCCCTCTGCCAAAATTAATGCAGTGACTTTGTTTCTATAAAGGGAAGAGGTAGGTGGGAACAGCTCTTCAGTCATGTTGACTAACAAAACACGAGCACTACACACTGGGCATAGAAGGGAGCCCGATGTGGATATGGGAACTGCCTAGTCACACACAAGGCCCTCCATTGCACAACCTGGCACACAGACATGCCTCTACGCAACCCAACTGGGAGACGGGGGAGGCCAACAGCTCCTTGAATTCTCCCCTGTAATCTGCCCCGTCACATTCAGGGACATGCTGTAACACTGGAGAAGACTTTTGCCCTACGTGACACGAGATTGATAAAAGTTAATTTAAACTGGTTTGGAAGACAAGTCTCAGAGCAATGTGCAGACATTCATCCATATTACTATACACAAATAGAATTTAACTCCTTCTTAATGACATAAAAATAAGATTCGACAGTGATGTTTTACATAACAAAATAACAGATTGTTGGATTATTCACTGACTCTGTTACCATGGTGCTCAGCTAGCCTTGAGCATACTATCTAGAATAGTAATGTGCTCCAGGTATCATGATGGTAAAACCCAGTCCAGGACCGACATTGTTCGAGTTGAGGGATTTTGTACAGCTTTACACTGAACTGTCCAGATCACTGACATGAATGTCAGTGTGAAGGACTATCATAAGTGTTTGGTACTACCAGTGCTTATCTGCAAGACTGAGGCCATGGTGAAGCAGAAAGAAGAGGCCAGAGTCATTCTTTGTAAAATATTTAGAAGGAGACAGGGTTTCATCATCCAGTGACTGCTATGGATGGCTGAGGAACAAGGTAGTAAAGGAAATACATGCAGAAAAAATGTTGAACTACGTGGACTTCCTGATGAAGACCTCTTGAACGCTGCAGGTATCTCAGTGAAAAACAGATGATCCAAATGCATATTTTTCCTTGAACATATTACAGCCATTCCACACAGGTATTGTACTCATCACCAGTTATTCATTAAGCGGCATGACTAACATCTGTCATGTGGTGTTTGTTCACTCATTATCTGTTCATGGGTGAAGAAGCCTGTTGCAGTGGTATGCAGATTGTTTTGGTAAAGGTTTTTATTCTTTTTTTTATTCTTATTTAGTATACATTACTGTACATTCAGGGCACAAAACACGCTATGTCTAAATACTTAAGCCAAGAGGTGTGAACAATCCCCTGGAGAATTTTTAAACTTTCTACAAATGTCTCATATAAAATTCTGCATCATCTGCAGACCAGCTTTACCCTTTCTATATGCACCGGACTGTACAAAGAAGCCAAAGTGCTTGTTATGATAATATACCCCTCAACTTACTTAAAACCGTACATGGCTAGATGTACAACACTTGAAAGCAATGTTGGAGGTGTCCAAATTTCAATGGATAGAGCAAAGTGAAAGATGCAGAGTTGACAGGCATCATTGAGAACAGAGCCATCAACCAACCAAAAATAGACTTACAAGTGAAAAACGGCACAGGCTTGAAGAGAGGCTCATAGTTCATATTCATGACAACATATGTTCCTTGCCACTACATGTCAGGTTTCCTTTGCCCAAATAATGTCTTTTATTTGCTCCATCTAACACATTTTCTGATATTTATTCATTCATTTCAAGCTGCTCTAGGAAACATCTGTACAGCAAATGTGTCTTAGACATACAGCTTGGATGAAAGAGATTTCCTTTTGGACTGGACTGCCTGAAATAATGACCTATGCAAATAATATAAATGATTGATACTTGTGGTATAGCTCACCACAGTGCTATCTGCTGTTTCTCTCCTGATTTTTTAATGAGATTTTAAAGCCTTTGAGTGTATAACCCCAGCCTTTTCATTAACTTAGCTAGCACGAAAAGCTGTGGGGCCTATGTGGCAGGTGCTGTGGGTTAACAATAGGGGTACTGTTTAATCCAAGGGAAACAGAGAGTAGAAAAGGCCCATGAATGAAAGGATATGGGATCTTTTATAAGGTCAGGAGAGGCATTTTAGATCAGGAGGTGCAAAGAGAGGCCAGCTACAGAAAACATTAATTCTTGCCACACTCACTTGGACAGCAGCATGAAATTATGCCTTGTAACTTGTTCTGCAAAAGACAAAGGAATCAAGTGAAATATCTAAATGCAAGAAGGTTGTTGATACCCAGAGGATCACCTCTACTTGTAGGAGTAGTTGGCTAATGTTCCCCGGGGAATGAACTATTCTTCTGGATTGTGTTCCTTACCAGGCTCACCTCTTTGAAACTCGGAGAAACACAAAGAGACAATCTAACAAGTGCAATAGCATTTCAACACAGGGGAAAAATGGTATGTGATTTACAGGTTGGTTTGTTTTTAAACACTGAGTCAGTTACTGAGAACACTAATTATGCAATCAGGGTTGGGAGTTTAGAGTGGAAAGTAGAAATGTTGAATCAAAATTGCAAAAAAACCTTTCTATAAAACACCTGAAAATGTTTTTGCTCTCCTCTGCGCTTTATAATTGCAGTAGGTTCAGGGTCATTCATGTCACTCCTTGTGCCTTTAAGATAGTGTTTCAATGGTATAAATGGGCCTTTAGAGACTTAGAGACAGATGGAGAAGAGTACAGTTTCAAAATTTAATCAAATACCTTCCAGTTACGAGGCACAGATGTTCAGGGTCAGGAACACACAAGTGTAATATTGCTATAACGTGTCAGGCTACTGACACTGCTCTTGGAATAATCTAACCATTTGCAGGTGACTCAGAAGAAGGTGCGAGAGCACCAAAAGGAAAATTATATCATAGTTTGCCTATGGGAAGAGTTCTTCCTCAATACTCTCAGTCAGTTGCCATAAGTATTTACATACCTTACAGTTTTTAACTTTAATTTTAAATTGGTGATGGATGCTCACATTATTCATTTACGTAGCCAATGGCTTTTCAAGTTTTGCAAAACTCTTGGGCCAAGTGATAACACCTGGGAATAATTTTCATGTGGTAATTATGCATCATGAAATTCTTCTTTTCCTTTTAATTAAAAGTTCTGCCTTACAAGTTCACGAAACTCATTTTTGCCTTAATACAAAAAAGGTTACTGTAGTTTCTCTATGACACTCATTATTTTTAAAATGTTTATTATGATGCCTTCTACTTGATCTTTCCTCTAGCACATATATATGCTTTTTTCTTTTTTTTTCTTTTTTTTTTTTTTTTTTAATACTACATTTTGGCAATCTTTTCTCTTCTTAATGTTTCCTTTACATAACTAGGGAATCCCATGCAAAGACAGTGTTGCTGATCATGTAACGTGCTTGTGGATTTTGTGGTTTTTCCAGTTGTGCTTTTAGGCTGCCAGGAACCTCTTGCAGTTGTATTTTCACTGAGCACTATACACAGTAGTAGGAAGGACTGCTTAAGGGCTGTATACTTTTCTGTGGGCAGTCTCATAAGACCATCCATTGGGCATGATCCAAAGTTTTACAGATAGGTGTCTGGATACCTCCTAACCAAGGCAGTTCCTTTGCCTTCCAACATGCTCTTCTTTTTGTTTTCTCATATTCCATAACATATTTTCCAATTGTTTCCTCCTTCTTTCCCATTCTGCTCTGTTCTCCCCTCCTCCTGTTTCAATTGTATCTGCATGAGAAATTTCAGCTGGCTTGTCTCAGCTCTTTGGTGTGTGGACTCCAGCTGATGTAGCCATACATCCCAAAATCCTTAGTGTTGATGCAGTTGATATGGTCAGCTCTGTATTTTTGAATGTTTTCTTCCTATTGGAGGAGGGAAGGGGGCTGAAGAAGGTAGAAAATAAGTTATCCCCACAAAAACAGTGCTTCTAAGATAAACCATGTCCTCACCATGAGCCCTTTGCCATGGTGCATAACACGTCACCCTAACCCATCACTGACTTGGTCTTTCCCTGTCCCATCTCACCCCATTCAAGTCAGTTGGATTGCCTTCCTTCTGCCTTGAAATGTGAGCGTGGAGGGCCGTGCACTTGTGCATGGCTGTAAGCTGCTCCCGGGAAGGGCTCCATGAACATGGTGAGCTTCCACCCAGATGGGCTTCTGAGCATCTTGTGGAAAATCACTAACTGGGGTCTCTCCCTTGCTCGCAGGCACACAGATGGGCGTGTATAGGAACATTTATTATTGAATGTATGAAATTCATGAAGGGAGGGAGATGCAGTTCCTGCTGGGAAGGATCTGTAATGCACACGTGTGGACAACATCTTGGGGAAGAAGTGAAACCTGCCGACAGCCCTCCTTTTCTCCTCAGAGCTCCTGCTCGCCTTTCCCCTCCACTTCGCTGGAGCCAGGAAAGGCAGCTCTCGTTTCCCAGCCTTCCAGTGTCGAAAACGAGACACTCCCGCTGCACGAGGGAAAAAGTAAAGTAAAAATGAGGGACGTTACCCCTTCTTCCCTTGACTCAAGGAAAAATGCGGCGGGGAAAACACGGCTCTAGGCGCAGGGACCACCTCTGCTGCGGGGGAAGGCGCCCCGGGCCGGGCTCACCTCAGCGGCCCCCACACCCGCTCCCAACGGCCGCGCGGGCAGGGCGGGAAGAGGGGAGGTCGCGGCCCCACTCCCCTTCCCCCAGGCGGCCCCTCACGGGCGGGCGATGGCCAGACCCAACCGCCGCTCGCCAGCCCCGCGGGGACCGTCCGCCCCTCACCCGGCGAGGCCAGGAGCACCCGGGGGCACCCCGCCGGCTTTTCCCCCGGCGGCAGCCCCGCATGCGCGGGCGGGTGGGGGGAGGAAGCGGGAGGGCACCAAATTCAAATCGCTGCTGAGGAGGGTGGGGAAGAAAACTGGGGGAAGGAGGTAGCTGGGGTGAGCGGAGCGGAGGAGGGAGGAAAGGAGGGAGGAGGAGAAGAAGGGAGTGGGAGGGGAGTGTGGAAGACACTAAGGGAAGCTGCAGAGGCCGGGAGAGGAGGCACGGCGGACGGTGGGGGAAGGCAGAGGTGTCAGGGGAAAGACAGGGCGCTTTTCAGGCACCTACGGCCGCCGCGCGGGGCAGCCACCCCGGCCCGCCCGCCACGCTCCGCCCGCCTTCCCTCCCTCTCTCCCGCCGGCACCATGGTGGACAGGGGCCCCTTGCTGACCTCGGCCATCATTTTCTACCTGTCCATCGGGGCAGCGATCTTCGAGGTGCTGGAGGAGCCTCACTGGCGCTCGGCTACCGACGACTACAAGCGGCAGAAGACGGAGCTGCTCAAGCAGTTCCCTTGCCTGGGCCAAGAGGGGCTGGACAAGATCCTGCAGGTACAGCGGGCGCCGCGGGGGCTGTGGCAGTGCTGGGGGGTGCCGGGTGGTGGTGGCGGGTGGCGGCAGCAGGTGCTGCTGGGCGCCCCGGAGCGGAAAATACCGCGCCTTTGGGCGGGCGGGAGGAGTACTGCCAGGGCTGCAAAGCTAGTCGGCTTCCCGGACAACCCGACCGTAGCTGCGTCCTCACAAAGCCCGGTGCCTAAAAACTGTCCCTCGAGCGGGAGCGCGGGGAAAGCTCTTAATTGTTCTTAACTATTTAATGACAGAGCGATTAAATGGGTCCGTGTTTCCCCCCCCCCCCAAGTGATAAAGGAACTCGGGGTTGATTTCGGTTTTAGCTGGCTGGTGCTGGGGATAGGAGGAGTTCCCGCAGGGAGTGTGCTCCCGCAAGCCCGTCTGCTGCTAAACCCAGTAGCCGTGAATGCAACCCTTGTTTTAGCACCCAGGGTGGTTTCTTCTGCCTCAATGGATGTTGTGTTATGAGGTAGGGAAGGTGAAGCCAAGCGTCTTGATCCTCTGCTGTTTGGTCTGATTTCCTTCCCGTCCTATTTTTCGTGCTGAATGCTCTCGTTGTGAGGAAAACGTGTCTGGGGGTACGAGTGCGGGTCCCGGAGGTCAGTCGGGGTAACCGAGGGCAAGGCTGAATGCCTCCCACGGAGGGATGCTTGCAACTCTTAGGCTGTCATTTTTACTTTAGGAGAATGACTTATTTTCAGGCCATAAGGAGTTGATGATGTCCTATCTCGCTCATCTGGCAGAATGCCTCTTCAAAACTAATTATTAATCAATAGCATGTATGAAGTCATGGAGCAGTATAAACTTGGTTAGTGCCTTTTTGTGGATGTGGTGTCCATTAAAACGTGGTGGCAAGCAATGGTGAACCATGAAAAATAGGCTGTCCAGATATGTGGGGCTCCAGTGGTGAGAATGAGTCATTTGGATGTTTATTTCAGAAATGTTTATATTGACTAGATCTGCTGGTCATTGTGTTTTGGATTTTTTTTATTTTATTTTGCTTTTAAATTCACTAAAAGTCAACTAAAATGCGGAAATACAGAAGACTGGGAAAATGGCTCATTAGTTCTGTTGGTGTAGTCGATATGGTGCAAGCTTAAAAGAGGATATGGTTCTTGATCCTAAAAGTTTGTGGTTTAAATTCTCTTTCTTCAGTTGGTGACTGCTTTCTGTTTGCTTCAGATAGCAGAGCTTTCTGGTGGTAGAGTCCTTATTGTTACCATCTTAGTACCCCATTAAATATGTGTTTGTGGTATACAGTGGAATGGGTGGATGGAGGCTTGAAACTGTAAAGAGATGTTGGAAAATTAAAGACATGCTATGTTTCTTGAGTATACTTCTGTTGTTCAGGAATTTTACTGAAATCTTACTCTAGGCTACATCCCAAACCTGTTTTAACATCTTCAGGAAAAAAACCTCTTATCTGGATTGGGATGTATGTTGAGCCTGGCATGCTCAACTTGTTGCAGGCATAACGCAGAATCTAGATTCTGACTCAATTTAGGATGAAATTCATGTTGGTATGAGGGAATCAGTAGTTGTTGTGGTTCTGTGGGGTTTTTTTGTTTGTTTTCTGTTTTGTTTTTTTATGATCCTTGTCACAATCATGAAGTGGCATGGATTTTTATTTTTTTTTCTTTCTCCTTAAAGCACAAAATGACAATGAAAAACTCCTCTAGAATGAGGATGGGTACAGAAGCAGTGAGGAGAAAAGAAAGCAGTATAAGGTGAACTATGGCCAGACCAAAATATCTGGTTTGAGTATCTCTTTCCCAGCACAATGTGGAGGGCCTTCCCTCTTCAGTGCATATTAGTTCCCAGTGATATTCTCATGTTCATGTGATTTCAGTTTTGCCTCTGTACTACTTCCAATCATACCTTACTTTCCGTGTTCAGTCTCGCTGGCTTGATGATCCATCATAGACATTCTGTTGTCATCTTGAGCTCAGGTTAGCTAAAATATAAGTCTTACCTTGCTCTTATTTCACTCTTACTGGTAACTGGAAACTTCACTGTCTGTTTTCTTCCAGACTTGTAGTTTTGTTCCTGTTCTTATTCAACTTATATGTAAGAAGTGATGGGAAAAAGGGGAGTGGCATCTCTTACAGAGGAGGATGACAGGGTGAAATCTAGCCCAGCTGAAGCTAACTGGAGTGGGGGGAATTGTGTAAGGGCATCAGGATTTCATCCTGAATAAGCTGTATATCAGAAATAATCTTTGTAGTTGTCCTTTCTTGACCGCTATCCGTGCTGCTTCTGTTGGGTTCTGCTGAATCTTTAAAACATTACTACATCTGTTCTCTTTCAGCAAATCCTGTTCATCCTGTTTTCATATTAAACTTCAAAATTTATTCTCTTACAGTACATCCAGAATGTTGTTTTGAAAACATGCATTTTCCCCCTTCTCCATGGTGCACCCCCTTCCTCCCTCCCCAGTCCTCACCTCTGTTTTGTTCATCTGAGCCTCTTCCATGGATTCCCTGAATTTGTGTTTGGGATTTTGCATTATTTGACTAATTTCTCTGCTCTTGTCTCTCTTTTTTTTAAATGCTTTCAGTATCCATCTTGGAGCCTTTTCTCTCACTCTGCTTGCAGTCCCCACTGATACTCATGACTCTGCAGAGCCACATTCAGCTTTGTTACTACTTCACTGATATTTTTTTTAATATTGCCATTTAAAATACACTGGATAAATTTCTTCCACAAGTATCACCAACTATAGAATTTTAAATCAATCATAGAATGTCCTGAGTTGGAAGGGACCTATAAGTCCAACTCCTGGCTCCACACAGGACCAGCCAAATCAGAGCATATGACTGAGAGTGTTATCCAAACACTTCTTGAACTCAGTCAAGCTCTGTGCTGTGACCGCTTCCCTGGGGAGCCTGTTCCAGTGCCTGACCACCCTCTCAGTGAAGAGTCTTTTCCTGATATCCAACCTAAACCTCCCCTGTCACAGCTTCATGACATTCCCTTGGGTTCTATCACTGGTCACCAGAGGGAGATCAGTGTCTGCCCCTTCACTCCCCCTTGTGAGGAAGCTGTAGGCCACAATGGGGTCTCCCCTCAGTCTCCTCTTCTCTAGGCTGATCAAACCAAGGGACTTCAGCCTGTCTTCATATGTCTTCCCCTCTAGACCCTTCACCATCTTTGTTGCCCTCCTTTGGACATTCTCCAATAGTTTTATGTCCTTTTTGTACTGTGCCCAAAACTGCATGAAGTACTTGAGGTGAGGCTGCACCAGCGCAGTGTAGAGTAGGACAATCACTTCCCTAGACTGGCTAGCAATGCGATGCTTGATGCACCCCAGGATAAGGTTGGCCTTCCTGGCAGACTGGGCACACTGTTGACTCATATTCAACTTGCTGTTGACCAAGACCCCCAAGTACCTTTCAGCATGGCTGGTCTCCCGCATCTCATCACCCAGTCTGAATGTATAGCCAGGGTTGCCCCTTCCCAGGTGCAGAATCTGGCACTTGCCTTTGTTAAACCTCATGCAGTTAGTGATTGCCCAGTTCTCCAATCTTTTCAGATCTCTCTGCAAGGCCTCTCCACCCTCGACGGAATCAAGAGCTCCTCCCAATTTGGTGTCATCTGCAAACTTGTTCACGACACCTTCTAACCCTACATCCAAGTCATTTATGAAAACATGATTGTTAGCAAAAAGCAAGGATGCCAAGAAATGTTCAAACTGAACTAACAATACCAATTTTGTTTCCAGAAGCATCCTGAAAGCTGACAAGGACTGACTTATTCAGAGACAGATCTCTCTGCTGCCCTTGTTCCCCACTGGGGTTAGCTCTTCTGTTCGTCTCAGCCTAATGTTAGCTGTAAGTGCAATGGAAACTCTGTGTTGAATGGCTACAAAGTTAGATCTCTAGTGCCATCTTAACATACTTGTCTTTTTAAGTGATTATCAGCACAGATTTTTCAATTCATATACAGACAGGTATCTCTGTACCAACAGTTTTAAGTGATTATGAAGTGGGCTGTATTAGGTCAAGTACCGTATAAAGTTTATATTGTATAATAAAGATTTCAGAACACATTACAGTAGAAATACACTGCAATAAATGTTTACAAAATGTGTTTAATACACTTTCAGAAAACACGTAAGCTGAGTTTTGTAGGATACAGTAGAAAGAAAGCTTTTTCTGAATCCTGAGAAATGTCTAAAAATAAACATGTTTAAAAACAGCTTTTAGAAGTATCTTATGTGAAGAATCCATTTGGTTTTGATTATTATAAATACCATATTACTTATCATAACTATAAGGGGTAAAGAAAGTACTTAAATTCTTCTTGGAGTAATGCTACTTAGACCCTGATGTTAAAGGTGACTCACTCTGGACAGTGTATAGGCTGGTTGCTGCCTGCCCATGCTCTTCTGGGTGAAGCCAATTGCTAAAATGAAAATGAGATACTTCATACAACAATTTATGAAGGCCTCCAAAGACGCTCATCCACAACCATGTATTAACACAAGGAACTATGTAATCTCTTCTCACTATGTACAGTTACCTTGGAATAGCAGTGTCTCATAACACTATGGAATATCTGCAAAAATAAACATTTTTAATAGTGATATAAATGTGCCATGTTTATTGGCATTGTAGAATCTTCAAAGTAATGTAACACCTCTGTCTGTTGACAAAAAGCCTATGGCTTGTCCTTGCCACTTGCTGCTGTGGCCCCAAGTCCTGGGGCTCCCCAGGAAGAAGGCTGAGATTCACAGTAATGACAACCTTTGCCTACCCTGCAGTAGGAGTGAGTTTTGGAGACAGACAATTCAGTCATTTCCCTCTTCTCCAGTTCCTTACTTTTACTCTTTATTGCTTCATCCTGATTGTGAAACATCAGATTAATGATAAAGGAGCTTTTCATGTAAGGAGGAGCCTTCTTGACCCTCATGTCACTATTCACATGAGCAAAGGTTTGCAACAGTGGGCTGCATCTTATTTACTGGGAAATCTCTTTTACTGGCCCACCAGAGTCATCAAAACTTAAATGCTTCCAACTGACAAGCATTAGGCTGGTGAAAAGGGAAGAATTTGAAGATGAGTGAAAATGGTGAGTTTCAAAGCAGAGCAAGAAAATGAAAGGAGAAACTGCTGGCCCCCTTTAGGAGAAGCAGACAAACACACTGAGTATGAGAACAAACAGTTGAGGTCTTTATTTGAAAAGCATACAAGACTCTAAACAGGCCTGAGAGAGAACTTTAAAAACCTAAATGTTTAGACTTTAAGCCCAGTGCTGTGAACAAACATTTAGAAGACTTTTAAGGAGAGCTTCTGCTAGGGTATACATGACATACAGGAGGTTTACACTAAAAGAAATAACAGTTAAGTGGCTTAATAGTAGTTTC
>VXBL01007951.1:635775-647060 GCA_013400195.1 Aramus guarauna | reverse complement strand
CCCCCCCCCTTTTTTTTTCTAAAGCCAGGATGTCATCTTCACTCACAAATACCAACAGGTGCATTTACAGGGTTTTGGTTTGTGTTTGAGGATGCTGTGAAGTTTGCTTCTAGTTTTGTTTATTCTTGGCCTTTATCAGTTTATCTTTCACTTTTTGTGTGCTCTTCAGGAGGTGCAGAAATGAGATCCTAGACTACTAGGGTTTGGTTGGTTAGTCTTTAACTTCCTGATCTGTTTTGGCTAAGGTGTTGAAGATGGGGAACACAAATTGGAGAATGAGTTCTTTAGTTGGAATGCTAGGTGAGCTGTCCCTTTCAAGACTAAGACTTTTGCATGGGCTGAACAAAGTAAAGCTGAGAAGCTCTCAGACAAGGACAAATGACTGCTAATGGAAAATCTTTAACCACAAAATTAACTACATCTAATACCTGTCATATAAAAACTTGACAATGCAAATTAAGGCTTATGCCTGAGAAATAGGTATTGCTAGATTTTTCAAATATATATCTTTTGTTATGCACTCTCTAAGTTCAGCAGGGATGGAATGAGATGAAAATGTAGGACTGCTGTTCACAGTGCTCTGTGGCACCTCAGACTGCAACATTAGGAGAGGAAAACTGAGGATAAGCAGTACTATGTTACTCCACAGCTTTTCTCTGTGTGTTTCTACATGCAAAATCATACACAAGCAGGCATACTTTTCTGTTGCGTTTTTCTTTTTTCCTGTTTAACCATTAAATTCTTTAAACCTGGAACATAGTTAAACAAAGCTGATAATGCATACACTGCAACTCTCTGCTGATGGAGCAATAGCAATTGATCAGAAGTTATAACTTTCCTGCTATGGGCTTTTTCTTTTTCCTGCTGTGGACTTAATCCTTGAGCACTTGTAGCATGTTGTCCTGTTACTTTAGGACAGAATGTTTGGATTACCTGACATGTTACCAGGTGTGTTTTCTGGCAAACTGTGCTCTGGAGACCATGGCATGCAAGAAGATTTGCAGATTATCAACAGCTGCTTGTCTCAAAAGATCTTGGAACCCCTGCTTTGGTTCATACTGTATATATTGTTATCGCACGATACCTTCTGTAATCGGTGAAGATACAGTGTAATGATGACTTTCTACAGATTTCCTTTTTAAAAGAAAATTGTTGTTTTTGCTGTTAATACTAATTAAACAAAATGAAAAGTCTTGCTTTTCTCTGAATGCTGTTGACCTTCAGAGCAATAACATTTCATGCTGGTACTGCAAGTAGATGTCAACATAGTAACATACAACCAGAAACAGGCAGGATTGCAAGTGGCAGTTAATAGTCTGATTAGCAGGGGAGAAAGTGAGAATGGTTTTGTGCTTTGGTGCTACAGACCTGCTGATCACAGTGCCTGTAACTTGCAGGGATTTTATTTTGTACTGACTCTTGATATGATCCTATAGATTGAATGTCTATGAGCAAGTAGTTCAATTTCTTCATGGAGTATGTCTTTAGGTTTTGTTTAGTCCACAACGCGTTCAGCTCATAAGCTCAGTCTGCTGGGTAGTACAGAAAAAAACCCCAAACATCTATGATAGCAGGGGAGAACTGGAAGAGTTGCACTCTTCATCTAAATTCAAGTGCCACTGTGGTCACACCTGAAGCTCTTTATGGTGCTACAGACATCCTTAGAAAAGCCACACTTAGAGGTAGATTGAACCCCTAAAATATGACATGCAACACAGGCTCTGCATTTTCACTCTATTTATTGAAGGGATGGTTTGAAGACATAACTTTGTCTTTATTTTCTGTCTGTTCTGATTCAATTTCCTCAACAGCACTGCTGGCTCTAGTGTTACTAGATCTTTTCTCTAAAACACCAAGCTCTTTAGCAGAGAACTTCAAATTGGTAGTTTGTTTTCTGTGTCCACCAGTCTTATTTTATCATGTCTTTCTATTGGAGGTCTTAGATATTACTGTGTTAATTATGTACTTATCAACAATTTAATTGTAGACAGGAGAGATCCCTCCTAGGCATGATTCCCCCTAGTAGCTCTATTTACAGCTAAATCAGTAAGAAAGTTATAGGGTTTTGGGATGTTTTTTGTTTGTGGCTTTTGTTGCATTGTGTTGTGTGAACTCTGATGGATCAAAGGCACTGCTAGGTGCAAAGTAGCTTCTGGAATGTTTTAAACTCAAACCTCATACACTTTTTTAAGAGAAAGAAACTAGTGATGAAAAGGGAGTAGGAAACTAATAATAGGTTGTATAACATAGCCTCTGAATCTGAAATCAGCTTCCTTTTCTAACAATATGCATATCTATAGTGTTTCTTGTGATGTAGGCTGGTGAAAACCCCTGTTTTAAACCCCTGTTTAAAACCCCTGTTTAAAACCCCTATAGTGTTTCTGTTGTGATGGGACCAATTGGTACAGATTAGCCCATCTGTAGGACTATACGTCTACCTTTTCATTACGGCAGAAACAGGTCATGATTGAGCAAAGTGGCAAATACTAAATTGACTTTGTTCAGTGCTTACAAATACTGTGTAAGCAGGTTCCAACTGCTGAGAAACAAAACACAGACCTGTGTGTCTGAGGTTGCAACAGGTGCAAAAAAAGTCCCAGTTGGACCTATCATAGGTCTCTGAACTCTGATCCTTCTCAACAACAAAGGTGTCAGTTATTTAACATTAACTGGGACTCCAAAATAAGTTATAAGGCTGTCAGATAATGGCAGCTAATGAGTGATAGCTAATGAAACTTGAAGATAATTCTGCAAAAGATTGTGAAGGTCCTGAGGTGGAAAGCATAGTTAGATATGATACAGGTTTTTTGGTGGCTTGGCTAAAATATCAAATTCATCAGTGATGACTTCTGTGTGTGACCTTCAAATGCTCATGTCACTGCTCCTCTTTTTACTTCCTTGGAGTGGGTTGGGAGTAGAAAAGCTTTGGAGGAAAGTTGCTCAAGAATAATGTGTGGTCCCCTGCTAGGGCACCAGCAGCTGTAAGTACTTTTGTTCTAGCCTACGAGGCAAGTAAGGCCAATGAGTCTCCTGCAGGCACCAAAGAAACAGAGAAGGTGTTTGGAGCCAAGCAGCTGTACAAAGTGAAGCGGTCTAATCAAACTCAGTGGTGGTACTGACTTCTCTGATGGCTTTGCAGCAGTCTGGCTGGAACCCTCACCCTACTGCATGCTCAGCTGTTACAGTTGCTGCTAACCAGCTTCACAGACTCTAATGCAAATATGTTAAAATCAAGTTAAATAGTTGAACTATGATAACTTGCCAGTTAAATCAGAATTTCAACCTTCAGGACTGTGTGAGTGGTGTGTACGTGACTTCAGAATGACAGAGGGCAGTTCTGTAATCAATGCTTGCCTTGTTGGCACAAGGGTTTTTGAAGGGCACTGGAGTTTATGCTTAGAAAATCATTCTTTCTTATTGGTATCAGTGCACTCTGAAAGCTTTTCACCTGTGTCACTATCAATTTTTCCTTTTAAAATAATACTTGCATGATTCCAACTTATTTTTTTTATGACTTTTGGGGTGGAGGGCAAGAGAAGGGAGAGGAAGAATTAAAAACTTTGAAGTTGCTTCTGTTGTAGCAGCAAAACTAGTGGCTAATTCTAATTGTGTCTATACTTAATTTGTTACAGTAGTATTAGATTTCGAAGGGAGTATTTTAGCTGCATTGCAACTGTAGGATAACCGTGCTTTTTCATGACGTTGCTACACAGACAGCTTTAGGACCTTGCAGAAATAACTTGATTAATGAAATGAGTGTACTTGTCTTTATCTTATATTTAAGAGAAGTAAAATATATTTCACACTCTGAGATTGCCTTGGCTTTATTTGCATGTGGTTTAAGAATACTTGCTCAGCTCTGCTACAATTAGACAGTTGGTTATTTGGACAGATGTCCCCACAGCTGCCTCCTGCTTCTTCTTGTTTCCTAGCAGAGAAACACTGCAGTTAAAGTAGTTTCACACTAGGCATTGACTAGGTGTTTTCAGCTGAATTCTGTGCATCTTTCTTAGGAAAATAGTCTCCTGTATTTGAGGTAACTGTAGCTCTTCTGTGGTTTTGATGACTTTCTATGTATCTTGTATGTCAAGCAGCTTTTAAGCTTGAGGGTTCTTTATTTAGCAATGTGCAAGCGCTTCCTCTGTATCGGCTTCTAAGAAGGTAATAGATGGCTGTTGAATGTCTAGAGATGTCAGTTGCAGGAAATCCAGGCTAGGAAGGAAGAGTGTAACAAACAGACGGCAACAACCGCTTCTGCCAGCTGATCTCTCTTCCCTTTAATACAGAAGCAAGAAGACAGCAGAGTGGTTTGGCTTTCATACATCCTCAGGGATGGGACAGTTGAGAAGTGACAGGGCACAGTCTGTTAATTACCTGCCACGTGTCAATGCTGTGCGTTATCCTTTGCCTTCAGCTTGCCTCATTTTAGGTGTGACCTGAGAATATATGGGGAAACTTGATGAATGTGGAAGTGTGCACGGTTTGGTAGTCTTAAAGTCGANTTTTAGTTGACCGAATTTACTTTTTCACTTATTCAGAACACTTTCTACAGGATATATGCAATGACTTGTTTATCATTTTTTTTTTGCCCAGGAACTAAATGTGATACAGGACTGAAAAGATTATGGAAGAATTATTGAAGCAGTATCTGCTCTGCTTCTGGTCAAAATTATTGTTTGGAAGCTCTTGGGGAAAAAAGCCCCTTTTGTGTACTTAGTAATATAGTGCTGAACATAATAAAATATCAGAAGATTGTGTTCCAGTGTACATGTTGTGTGCGTAGTTTTTAATGTTATACTATACCTGCAAAAATGGGGTTTGTGTGTATGCTGACACAACTGTGTTTAAGAAATATTCTAATGCACAGGCAGCTCTTACCAGCGGATTGATGCTATTACGGGTCTCATTCACTCACCTAGCAGAAGAAACAAGATAGACTAGGCAGGTTACATTATTACAGGTCTGAGAGTGTCCAGATTGTTTCCCAGTGAACTTATTTGGTTATTGATCACTCTTCTTTCTGTCCTGCCATAACTGTGCTGGCAGATGTCTGTATCTGTATTTCGAAACTTTTGTTCAGAGCAGCCTCCTCTCCTTCCTCAATACTCCTCAAGTATCAGTCTTCAGCTAATCTAGCGTTGAAGGGAGTTGTAGTAAGTAACAAAAAATTTTATTTCAGGTTAAGCCCTGGATAAAAGCTAAATACATAGTAACAGAAATCTCAAAACAAATAGCATTTCTGTTGCAGGTTTTTCTCCCTTGTTACTCCTCTTAACATAAACCCATCACCTTGCTATTCATACAAAACATCCTGTCCATGTTGACATTGGAAGCCTGCCTTTCTTCGTCTCCTCCTCCTGCTGTCTGATGGACCGACACAGGGAGGCTAGCGTGGTTGAGGTTATGTAAAGTTTTTTGTTGGCCCTGGAAACTGTTTGGCCTAAGGAGGAGAGTTGGTAAAGGCTCTACTCCAAAGAGTTAATAACCAACAATGTGACTCTTTCTTGCTCCTGTTCTGTAGTTCAAAAGTCTACTCGATTAAATATGTTGTTACACTTAGTACTCTGCTCCACCCGAGTCTAATCACTTTTAGTTTTGTTTCATTGGTTTGATGCCATTGGGATACATAAGATTTTTAATGTAGCGTGTGTAAGCTCACTGAACTGTCAGACAAGTAACAGTTGTTTCACCAGGACCTGCCTTTTTTTTTTTTTTTTTCTTGTTTCTCCTGAAGATAGGTTGTTAAATAGGAAATGAGATGCGTGATGCTACTAGCACACTTTGGCAGCAGCTTCTAATTTGTCTTCAGAGAAGACAGACCTTTAATGTTGTATTGAAATTTGGGGATGAAACACAAAAATGCTCATGATATCAAAAATCTATAACACTTTGGTCCTAGCTACTAACAAACAAACTGCAAACAATTTTTAGGGTGTTCTAACAAAGTGACTTTCTGTAAATTTCTTAATATGAAGCGTGGTTTTATGCATGGCTATAAATAGGAGAGAGAATAATATGCTTCTTAATGCAATGTTACTTTATGCTGCAATTCATTCACTGAGTTGAAAAGCTTATTTAGGCCTCTGTAAGTTGTCAAGTTTAGATCACTTGTGATTTGACTTGTTCTAATGAACTATTCTTATACACTGAATGCATGGGGTGATGAGTGGGGAAACTCAGCTTCCCCTTTTACATCTCCTGTGTAGTAGCAAGGCTTTTCTGGCCACATATTCCAGTTTATACCATTTTATGGGTGGGTGGAAATCTGCACGGATTAACTAGATTGCTTGGTTGCTGCTCCAGGTCTTGAAGCCTTGTTTGAATAAGAGGAAAAGAAAAAAAAAAAAATTGCAGCACTTCAAAGATTTTGGTCCAGCCCCTCCCCATCTAGTAAATTAATCTCAGTAAACTGTTTTTATTGATACTAGGATTGTTTTGGTTTAATTTAAATCTACTTAAATCAATTGCAGTGAAACTGAAATATATTGTTTTGGAAACTAAACTGCTGCATCTGCTTATGCAATCCACCAACTCTGTTGCAATAGTCTCATGTAAACACTGTCTGGTTCTAACCCTGTCTAACACAGGTCACCAACTTGTGTGAGGTGTGAGGCTTGATTAAACTCTTGACTCTTCTGCTTTCACTTTCTTATCTCTAAAATGGGGACAACAGCATTTTTCAAAGCCCTTTTAAAGGGGAGTTGGCTACATTAGTGACCATGTATGTATTCAGATAGGAAGGAAGCCTAATCTGCTATTATAGATTATTCAAATATCTTAATTTCAGCTGATGCAATGTAAAAGTTGTTGAAATACACTTTCTTTTTTTTTTTTTCTTCCCCATCCAAGGAAGTGTGTTATACACATATTGACACAGAAGTCCTCAAAACTAAGCTGTGTTAATGAAAGCTATGAAATTGTCTGGTAGGTTTTCTTTCTGAATGAGAGTAATCGGAGGCCAAAGAAAAGTTGGGGCACTCTGCATCTGCAGAACAGCTGCAGTTCTCATGCAGCAGTAACCTTTAGTTAATTTGTCTTCAGAACATGTCTATGTGGAACTTGGGAAAGTGAAAAGGAAACAGTTCTATAATTGCATTAATCACAAGAGCAAGGGAATGCTGGTAAGGCACTAAATATGCTTTTCATCAAAATAGTTTATTAACTAGTTCATTAAACTGGAATCTACTTCTGAAATTAATAGGGGAAAAATCCATATCAACTGTTAAATTCTGTAGTCATGATTCGTCAAAGAAAAGCCAGCTGCTTTTTCAAAACTGTTGGTGTTTATGTCCATTGCACATAAGTGGAAAGCAGAAATAAAGTTAAGCAGCATTAGTTCATTCAAGCATAGGGTCTGCAAGTATCACAAATAGGTAAGCCTCAGCATTCAATTCTGCAGTGACAAAATAGTTCCAGTTAACTAATTTGCTGAATTATGAGTTTCACTTATTATTTAACTCTGCAGAAAGCCACAAAAAGGAAATAACCTTGTTGATCTTTTTCCATTAATATCCCTCACATTGTTTGTCCTATGAATTATGACTTATAGGAAAATTAACTGTCCATGCTATACATCATGCACAAGCAAGACTTAAACAGTGCATGCTGTAAAAATATTGACATGCCTCCAAGAGGTTAATATCCCTATAAAATTAGAACTTTTTTCCAGAGGAAACAGTAACACCTATTTGTACTGCAGAATGGAAGTAGAGCTCCATTTGTTCAAATGTGGGTTGGGGGTTTTTTTGGTGTGTTGTGTTCTTGTTTTTTTGTTGTTTTTTGTTTTTTTTTTAATAGGTTCTTACCACCTAAGTCTCACTTGACTTTATGTTTCATCCTAAAATAGAAACTATTCCAAAACTTGAGGGTTTATTGCAGAATTAATTCATTCTCTCATTACAGTAGTTCACTTTTAGTCGTCTTTTTCACACATGTAGGCTGAGAGGTCACTAATAAAGCATACTGTTAGCTAGTTACTGTGGCAAAGAGAAGGAGCAGCAGGACAGCAAGGGTTGGTAGTGAGGAGAAACTTAATCATTCAGCTGTAATTGTTCAATTTACCAAAAACCCTCAAAATTCACCATGTAGCAGATTAGGACTGCTTGATTTCTGATCAGTGGCTTTTAAGGTCTTCTGTGTTTTCTCTTAGGGGCTTGATTGCATGCTTGATTTCATTTCTAAGAATGAAAACTGCTGATGTAGCAGTGACAGAGTTCGTTATTACACAGTAAAGGTACAGAAATAGCAATAAATATTTCCAAAGACCTGCCTACTCACAGCTTTTCTGTCAAGTGACAAAAGCAATGCTGGCTTGGCCTCAATTTGCCTTGGTAAGGAAGAAGGGGCATATGCCTTAGGTCCAACTTTGTTTGGACTGAACATCCTTCTTGAATTTACTGCATGCAAACTGAAGCCTCAGACTTGGGCATTATTTTCAGTAGAGGTAGTTTGGGAAAGCAACGGGGGGTTTCCATGAGGATGGAGAAAAAGGCAAAGCACAGAACTTGTAGACTGTGTAATCAATAAGCATTATCCAAATCCCAGCTGGGCAGAGTACAACAGGCTTCCAAAAACACATGTACAAAATGTAAGGACTTTTTAGAAAACACTTATGTCCTTTGACTAAAAATTTTTCAAACAGCCTGTTTTTAAAATACTGTTCTGTAAAATAGAGGTTTATAATGGCAAGCTGCAGGGATAAATGTTACTCTTGCTTTGCTTTTTACAAAACAAAAGAGCAAAGACCTACCCTTCTTCACTCCCAGCCCTCTCCCCTAGTTCAGTAGTATTTCTGCTGCAATCCTTGATTAGTATTCTGTTTCCATTATCATCTGGAATATTTTCATGCAAAATTTGCTTAATCTGAAGAGGATAGCTCTTGTGTTATGTCTGTAGCTGTCACAGCCATCTGTAAACCTTCAGTAGAACAGCACTCTGTACAAGTAAGGAGTGCAAATTATCATTACAAAATCACTAATCTTGACTTGTACTTCTCTTAAATGTAGCCTTAAGACGAGGCTTCACAAATTCAGTAGGGCACTGTGTCTGCTCTTAAGAACCACTAGTGTACTCAGTAAAGGAAATGACATATATTGTTTGATGCTCGAGCCCTGCTGAAAGATCTTTTTAAACTCTTGTCAGAAGCCTGCCAGGAAAAAATATAAATCAAGCTTATGCTGCAAAAGTTTTGGTGTTCTATTTATCAGTACAGTTGTTTCTTTCCAAGTAATTTGTTTTACTCTTTAGCATTTATCTCTTGCCTACTCTGCATCATGTCAATCCTTGAGGAAGAACTTGTGCATGCTTTTGGTGCCACAGAAGATGGTGAAATTGTTTACTCTTTCTCACAACTTCTGTCTGAAGAACTTCTCTCTTACTAAGAGGATTTTACTGTAGGGCAATAATATGTGCCCTCATGCACTATAATTGTAATAAGTATTTCAGATCCAAAATCTTACCTGTAATGTAAATATTTCTACAATGTGGTGTTAAACTAAACCAATCAATGTGTTAAGCTGGATCTTGGTTTAGATAGGGAGGTTCATCTCCACTACCATGCTGAATGTTTTAATTAAAAACTATTGCATAATTTGAGAACCTGTTTTAATTTAGAGCTTAATTTCATGCTCAGGGGTTTTTTTTGTTTTGTTCTTATACCAACACTAGGTTATGGTTTAAATGGCTTATACAATCTTGTGTTGTAGGTTTTGATGTAGTACACAAGAAAGCAATGCTATCCCTTCTCAGCCTTTATTTTTGCAGTACAAATTGCTTTGGCTGACCCATAATAGTATCCTCATTCTTCTAGCCCTTGTCTGCCTCCGTTCCCATTTCTTGAAAGTGGATGACCGGAATTATAGAAATCCTATCAGCTAAGTTTCACCAGTGCTTTGAAGAATGACAGCAAGACATCAGGAAATGGATTTCAAGCATCTAGCTATCCCTTGAAGTTCTTCCCCTTATGTTTTTATTGATGTGCTTCTGTTGTTGAGATGCCTAAACTGTATGACTGGACTGATGACATGTCATGAAAAAAAATATATTCCCCTTGCATTTACTGCTGTAGGTTATGACAGCACTTTTATGTCAGAGAATGGGAACGGAGAGGCAGAATGAATTGCAGTAAGTTACTAGGACATCTTAAAGCTAACTTTGAAAACATCCAATTTTTTAAATGTCGTTCTTCATCAAGATATGTTATCCTTGAAACTAAAGCAGTAATGATTTAGCGTACAACTGGCCAGGACTGTTAGCAGGCCTCTCAAATCAACTGAGCAATAAATGTTTGAAAAGGTGTTTATATTTTGAAGGCATGTCAAAGTCTATAATGTCACTAGATTTACAGGTTGCCCAATTACACTGGTAATATGAATGAAAAGTCTGGTGCTACCCTTGCTAATGACTGAAATGATGCCAGTAAATGACTCTAAAAGATACAGCCAGTGTGCCAGGGGATTGCTCTGTCATTACTTTTTTTAAGCTTACAGCACTGCTGGGGCTTATCACAATCTGTGTGCTACCTGTATAAGACCTTATCTTCTCTAAATAGAATTGATGGCAAAATCTATATTGCTTTCAAGGGCAATAAGGTCCAATTTCAAGATACGGAAGTTCTGGAACTCTCTTCTTAGTTCACGCTAATTGAAGGAGAGATTCAGTGCATAGCATAGACTGAAGGAGGAAGCTATGGAAATTAGATAAACTTTAAGCTGTATTTTGCTAGTCTGCTCTCTCTTGCGGAAGGATATAATTCAGCTAAGTCAGAGGGTTTTCCAGTGGTTCCCTCCTGCAGGCACACATTTTCTGTTGTTAAATCAACACTTTTTCCTGGAACTACTGTTTTTCTATTAATTTTCAGATACTGCAGAAGTTAGGAAGCTAGGAGGGTTAAGTGGTACATTTGTTCCCTGACCATTTGTTTGTCCCACAGGAGATAATTCTCTTGTCATGTCAATAGTGATTATTTCCCAGGATATTTTCCATTAACTTTAAAACTCTCAGCCCTTGTTCTCAGTGCCAAGGGACAGAAAAAACAAAAAAAAACAAACCAAGACTGCACTTGCATCTTAGGAAGCATCATGTCCTCAGGCAAGCTCTCTCAATTATGTTTATTACTCTGCTGTAACTTTCCATGCAAAACCCAAAAATATAAATACATTTTGTGAAGCTTGTGTTCACCCTGGTGGGAATGAAGAGGAGATGGTGCTAGTTACCAGTAGAGTAGAATTCATTGCAGTAATCAGCATTTACATTTATGTGAACTACTAAAATGGTCAGCATGTGAA
>VXBL01007951.1:620748-633176 GCA_013400195.1 Aramus guarauna | reverse complement strand
TTTTTTTTTTTTTTGAGATAGAACGTGGTATCTACAGTGCATTTGACCTATGTATGTACCTTTCTGTTTTGTATGCTAAGATACTGATGGATCATTTAAAGTCACTTTTAGCAAATTTATTTACATTTTAATATTGTCTTGTTAAAAAATACACAAACTACTGATATGTTGAAGCAATTAAAAAGAAGAGTTGAGGAGAACTCCAAGAAGTTCTCCTTTCTCTGAAGACTGCGGAAAACTGATGAGATAACAGTCTATCTGCTTTATTGGTAGAAGTGTGAAAATACCATCTCATTATGGATTAAATGTCGCTATTGCTGGAAAGAAAACCCTCCCCTAAAGGATGTAAGCTCATATTTTGCCAGGATGTTTTTTTCCAAGTGGGAATTTTCAAAAGTTTGCCCTTTGATAGGAAATATATTTTAAGATTAAACTGTTGATTGAAAAAATGCAAAATATGTTTTTACTTGAAATAACACTTAATCAAACATTTTATAAATGCAGTGTGTGGCAGCAAGGGGAAAAATTGTCCCCTGCTGTTTGCAGTTGATCTATGTAGGAATGTAAACATTGGGACTAATGCTTGCTTTCCAGGGTTTGATTTTATTTTTGTTCTAATTCAATTTCTAGATAAGGGCGAAGGAATCCTGTATACCCACATAGATCTCTCTAGCTTTTTGGGTAATGTTTGTGTATTCTTTGGTTAGGTTTATTATTTATATCTCTCAACACCAAATGTGAGCTTGTGGAGGTTTTATTATTTAGAAGTAAAAGAAAACATTAATCCCTCAATGCCTGCTTCCTATTTTTTGACTCACTTTCAACTTTGGCCTCATGGTCGGTGGCTACTGGCTACAACCCCATTGTGCTATTGGAAACAAGTTGTTTCTGCTTTGGATTTTACCTTTGTTAAAATAGACTGTACAAGTTCTAGGGTAAGGGAGACTCTTGGAGAACCTAGCAACTCTTAGTATAGGTCAGCTGGGAAGAAATGCTGTGCACAGTAGTTGAATTAACTGCAGATTCACTCCTATATGCTCAGTTGATCCAACATCAGACTTGTGTGTAGTCAACTGATGTCCTCTTTTATAAATGTGTAATTTATTAAATCCCTCCATCCTTCTGTAATGCAGGTGCTGCTGACTCATATCCTGCACCTTTTGCCCCAACCACCTTCCAACTCAACTCTCTGCATAGGTCAGTAAAGGACAGTAAAGCTTTCACAGGTTAGCAAGACACAAGGGTGTTGCCTGTTAGACCGAGACAATATGGTTCACTAGTCTTATTTTTCTTTCTACAAAAAAGGTCGCAAACCATTCCCCACAGAAGTGAAGTAGGAAATCCAGGACTCAGCTAAAAGACTTCTTTTCACATCTGGCATGGTTCTTGTCCTGACAAACATGAAATTCATATTGCGAACACAGATAATGCTGAGAGGGAAATGAAAGGTCAGCTGTCCTAAGTCCTGCTGGTTAGCATAGTCCTGCAGAGACTGTCAAGTGGCTAAGGCAGCCTGAAAGCCTTGTTCGCTTGGGCCTGTGCGCTGGTCAAAAGCCAGAGTGTCTCAGTTAGCTGGGAGCTCAGAGTCCAAGTGAGCAATCAGGATAAGCCTGTCATTACACTAGAGATGGGGGTGAGAAAAAGGATGGCAGGAACCACAAGTGTATGCTTTTCCTGGTGACTTTGAGCTGCTCGGGAAGGGTGGATAGTTACTACCATCCTTTCCTGAGAACTCTTGCCTTGAGCAGATTACTTACTATATGTGCCAAGTGACTGGCAGAAATACACATGTCCAAATAGGGTGCTGTTGTTTTGTATTCTAGACTGTGTTTTTTGTATCTTAATCCTAAAAGGATTTCTTTTCTTCTTTCCAAGAAGCGATGAGCTTTGATTTCTGTGTGCACAGACATGTGTATAGCAGCCCTCCTAAAGATGACATTGGGATAGCTGCTCTTACTGCTGCCTTGATCAAATCATTTAACCTTATGTGTATTCTCTCATCTTTCTGCAGTTCTGCCATGTTGCATCTCTGGCTACCAAAGTGAGCATCGTGGCATAGCAAGATTTTCTCAGCAGTAGTGCAGCTGTCTTTGGAAGTGAAGTCTGGGAAGAGAGGTGAAATATTTCAGTCTCAAGAATATATACGTTAATACGAAGGTTTAGGAGAACTCAAACAGAAAATTTTAATAAATCATTACATGTATACACCTCATATATCTAGACATGAAAAGTAATTGGGGAAAAAAGTTTCTTTGAATTTTACTCATTGGTAAAACCATTAGTTGTGTAGTTGGCTTCTCTTTCCCTTTCCTTACCCAAACACGAAGCTGCCAAGATACTCTAGTGAGGAAAATATTTTCTCTGATGCACAGTACCTTCCTTTCAGTCAGGACACATTGGGGAGGCTGGGAGAAGGCAGTTGGCTTTAAACATATCTCTTTCCTTCCCCTTCCCCTCCGCGCCCCCTCCCCCCCTGCTCCCCAGCTTCTTCTTTTCTTTCTCCAACAACTATAACTCAAAACAATAGATTATGACATTTATTATTATATTAAATATATATTTGTTGCTTAAAAACTGGACACACAAACTTATTAAATAGATGAGCTATGACAGCTGTCAGCCAGGATTAATATATTCCTAGTTAGACTCTGAATCTACTACTTTTGATCTAGCTATAAAGTACTTACAAATTCAGACTGTGCCTGTGAAATAGCTTCTACTGCTTTTAATATGCAAGCAGATGTCAAAGTGCAACATGCCAACAGGGCAGGAAATTTCTGGCTGTGGCCACTGTGTTGCCTGTCTGCATGAAGAGTCTGAGGAAGCTGTTCTGTCAATCTAGCTGTGACCACCTACAGGCTTTTTTCCTTCAAAATAGGTACTGACTGAGAGGGTTTATTTTCTCTTTCTTTACTTATAATCCTGAGACAATATCATCTGGGTCAATAGAACTTTGTAATGTATATCTGACCTGGGAGTCTTAACATGTGACTTTTTTTTTTTTTTTTAATTGAAAAGATAAATATGTTTTGATTGCATTTAAACATCTGATTATTATATACAGTTGACTGCTACGGTAACGCTATAGCTGGAGCCAGAAAACCTAGGTAACTGCAAAAACCTTCTTCTGAAGGCCAAGAAGCCAAAGTAAAATGGCATATTCAAAATATCGAGTTATGATAAAGTTTACTTGGAGGCAGTCTCAATGTGCTTGTTCTCTTAGTTTTGTACCCTCACATTGCTTCTACAGGGACTAAATGTCATTCTATTGTGAGCCATTTTACCTTGCAGTGGTATTGATCAAATGTCAAACTCAGCCATCCCTCCTGCTAATACAAAGACAAGGACAGCTAAGATGAGTCTCTGACTATTGCAAGCTGTTGTTTTGAGAAGTTTTCAGCCCTACTGTTACTCGTACAGGAGGGATGCAAGTGGCACATGCCTAAAGCGTCTGACAGAAGTGCCTCTCCTTTGTCCAAGATAGAGGAGATTTAACAACTAGTTCTTGTGATATCTGGTAAATTTTGAGTGAACCTGGTCATCAGGGAGTTAATAAAAATGTCACCAAGCCCAGGAAACACAAGGCTGCTTTGGAGCAGTGCTGGGGTTTATGGGGAAGTACCTGCAAACGGAGCAAACTGTCTGCTTGATTATGTTCAAATGGCATCCCAGTTTCTACTTGTGTTAATGTCATCAGAAGATGTATTGGTTTTATGTGTGTCTTAAAGATCTCTCTGTAATTGTAAGTCTGTTTACCTTCAGCAATAGCTCCAGGGACTTTAGATCTTTTTTTCCTTTTTCATTTGCCAAAGTGCAGAATTGGGCTGGTGGAGAGAGAGGGAGAAAAGAAGGTTTGATTCCTGTGAGGCAAAAGTCGTTTGACTGAAAATAAAGTCCTGCTTTTATCAGTACAAACTGTCATGACGTGGAGTCTAAGGTGATGTGTAAATCTTGAGATAGGTAACTATTTTCAGGTTTTTAATTTGGGCTTACTTGAAAAGGTATTTTTAAATTAGATCTTTTGAGATATTGAGAACACTTGGACCATCTACCCTCTTCTTCCTCTCCCTACCTGCCCCCTATTTTCCCATCCAAAGGCATTTTAGAGCAAATTTTCTGTAGTTTAAGAAATCCAGCACAGGCAGCCTACGGCATTCTACATCCTAGCATGGGAAAATAAGGCATGTCTGATATTGCTTAACAGATTTACCAAGAAAAAAAACCCCATATTTGCTCTTCAGTTGTATAGTGTCCACTCACAATGTTTGTTGAAGCCAAAATATTTAATTATTTCAGTATGGGCAAAAGTTATGCTGCTTGGAAAGCAGCTATGTATTTCCCACTGCACCAGAGCTATCTACGCATGTTTTGTGACCATCTTTCTTCCTGCAGCTGGGATGTATATAGTGCATTCGGGCTTATTGCAGGCATAAAGTAACTTAAAAGTCTAAACTGTAGATTGTAGATAATTGTGTGCTAATAGCAGATAGCTATCTGCAAATAGGGACAGGAAGAGGGTGGCAGCTTTGGCGGGAGAGTATCCGTGTTTATATAGCTCAGAGCTGTCCATCTCTCCCCCAAAATGTTAACTGTCTTGAGTGTGAAGGGCAGCTGTGTGCTACTCAGTCCAGCAGATTCTTCCCCTTGAGCCTAGGCCCCCCTCACACCTCCAGACCTCAAACACTGGTGGATCTTAACGTAACTGTATGTACGGGGAAACTGAGCTCATTAGCTCGGACTGAAGGTGGAGTAATGCAATGAGATGAGATAATGGCACAGTGACAATGCAAACAGATACTTCTGTGTGTCTCTTATGAGATCAGTTGCTCTGTGAGGACACAACAATAAAAAACAAAAATCCAAGTGTGCTTATAACATGGAAAATGACTGGAGAACTGATGTTTGATATCACATTTAGTACAGTGTTGCCAGGCAGTGGAAAAAGTCAAGGCATCTTTTCAGAGATAATAGGTCACAGATTGTGTCTACCAGATACTCTGGACATCCTTTGGGACTTCTAGGACGTTCATCTGCAGACCATAGCAGAAATGGATGAAGCTACTTTGGTTGGTCTCTACTCATATGAACCCTTGTGATCCATTACAGCTACCTCAACTATTTTTTTTGGAAGGGGGTGGCATTGTGTGTTTACTTGCCTGCTCTCAACCTGCCCATTACAAGGCCACTTCTCATTTCAACACTACTTTCTTATGACAAATGGCTGCCTTGGTGAGAACTCTCTCTCCATCCTTTTTTATCCAGAGCCTGTAGGCTGTGGAAAGACACTGCATGCAGTTTTGTGCACACTTTGAGTTTACCAGGAGAAAAATCTAGTTCTGTACCTTCACTCACTTTCAATGCTTCTCCTTTTATCTTTTCTAATAGCTTGTGTTTTGAAAGTGCATTTTTAATTAAATTGTTTGCATCTTGTATATGCACAATACATTCACTTTGAGGGCATTTTTATTACAGTAGAAGGGTGGTGATATGTAATAAGTCTCAAGAATAATTAAAACTTGTGTTAGCTTGTATATGTTTTCAGTAGTGATTAAACTTTTTTTTGAGTCTCTGCTGGGTCCAAGATCAGATCTCAATCAAGTAGGAAGGAAGGAAGGGGTGATGAGGAAAGGAAGAGCTGGTTGTAGGTAGTTCTGTAAGTTCTTACCAGTTTAAGATAAACCTCACCTCTCATGTTTGTTTAAAAAACAAACAAACAAAAAAACCAAACATATTGCCTCCAATTTTAGTTATTCAGCTCAAGATGGTTTTTGTGCTCAACACTTTTTGAGGGAGAAACACAGAAACTGGGATAATGTTATGAATCAACTTTTGGAGATATCTTCACCTCTCCTGTATACGGATGTAGCCTCAGAGTTTTTTTCAGACAGCCTTGGTTTACACTGAAGGGAAAAAAGCAGAGTTATCTGAGAAGGCTTTAACTGCAGCATGATGTGACAGAGATTTAAATAACTAGGGATTTCTAGGAGACAATATGATAAATCGCTTTTCTTTACTTCGGGAAGATAGAAATACATGTCAGAATCAGCAAGATGCATGATTTTTTTTTTTTATCTGAAACTTTGACTTTCTGCACTAAATAGTCATTAAGGTTTTTTATCAATGTGTTTTTCTACAGTCTAATTCTGGAAAGGCAGGGAAAACTGGGTCTTCCAAGTCCCTTCCTACAAAAAGTAAAGATGGTTAATAAATCTTGAGCACCTGAAGACCTGGAAAGATGTTAAAAAAATGACTTACTGAATCTGTGGAAATACCAATTACTACACTTGCTTCCCTAAAATATTGTAAATGAGTGCTTTGCATTCATCATGCCATACTAGATTCAAAGATGGGATAAGAAAGAGGCCTGATTCAAGGACCATGATTAGAGTCCTGTTGCATGGAATACTTTGGAAAAGTGTGAATTTCTCTGTCTTTGAAAGGTACAGTTTTATGTTAACTTGTAGATAGTTTGACTTTGCCAGGAACAGCAGGTGAATTAACATTAATTGTACTAGCTTTGCCAAGAATTCTATGACGTCCTGTTCATACTCAAGTCAAGCTGAGGCATGTAATAGTGTTTTGAAATGCATAGTAGTTCTAAAGATGTCCCTAATATTAAACCAAATTCAAGAACTGCATTGGAGGTTAAATGCTAGTTCAGTCCTGAGGAGTGTGTTTGGTCTCTGGAAGAGATCCATTTGGGTTAAACTGGTAAATCAAGTAAAAGCTTATCTAATTAAACCCCCCTATTTAAATGTCAGAGCACCTGCACTACTTTTTCTTAGGTGAAGCAAGTTTTTAATATTTCATAAAATTCTTGTTAGTGAATATACTAGGCTAGCCCTTAAAAAAAAAAAAAAAAAAAAAAAAAAAAAAGAGTTGTTATTTTGAAAGTATGAACAAAGGGGGAAAACCTGAGAGGGACAGACACATTTCTTTTTCAGACTGCCAGGTTTTTCCAGGAATGACTGTAAACTGTTTTGTTACAGGTTGTGTCAAATGCTGCTGGACAGGGAGTTGCCATCACTGGGAATAATACTTTCAACAACTGGAATTGGCCTAATGCTGTGATCTTTGCTGCTACTGTGATCACTACAATCGGTAAATATTTAATATGTCAACTTTCCTAACTGTAGTTTTCTGTATGGTCTAGTGGGTTTTACTCTTCTTTTTATGTGTCAAACTAGCGACTGAATAAAGTCCCTGTGGCTGGAGTTGCCTAGAGTTAAGTGATCATCCACAGGTTCACAGAGGAAAAAACCCAGTATTTTGGTACTCTCTCCATGCACATACAGAAGAGAAATGTGTGACTTTCCAATAAGTAACAGATTCAAGCTGCTGTTGGGGATGACTGGTGTCATTCTATTTCCATTAATTCATGCACTTAAATTTCCAAATCATAAAATCCTAAACCAAAAGTGTTATAAAACTGTCAATTAAACTATTACCTAAAGCATGTGCATATGAGGATTTTGTATAGCTGTTCTGTTACTCACATGCGTCCTCTTAAGCTACTGAATTATCAGTGTTCTTGGCTTGCAGAACAATCTAGACTTTTTTATCTATCTCTTAGTTATCTGTCTCTTCAAGAAGGCAAAGTAGAACAAGTGTTGTCTTCTAAATCTCACTACTGATTTGCGCTTGTAAAACCTTCTGCATGGAAAGCCTTCTTCCTCCTTTGATATGCAAAAGTTCAGAGCTCAACATCGTCCGCTTTCTGCTTTTACAGAAAAATCTTTGCTACGTGCTACACCCTTGCTACACCTACAATGCAAAATAAAAATAACCAGAGAAGGCTGGATGTATACAGAAATGGAAATCTTACTGTTAAACTGTATGCAGTACTGTGGTTTTCTTTAGTATTTGAAACTCACAATACTCAGCTTATAATGTAACATGTCAAAAAGTTGATGCCAGGAACACACCTAAATAAGAAAGCTCTGGGGGAAATTCAGAATATAGGCTGCTGATTTTAGAGCCTTAGTTTGTAACGTCACGTTGGGTTCTGTGACCAGCAAAGAATTAAATTCAGTTGAAATACCTTGCTATGTTACAACTAGCCTTGCACTTAACTGACAAATTCTTACCCTGGAAAGGTACCAGGTCACAAATTAAATGTGTGTAGTGGATCTTTCACGTGGAAGCTAGCTTCAGGATGAATTTTGACCTTCCCCCCCCCCCCCCCCCCCATAAAATTGACTTAGTTAAGCTTTTTAACAGTGCTGCTTAAGGTTGGAGATTCATATTAGAAGTTTTGAGATGAGCATTATTTCATATTTATCTCATCAAGAAAATGATGCACAAAATCTAGGAAACACTTACAATGCAGTAATCCTCTCAGCCTGCATTAATGGAATACACATTTGCTGGAGTAGAATTAGAAGGCATCCAGATTCAGATCCGCAGCTGGAGTAGGCTAAAGATTTTCTAGATGGTGAAGTAAGGAGCATCTGATACAGCAGAAGCCCACGCAATGTTGTTTTGTGCATAGGCAGAATTGCCTTGAATTCTCTGCAACAAGAACAGACCATGCACATACTTATCTCTTTTAGGTTACGGAAATGTTTCTCCAAAGACACCCTCTGGGCGTCTCTTCTGCATATTTTATGGGCTCTTTGGAGTTCCTCTCTGCTTGACATGGATCAGTGCTCTGGGGAAGTTCTTTGGAGGACGTGCCAAGAGGCTGGGCCAGTTTCTGACGAAAAGAGGAGTAAGCCTGGTAAGGTCGTCTCTTGTTTACCCTTGTGCTGTGTGGTTTTGATGCATGAATTAAGCTTACACTTCTTAACTTACCTGCTAACCTTGGTAGTAAATGAACACTTGGAAAAATATGAATTTTCCCAAATGGTATTGCACAGAAATAACTGAGAGGGGGATTAGGTCTGGTATGTTAGTTCTGAAAGAAGTTCTAGCAAAATGAGCTCTTGTAGAAACCTTTGATACTAAATATAGATCTTGTAGCTTCTATGGAGACACATGTATCTCCTTACATTAGAAACCTGTAGGACAAATGTAGGTGAGGCTCCATTTTACAGACATTCTGTGCAAGCTCCTCTGGTACAGAAATAAGCTGTTCTGCTTTTCTCCCCCCACCTGCTTCTTTGCTAGCATGAGTACTTCCTGCTGTGCAGTGAACCAACTGGAAAATAATGTTTTGTTCTGAGTTACTAGCTTTTTTGTGGAGGGGTGTTTTTTTGTTTTGATGATGGCTTAGTATCATCCTCCCCTCTGCTGTGTGCCGCCCCCCCCTCTCCCCCCCCAGTGAGTTCAATCTTAGGTCTAGCTGATGGAAAGGACTGATGAGATAGGAGGCAATGCAGAGCCATAGTGCCTGGAAGACAGTGGGACTAGTTTAGGTCCTGTTTTCAGAAAGAGAGCAAGAACTTTCTTGATTCAGGAGCTGAGAAGAAAGTACAGAAAATGATGGTGAAATGCATGTGTGTGTGCAGCTTTGTGCAGAGGTTACATCAGGGGCAAANCTTTTCCTTCTTTCTTTACAGAGGAAAGCGCAAATTACGTGTACAGCTATCTTCATTGTTTGGGGTGTCCTGGTCCATCTGGTTATTCCTCCCTTTGTCTTTATGGTCACTGAAGGATGGGATTACATAGAAGGTCTCTATTTCTCATTCATCACTATCACCACCATAGGATTTGGAGATTTTGTTGCTGGTCAGTAATTGTATTTTATGTATTATTTCTCTACATGCATAGTGTAGCAATTCTATTTCCAAACTCTTAATTCAAAAAGGTGATTTCTAAGTTTTTCCAAAGCATTTTGTTGAATAGAAGGTTCAGTTAAAACTGGGTACTGGAGTAGATCTGGTTCTTCAATCTTGGCTTAGATACCTAAGGCCTTTATTGGGCTAAGTCTGGAGCCAAGTTCTGGAGTTTGTAACTTGGGTACCCCAGATCCCTATTCTGGGCAAGGAGCTAGCCTATCCACTATGACAGTTAAGCATCAGTATACTGGGATCCAGTATATTAATTAAGGTGCGTAAGTACTGAGCAATGTTCTCTGTGTAGCTGTCTGGAACAAGTCAGCAGAAAATTCTGAGCATATTGGTGTCTCCCTCCTAAACCCTGTCTTTCTTTAAAAATCCACTGCTTTGTTCAGGACTTTGGAGATGGTCCTTGTAAGTGGAATTCTGAATCATTTTCTCAAGGAAGGTACCTATACCCCTACTCAATGGCAGGGAGAAGGCTTCTAATTTTCAAACAGGAAAAAAAGTTCATTTTTATAGCTTATGAGAAGAGGATAAATATGCTGCTATTTGTAATCCAGTTGTCAGAATGCATGCAGCCAAGAAGTGGAAGACCTGGGGTCAACTTTTTCTGAGAAGGGTTTCAGATCACCACTTACCACCTCTCAGAGCAGTGTTCAAACAACTAGGCTCTGTTAGTGTGGAAGGGAGTAGTTCTCAGGGACATAACTTCAAAGGTTTATCAGCTGTGAGTCCTCTTTCAGTAATGTTCTTGGTTTTAATTCTTTGTAGGTGTAAATCCAGATGCAAACTATCATGCCCTTTACCGATATTTTGTGGAGTTATGGATCTATCTGGGACTAGCTTGGCTTTCGCTCTTCGTTAACTGGAAGGTCAGTATGTTTGTGGAAGTCCACAAAGCAATCAAGAAACGGAGGAAAAAAAGAAAAGAGTCATTTGACAACCATCCTAGGTCTAAAAAGCCCCTTCAAATGGGTACCTCAAAGGATGTCAATATTTTCAGCTTCCTTTCAAAGAAGGAAGAGACCTACAATGATCTTATTAAGCAAATTGGAAAGAAGGCTCTGAAGACAAACAATGACAAAATTATTAAAGTAGAAAATGCCAAACAAAATATGCAGAATGCCAGTATAGATGCCCAGGTGACTTACACAAAGACGGAGTCATTTGACTACGATGAGGCTTCCCTGGACATTCAAAATGGTCATGTACTGAGACCTCTACATGATAAACATATTGGAGACAGCCCTCTGGAAGGAACTATGTTTGTAAACCAGCTGGACAGGATCAGTGAAGAAGAAGGCGAAGTATGGGATTCCAGAGACTATCGGCCCTTAATATTTGAGAATGCCAATATAACATTTGTAAATGAAGATGATGATGAAGAGGAAGATATCTCAGATGATGAGGAAACATCAAAATCCTCCATGGATGATAATCTTGCAGAGGAATCTGAAACTGCAAAAAAACTGGTAAAATTCCCATCCTCTGATGAATCTACCTTTACCAATAACGAGCTAGAACTTTCTGTGCCTTATGAACAACTGATGAATGAATATAATACAGTAAGCAATGTGAAGGCTGCAACGTGAAGCAGGCTTGATAATGGTTTTCTGAAAGTGGTCAGTACATATTGAACAAATTAAGAGCAAGGAGAAAAGCATGTTTTTGCAGTTTCTCCTGTCTCTTTGAAAACAAAAGCAAGTCCCAAACTAATAAACTCCAGTGTCCTTTTCCCCATCCTAAGTTGGTTTCTGAGCCCATCAGCTTTACTTATCTGAAAAACTTGTAAAATAACAGTTGAACTTAGAGTCCTTCTCCTTCTTGGGATTTTATGGTTCTTGAACAAAGAAGAGAAGAACAGACTAGTTAATACACTGGACCTGCTCTGCATTTATGCATTTCATCGAGGAATTAGTTTGGGAGTGTAATGATACTGTTGCAAAGAGACTGCTCTGGGCATCAAATGTGTTCGGTTACTCCATTAGTCTTTCACCTCTGAAAACCTGGATTTGAATTCTGCTTTGATCACAAATGAAAGCAAGGGATTTGCTTTTTGTTTTAAGTTGCCCGTTGTTAAGTNCCCCCCCCAGTGAGTTCAATCTTAGGTCTAGCTGATGGAAAGGACTGATGAGATAGGAGGCAATGCAGAGCCATAGTGCCTGGAAGACAGTGGGACTAGTTTAGGTCCTGTTTTCAGAAAGAGAGCAAGAACTTTCTTGATTCAGGAGCTGAGAAGAAAGTACAGAAAATGATGGTGAAATGCATGTGTGTGTGCAGCTTTGTGCAGAGGTTACATCAGGGGCAAAGGGTTGGAGGCGGAAATAGGAGAGAAACATATTAAACACTTCTGATCCTCTATACTCAAATGAATAAAAGGAAAATCCACTTTTTAGACTAGTGTGCTGTCTGTGTCCTATGCCTATTTATAAAATATCAGGAACTCCTTAAACTTTTTGAGATTGTGAAAGAAAACTATGAGGAAATAATCCTGTTTGAGCAAGTAGTTGTAAGAATACTGTGTTCTACATAAAGAAAAAAAAAAAAAAAGCTGTGTTTTTACTTCAGTTAATGACTTTTACTTATGGCTGGTAAACTGTTAGCACAAAACTCAAATGTCTGATACTGTGAGATGATGCTTGATGCCATGGATGGGGAAAAGAAAATGTGGAGAGCTTTCCTTGACTTTTTTTTTTTTCCCCTCCC
>VXBL01007951.1:549078-617479 GCA_013400195.1 Aramus guarauna | reverse complement strand
CCCCCCCCTTTTTTTTTTCCCAAATAGAAAGTGAACACAAGGCTAGGGCCAACTTGTTATAGTGGCAAAAATGTGGAATCAAAACATTGAATTAGGTAGTTAATCTGTATTTTATGATAATATCGCTGAAGAGAGATTCTAATTTTAAATCAAATTTGATGATATTACTGCTATTTGAAGCAGGGGTGACTGGATGAATTTGACTTGTATCTGACAGGAAAGAAGCAGAGGGCCTATCAAGAAGGTGTTCTGATTTACTTCTAATAGATACCACCACCCGCATTGTTTTAAAATGACTCCAAGGCCTTCACATATTTCTATTTTCTATATATCTGAGGGATTGTGGTTGACAGCTATACCTTGTAACTGTAAGAAATGGTAGGTAAGACTATGTGCATGATACACAGGATGCTTGTGTAACAACTCTACCCTTCTCTTTTGTTTAAAAAAGTACACATTAGCTTAAAAGAAAAATGAGAAAGCACTCCATATAGCTTTTGTTGTCCTCCAACTTGTCTTCCATTATTGATGCAAAGATCAGTTTTAGTGACAGTTAGAAAGCTACAGAACAGTGAGGAGAGAAAAGGCTTGCTGAAAGTGCATGAAATGGAAAAGCATAGTCCAATCTTTATTTAAAAAAAGAAAATATTTCTCTTTAATATAGAAATAATACAACCCAGACACTTGGCTGGGCTGATTTGATTGGAAGGGAATGTTGCACGCTGGAACCCAGACTCTCCGTTCTCTGTAGCAAAGTGCACTTGTACGCCAGAGCTGAGAATGGATGGGATCTGGTTCATATTATCGAGTTAGATGTGGCTCTCTGGGCTTTCCCAGTGTAGTCGGCATAGACTATAAGTGTGCATAATAAGTATCATGGGATTTAAAGTAATAGTTTAAATTTATTAAAGTAGAATATTCCCGCTTTTTTGGGAAGCATGATCACACCTCACAAAACTGTTCTCAAGACATCCCACCGTGTGCCTTAATGTAATCCGAACACTGGGAAAAAATTCCTCTTTACACAGGGGCCAACACAATTGGTCTCGTTAAGCCCTAGTTGTTTTCAGTGTTTTGGAGGGTTTTAGTTGGCACATAGTTTTCATACTGGTTCTCTCCAAAAAATCGAAACATTTCCCAGGGTTTTTAAAATTATGGTGCATCTCAGAACTGCCGAAGTGCTACGCAAGACAGCTTTTGCATGCCTGTCTTCCATGTCTTGAGAAAAGCAGCTGCCTGGGGGATCTAAACTAATATCTTTCTGCCTTCAGATTTACATGTAGTGAGTTAGAGGAGTGTCCAGGATGGATTTTCAGGTATTCAGCCCTAAAAGTGCCTCTGAGTGAGTTCCCCAGTGCTACTTGGTAAGGTCTTGTAGTTATTTCAACTATCTGGTCAACCTGGAAACCTTTTCTTTGGATGCCATGTAAGGTTTCATTTGGCTAACCAATAATCTTAACAGCTCTCTTAATGCTATGGAATTAGTTTTATAGGTGAGACAGATCTGTTCCTGGAAAGAGAGGAAAGGAGATTTTTAAAGAAGAGAAAAAAAAAATCCTTAAAAGCACATCTAAGGAAGGGATGGAATAGAAGTGGAAACTCTTCTTTCTTGCTATTGCCTACAAGTAGATTGTATTTCCAGTCACATCATGTGGAGGATGGGTCCACTTTCACGATATCAACTTACTAATTTTGCCGAGATGAGCCAATATTTTAATATTTTTTAAAAAAGAAAATGTATTAAAAATCCTGAAATGTGACAACAAAAGTCTGTTCTTACAAAAGCCCTTTTAAGTGCTATAGACTACATGACCCCATCCTTCATGATGTCCTTGTGACACTTCTTGGTTTTGTCTTGTGCTATTGAAGCCTGTATTTACCAGAAGGGCATCAGTTTCAGATACGTATCTCACAGCAGGCGGTCTAAGACAGCTGATACACTGGTACGAAATCACTGAGGAAATACAAAAAGTGATGTGTAAAATTTTTCTGAACTAATGATTTGTGAATCTGTTGCTGGCAATGGATGTCACAAAACATGCAGAAATAAAACCATAGACTGATAACAGATCCATGGTGACATAGTTGTATATGTTGAGATTTTTCTTTTCCTCCAGTTGATCTGGGAGAGTATGTGTAGAGACAGACAAGCGTCACTGATGAGGAGAGCAAAAAGCAATATACAAGTCTGTTGACCTAAACAAAAAGAACCCAAGAACTCTGTTGTAGACTTGTCATTTTTGTTCCTTGTGGGATTCATTCCATATGTGATGGATTTACCTTTTAAAAAATTAGCTTGTCTTTCATATGGCTTTTGAAGTTTGTATAGCTCTGACTTATCACTCCATAATATGCCTGTCTGTCTGTTCTTTGTTGCTGATTGTCACTGGAATCACACTGTATGTACATATTTGCTAAGTCTTTGTAAAATAATTTATTTTAATATTTTGCAATAAAAATTTTACAATTTATCCTCTCTGTCATGAGGAGAATGGCAATCAAGATACGAGATTTCTTTTTACAACTTCCTACGCTTGTAGTGCACCTCATGGATGAGACTAGTCCTAATCCAAAGAGCTTGAAGGTAAGGTGCCGATAAAGCAAGTTGGTTTATGCAAGCAGATGCCAGTACTTGTAAGGAGTATTGATTACTTCAGTTCAACAGCATCTGGTCTTCAAGTAGAGCATAGCAAAGTATTATTCAATGAGGATTCTGGACAACTGTTGAAAGATAAACAAAGGCTTATTTTAGGGGCTGTGATTTTTCAGGGGTTGTTTTTAAAGAAGATGCACTGAGACAGGAAGTATTAGAATTGAGCAGTACTACAATAAAATAAATCAAGTGTTTATGACTGCTATCTGAATCTTATGCCAGAGCTATTAAAATATCTGAGTAGCTGTTTATGAATTTTCACAAGATTTCTAACAGCACTGCTTACTCTTGCAGTCTAGAAATATTTGCAGTCCTTCAGCTCCAGCAGTTTCCTTAAAACACCTTGGAAAATAGCTAACTACCTGCCTTAATGGTTAAAAAAAGGTGATCCATGATTGAGACAGCCATCTGTAGAAACTGGGACAACGTCAGCCTGAGGGTGAAGAGACTGATCCTTAGCTTTCAGGCAACTGAGTGAAATGGCTGAGATGTGAGCTAGGAAAGTGGGGAGATGCATAGACACAGGAGGGAGAAGGGTGGATGCTATGATTTCAGTAAAGGCAGCCAATCTCTCTGTTTTCCCCTGGACCCAAAACAGAGTAGTAGTGGGAGAGGAAGAGGTGCCTGATGGGTGTCTGATGTCAAAAACAGCTGAAGAGGGAGGTGGGGTCCCCTCATGGACCTGAGGGCAGGACATAACACCAGTCTGGTAAGCACTTGATAACATTTCTATCAGCTCCCAGCAGGTTGGAGCCCACAGATTATTGTTCACCTTCTGCCCTTAGTGTTTTACTGGAGTGTTAGTAATTTACAGGGGGTAGGGTAGGAAGAACTAGGAAAACAGGATAAACCTGTATCTGTTAAGTGCCTGTTCTTATGGTCCATGCCTGGCTATGGCTTCGGTTCCTCTGAACACAATAGCTTAATAGATAAAATCGCAGACCAGCTGACACTTAAAAAAACCTGAAATCTTTTCACTGAACACTTATGGTCTTTACAATGCATGGTGCAACATGATACAGCAACCTGCAGTTCATGGAAATGGAGAACTCAAACCTTTAATTCTGGGAGGTGAAGATGGGTGACATAGGTAGAGTTGTTGTTCAGGACCATTTTGCATAGGAAAATTGCTATTTCAGTCCTATCAGGGCCATTTCCTGTAGCTGGGCTTAACTACTGAATAAGATATCTCTTAACCCATAAGATATCTCTTTCAACTCATGCAAGGACCTGCGGGGAGGTCTATTGCCCCACAATTTGAGCAGGAAGAGTTTTCTTTTCAAATTCATGAGTTGTGCCTTTCAGCAAGGGTTGGATGGGTTTTGTTGGGGTTTTTTTTAAACTTTTTTTTTTTTTAGCCTCAACCTTCCCCTGGTAAGATAACTAAGACTGTAATATTTAGGAATATAAGGTTGGGCTGAGCACAGCAGCCATTAGATTTTGGCTTTTTGTTCAAAAAAACCCTTGAAGAACTCCCCTAACCTGCACACAGACTGTGAGCCTCCTCCACTTGCTTGTGCTTCACAGTGTGATTGCAGGCTGTGGCTTTATTTTGACAATGCCCAAGAGACAAGGGGGAGTGATGGGTGGGTGGGAGCAAACCTAGCCTTGCCAGGGGCCACGCGTCTTGCTGAGAGCAAATCCAAGGCATTGCCTTTTCCTGGCAGGCCCTTGCTGCCTTTTGTCACCTACAGGTCTTGCACAGCCTTTCACATCAGCAGATACTTTCTTCTGCAATGCAGCTAATGCGACTCCTGCTGACTCATATCAAGTGAGCAGTCTTGGGGAAAAGAGGTGTGCTACTGACCTTTACTGTCTTGATTTCCACCCTGGCTCCAAGGAAACCAGACTCATAAGGGGTGGGGTTTTTTGGGGATAATGTTTTGTGGAAGCACAGATAGGTATCCAAGCAAGTGTTTTCATCCCAAAACAAAACAAATTCAGGCAGTGGTTATCTTAAGACTACACAGCCACCCTAGCACAGGGAGTGGTACTATGACTGATAGGAGCACAGAGGTCCAAAAGATCCAGTTTGCTGACCAAGGAAACAGGATATTGCACATCAGAAGGGTTTATTTGGAAAGGGAGAGTTGAGGTGGAATGGGATGCTGGAGGCATTATCCTGCACAGAGGCTCCCTGGAATGAAAGCCGGGTAACATCCTTTAGTTGGAAGGGCTTCCTCTGATGGCCAAGTCTCTAAGTACAGCCTGTAGACAGAAATCGTTCTGGTTAAAAAAAACCATCTACATATATGAGAAATATATTGACATATGAGTAATATTCAGATGAAAATATTTTAAAAATCACTTTGAATTTATAAGCTGAACTGAAACAATGGTGACTAAAAGAGTTTGGTTTGTATTTTTAGAATTTTTTTTTGAGGTGCCAGAAGTTGCCCCTCTTTTGTTTCTCCTTGCTGTTCATAGGAAAGAAGAGAGAAAATGACAGCTCTTCATATTTTGATGGTTATGTTGTTTTCTACATGGAGGAAGTTGTGGGAAATATGCCCTCCTCCCCTTCCTTTTCTCTTTACTAGGGTGGGGCTGTGAATGACAGAGAATGCAGGAAAAAAAACCCTGAAAATATGAATTCTGAAATTGGGATGAGGGGGTTAAAACACAAGATATCTGAAATCAAAATTAACATTCTTCCCATAGACGTTCTTTGAAATTTCTGATGCTAACCCTTTAATAAAATGCTTCTGGATACTTTCCTAAATGTGCTAAACAAAAGTACTTGTGTTTTCAAATTAGATCTATGTATTATTCATTCAGGAAAAAAAAAGTACTTTGAAACACTTCTGATTTTAATTGAATATAAGAATAGTGTGTGGCGCTATGATATGCCTTTTAACTGTAAGGAGACTGAAGACGCTCATCACGAATGACCGTAGAACCACACAGATCAAAAGTCCTGTTCAAGATCTGTCAACAGCCTTCTACTGTTCTGTGGACTTACGGCTCTGGGCACTTGTTGATCAGATTTTTGTTTATCCAGTTAAGTTTCTGGGTGTATAAGGAAGTATCATAATCCCTAGTGCTGTTAAGATCAGAGACAAAAATCCTCTTGTGTGCTTATTTGTGGGTTGGGCCCTACCCATATGGATCAAAATAAACTGGGTGCAGAGGAGCACTTGTTCCTACATACTCCTGGTTGCTGGGCAGAACTGAAAAATATGTGTATGCAAATGTGAAATAAATCTATGTTCATGTTGAAATGGAAGCTATAAGTTTCTGAAGCTAGAGGATAAGTGTTTATTCATAAAGCTGTGCTGTTCTTCTCTGGCAGCCTTCATATTTGCTGCTTATCTGTTGTACACTGGCAGTGAAAAGTAAAGGAACAGATCAAGACTTAAGACACATACAACCTCTCTGATATTTTCTATTCCTCTCAGCCTGGGACTTTTGCCAACTCCATCTCTGGCACGGCTGGGAAGGAAGGAAAAATAGTAAGCTAATTGGCCTGCTTTTTAATTGCCGATTAGAATGGGAAATGAGTACAAGAGCAGGAATAAGCAATATGCCTTGGATACCTAAGGGGGAGGCTGCCCTCTGGCTGGTTTTGTGGCTGTCAGTTTTTAATAAATGATAGAGAACTGAAGGCTTAACTCAGAATGAGAAAGTCTTGCAAGGGGGCTTTCCTTTAAGAAAGGCACCTCAGGTTTTAAGATTTTCTTCTGTGCTGCGTTTCTTCAGAAATTGAAGCTCTTTAAAATAATCTAAAACATCAGACTAGACTCTGAGATGTACAGCAGGGATCAGATGAAGGCAGGAAGGTAAAGTGAATAACTATTTTTAAACTTTAACCTCCAAGTTGTCTGTAGTTCTGTGATGCAAGTTCTCCATCCTTTACAGCTGCTTAAATTGAGGAGAGAGCCTGACACTTAGCACCCACTCTGATAACCCCAGCATATCACTCAAGCAAAGGGAAACGGATGGGTTGTTGAATGAGAACAATTTTTTTAGGGCAAGGGCACAATTTGTATCAAGTACAGGAAGAAATCAGAGACCCACAACCATAGTAGCTGAGGAATCATTTGTTGGGGAGATTTGCTCTAAAACACTAGGAAATAAGTTTTCTGGCAAATAATTTGAAGCAGTTTTCTGAAGATGTCTGGCCAAGTGATATTGCCTTTTCTGCAGGAGTTTAATTCTATGATGTTTATCAGTAACTAAAAAGTGTAATCTTATGGGGGCATGAATAGCTGGAAGCTGCAAAATCTGCAGGAAAGAACTGGCAGCCTGTTAAAATGTGTAGGCTTGAGACAGACTTTTTCTTTCAGAGAATGTAATAAAAATAAAAAATAAGGTGGAAAGGAATTGAAGCTCTAACTGACTTTTAAATAAAAGTTTCTGACCCCATATATTACCATGCCTTCAACTGCTATGTGGTTTTGGAAATGCTTGGGATAAACTTAGCTTCCTCTGGCACAGAGAGGGAGGAAAAGGCTTTGGGGTTATCACAGTTTATTTACTGTAAAATGACCATTCTTTAAAACAACAACAAGGTTCAGGATGAGGAGAGCAGTGACTGGTTTCAAACACTATTCTACTCAGACCTACGCAGTAATGACCCAACTCATTTTTCACGGAAGGATACCACTTCCACCCCTTTTGTCTGTCTCTTCTGGCTCCCACCACTCTTCTCCTTGCTTATATGTCTTAATTTTCCCTTTCCTCTGCTGTGTTGCATCTGTCCTGTTACAATTCCTGTGGCCCCCTTGGAACGTCAGCTGCCTGCAGGCAGGGCGCAGCGGCCACTTGGCATTTCAGGCTGACAGCCAGAAGATAGATTTGGCTTCCCAAAAGAGTGCCAGCTCAAAGAGCACCAGCCTGAACTGCTTCAGCTAAAGGAGGCAGAGGGTGAACAACCAAGGCACGCAGCTGAGTGGTCATGGCTTCCTTCAGTGAAAAAGTTCAAGCTTTTGCACATTTTCAGCCATGCTATTTATATCTACTGCGGATTTAGTCTTGCAGCGATGTGGTTTGGTAAAGGCAAGTGTAGAGCCCTCATGTAGTGAACCACGGGGCCCTGAGTGGGCCATGAAGTGGGCTAGGCAAGCCTATCCTATCTAAATACTGGTGGAGATTTGTTAGTGAGGCTGGGGTTCAAAATAATTTTTGAAAGAGTCTGTGCCTATCGTAAATTGTAGTTGCACCTTTTCCAGCTCCATATTCCTCTTCCTCTTCTTCCCACCCCAGTTCCCTTTTACCACCACTTCTATGCTCCCCAATCCTTCTTTATGACCGCAGTTGTCTCTACTGCTCCAGCTCCTGATCTGGGAGGATAAAGCCTAGCTCTTTTTAGTCTGGAACTCTCCAGAAGGCTTCCAAAGTCTTAGAAACATTCCAGCTTGTTGCAGTGTGTTCAGACTGCTTGAAATGACTACATTTGTCATGTAGATGTGACCTAAAACTATGTTCCATTTGCACCAAGTAAGCAGCTAAGTTATCACCTGTTTAAATAAACCTTTGGCTCCTAATCAACAATTCAACAGAAGAAAAGAAATTGAATAGAACAAAATATGTTTGATTATTTACTAAAGACATAATGGCCTGGAGACTGAAAACAAAGAGTGTGACTGAGAGCCAGATGGCAACCAATATAACCTAGACAGCCTACATGTTGAGTCTTTACGGTACAGAAAACTCCCACGGAGGAATTTTTTTAAGCACTAGAGAAACCCGTATGTGCTATTTTTCCAGTTACAGTTATTCCCAATAAATGCCAAAACTGTGACTTTAAAAATATCATAGATGTCAGGAACGGTTAGTATATTTCATAACACTTGAATGTAAGTGGCTCCAGAACACCAGTGAGAGGGCAGGAGCTTGAATGGGGTCTCACTCCACATCTGTGCAGAAGCCCTCAGAGAGATTTGCCATCTCCATATCAAGGAGTCTGTAGAAAGCTAGTAATGCATGAGAGCATAGGCTCATAGCATGGGTATAGCTGGTACCGTGTGCCATAGTTGAATTCTAGTGTATTATGCTGCCAGGGACCGTAAAGAGAACATTGTAGACAGGGACAAATAGCTAATTACAGACACAGAAGAACAGACCATGAGTAACAGGTGCCACAGGCCCCAGGCAGAGTTATGGGTGGCATTCACATAGTTTGCGTACCTCTTGGCTGGCTAGTCATGAACTGAGGTAGAGGAGTCTTCCTCAAGTACCAGGGATAGCTAGCACCATCAAAGTAATTGTAGTTCTACACAAAAATCTAATCCTGGGAATGAGAAACAGGGAGGATAAAAATGGAGTGAACCTTACTTCCGAGCATCTGCACACAGTAGGTACTCTCAATGAGGAGGAATAAGAAACCTTGTTAACTACGGATGAAGAAGATTCCTCTACATACCCACATCCTGCTAAACAGTTCTTTGCTTTGGCTTGGGTTTAGGCCTGTCTGATGTTTGAAATGTGAAGGGTAAGAACATGAGTTTAGATGAATGCAACAGCTTTAGGATGCTTTCTCTTGTTGCTCTTGTTGGAGCTGAAGGCCATCTCTTCAAGCATCCCTGTGCACTGGGACTCAGGAATGTGGCACATTCCCTTAACAGAAATCTGCAAGAGAGGAGGTCAGAGCTTGTGCTGCCATATGCCAGCTGCTGGGAAAGGAGTTTGGGGAAGCAAAAATTAGCATCTACTCACAAGGAGCAAACAGCAGTGGGAGGTGTTTCCTCTCTTCTGCTGAATCAGCACGGTGATCTTCAAGGGTTAAAAGGCACTAAGCTTGCATCTCCATATTGAAGGTCTCCGTTATATGAAATTGAAACAAAAACTGATGTGCCTATGCTGCATGAGAAGTGTACCACCCTTCTCTTGTGGAGAAGACTCTTCAGGAGGGCAGCTGACAATTACGGAGGAGATAACCTTGTTCCCTTTGCTCCAAACTGTGAGGTGTTTCATGTCTTGCTGCTTCTTCATTTACCCGTCTTCTCACAGGGGAGGTAGTGCTACTGTTTCCCTCAGGATCAGACCAGAACCAAGGTAGGTCTCCTTCACAGCATCCTTAACACAAGCTCAGTTTCTCCTCAGATGTTCAATGCTATTTATATCCTTGGAAGGCCAAAGAATGTGAGCAGACCTCTTTCCTCCCTAACTTATGACTATTTGCAGGAAGCAAAACTGCGTGCCGACGATGAGTAGCTTTGGCAAGATCTACTGGTGGTGTTTCCACCACCTCCCTTGGCAGATATTTTTTTTTCAGGTAGCATAATTTTTCTTATGTGTAATATGCAATTTTCTGAAGTTTAATTTCATGATCATTTTCTGTTCTCATTAGCAAGTAGAAATAATTAGTTCCTGTTCTCATCTTAATTTTAATTTTTGGCTGCCCTGTGTGCAGAGGTCTCTGGGCAGTGAAATAGGAACAAGCTAAAAACAGAATTTATGAGGAAAAAAACCCAGCATGCATCAGTATGGAGCCCATATCAGGAAAGTCTTAAAATCCCATTCTCCCATCTGAAGAAAGTAATCACACACACTTTAAAGATAATTAAAATAAAATAAAAGATCTGGAATAGTGTCAGAATTACTACTGCATAAAAGGATCTGGGACATCTAAAAGTTCCCCCACCAAACAAGTGTGATGACTTCCAAAAGGATGAGTGTTATCCTGGGATATATGGGCAAAAGTGGCATGTATGAGAGATGGGAGATATTAATCCACTCTCTAGGACAGTGAGGCTCAGATCATCAGATTTTAGGGAAACTGTAGATAAGCTGAGAGCAGTCTGTATCACAGCAACAAGAAAATGATTTAAGAAAGCATGGCATTTGAGAAAACCATTAGAAAAGGATGAAAAAATGGGTTTATTCAGACTAGAAAAGAAAACAAAACAGCTAGCACACATAAGTTTTCTGATGGGTAAAAGGCTGCTAAAGAGTGCTAAGTGGGGGCTAAACTATTTCTTGTAGACCTTGGAGAAAATAAAAAAAGTAATCTGTCCACATTGCAATAAACAAGACAGACCCTGATGCTATGAAATGTTTTCCAACTGTAAGAGCAATAAACTCTTCTAGATGGATATAGACTTCAAATTATTGGAGGATTTGAGAACAGTTTAGGCAAACAGCTGCCAGGGGTGGTCTTGCTACATTTACTGGCCCCCAGTACTGAAGGGTGGATTCAGTAATCTCTTGAGGTCCCTTTCAGCTTTATGTTACTGTGGTTTGTGTCCATTTCTAAGAGGTCTGATATATTTTTATTGCTCCCTAACATTATTCCTATATTGTATAACTAGGGTTCCTCGGCATACTGAGTGTCTGCTAGAAATCAGATGCAATATTTCATACATATCTTAGAAATTCTCTTCTACTTACCAAGATTAATTGGCTGCTCTAACATGGTTCAAATGTACTAACACAAAGAAGAATGAAACCTTGTAAATATTAAAAAGACAAGGAGATTTCATATTGTTTCCATTTCCTGAGCTACCTTAGTTGTTGAAGCCATTGGAGAATGATGTGGTATGGGATCTTCTAGTTCATTGTTTGTCTCACTTTTCCAGTGCTGACTGGATATAATAGTGTTAAGACGAAAATTTGCTGTGCCTAGGCCAGTGTATTCTCTCTGTTTTTCTTCTTGAAAAGAAACAAGGAATTTTCTCTTTTCAAGCATCTTCTCCTTGAACAGCGTGTGCTCCTTGCCTAGCTTTTCCTCCCACTTCTTATTCGCCTTCCGTTGCTTTTCAGCCACATTTATGGATTTTTGTGATTTAGATGAAGTTGTACCATACATCTGTTGTCGTGCATGTAAAGCTATGGAAGTCATGTTTTGACTATAGTCCCCTGGATTCTGAGTTTGGTGGCCTTTCACTGCTGTGGAGCAGGTCTCTACTCATTTAACCCACTGTTTAATAGAAGGGATGGAAAAAGAGGTAAATTCTGTGAAAGGCTTTGTGTTCCAGAGTAGCACAGATGCTCTGCACAGCCGCAGTTAAAAAGTAGCAACTGGTATCTCAGAGGAACGTCATTCCCTTCGTGGGTGAGAGAACTGGCAAAACCTCTAACTGTTGGGGAGTTTTATAAAAACAGCTCTCAGGAAAAAGAACAAGAAGCTTATTTACAATTCATTCCAATTTTATCCCTGTTCTTTTGGGGTTTGGAGTTTGGGTTTTTTTGGGTTGTTGATTGTGGTTTGTTTGGGTTTTTGGTGTTTTTTTTTTTTTTTTTTTTTTGTGAAAGGTTTTACATCAGCTCCTGAGACAGACTCCTGCAATTTTACAAAATGTTAAGCTATTTCTGTTTCTGGAACAGAGGAATAAACAATCTTCTTATACACCTAGGATTTTCTTGTATAGAAGAGAAGCATATTATAATAAACTGATAAATCAGCTAGACATATGATTTGAAATTGCAGTGAAAAGAGAAAAAAAATCTCTTTACTAAGATATGTTAGAGACTGACTGAAATACTTATGGACATAAATCATGTTTTATTCAGCTCAGGGAAAGGATCTAAATAAGATCTGCATTTCTGAGTCTTAATTTCTTGCGTTGTTTGGATTACAAGGCCTTTAAAGATTGTTTATATTACAGCTAATTACATTTCCCTAGACTAGAGCCAAAAAACTTATTTACTCTTGTAGTTAAGTGTTCCTGATAAAGAAATGGGAAATATTCAGCTGCCACGAGGTCCTGTTGTGATGCTGATGGAAGACCCTTCCCCCTTAGCCCTCGTGCTAAGCAGGCCGTTCAGGAAAGATGGAGGGAGAGCTGATGAAGAAGTGAGAGTTGGACCAGTGTGACAGAGCGGCCTCTGTTCACAACAGATGCAGGAGCCAGGTCTGCCCCTTTCCTAGGCGTGACGGGGACCAACAGCACCTCAGCCATGCAGGGACACATCTGTCCTGATGAGGACAGACAGACAGGCTCCTCTGGGTCTGGGGCTGACAACCCCTTGGGTCCTGCAATGCTCTCGAGGCAGCATGGGGCTCGCTACCACGATTCGCGATGCTGTGCTGTGTCACATGGAAACCCGTGCTCACAAGACAAGAGAAAGAGCTGAAGAGCTGAAGAAGCAGTCCTGGGACATCTCTTTTTCCCAAATGCCCGTTCATTTTTGCATTTTCCCCTAACTCATGCAATTTTTCTGCTCTGCAGGGCAACTTGTGTGATTTCTCACATCAAGCCTAAAGTCATCTTTGCCCTCTACTGGCATCCTGTAGAAATACAGGAGCACATCAGGCCATAGCTCCATCACTTCGGCTATTCAAAGTCACCAGACAGGAGAGGAGGGTACACAGAGACTAGATGCTGTCAGTGGTGGGACCGTGCTCTTGGCATGGGGAGCAAACTTGCGTGAAAACTCAGTGAGCATCTTCCTACATACAGCTCCTCTGGCAGTAACATCTGGTCAGACAGGGCACGACAACCCCTTCCCCTCATTCTATCCAGACATTTGCAAGGCAAAGATGGGTCACTTTGTAAAGCGCCATCTGATTTCAGGTTATTTACGAAGAAGGCAGTCTAGAAAAAGAGAAGTGGCTCTGCCAATTGCTGTTCATAGTGGGTTTTTCCTTCATTTCTAGATATTATGCCCTCTGGCTGGCTTGCAAGCTGAGGGAATGGGAGCAAGAGCCATCTAAGAAAATGACTTTAATGGCTACCATGGATGTGAGAGCAGGCTGATAATCTTGGATGGCACTTCTAATCACGAGGGGTCACACAGTGCTTGTACGTAGTATAGCCTTGAAACTTTGCGTTGAAACCTGCTGGAAAGCCACATTCAGGGCAGGGTGCAGTGGCTGCTCAATGGTATGTGGGCATTTGGGGCAAAGTAGAAAAAGCATTTTATTCACTTGAAGATATGTGGACACTTTAGGTTGTCAAAAAATTACTGGATAAATGGAGTCAGCACATCAAGACTTCTGAAAATTTAGATCACAGTTTCAGGATTCAGGCTGACCTATTCCTGTCTTGCAAGGTTTGGAGGGATCTTTCATATCAGCCCCAGCTGTAAAACCCAGTAATTCCGGTTCCTGATAAAATACACTATGAAAAGACTCACAGAAGAGCTTGTTAATATAAAATAACTTGCAATAGTTAGGTACCTAATGCTAAATAAGCTACTGTTAGTCACTATCATTCTTTTTTTATTTTTAAAATTCAATGTATCAGAAATAAATATGCAACTCTGTATGAGTAACAATTTTTTAGATAGTAGTTGTTCTCTTCCCTCAATTTGTAGGTCAATAATAACAACTAGTGAGGAACACCTCCAGCAGTGGCACAAATAGCTTAAACAGAGAACAGCAATAGTTTTCTTGGAGAAGAAATGTTCAAATGGCAGCTGTGATTCAAAACTTGTGATGCCATTTGTACTCTTTAGTTGTATATGTTTAAAACTAAGTTATCAAAATAGCTGATTTTAATCATGGCTTAAAATTGCAATTAGAAAACCTGGATTATTCTTTAAGACATTGTCGATATGCACATTGCTGTGGATATATGTGCCTACCACGTGCCAAGACAGAAGTTTTGCCTTGCCAAAACGTGTATAGCAGTGCCATTGGTGCTATACCCTCCTGTCGCCAGGGCACTGCAAACTCCCCGTTCCTCAGTTGCTCTCAGGCAGCTCCTGGCGTGCTTTTCTGCAACCCATTTTGATCAGTCTTCAGCCTCCACACTTAGGATGGACTTCCCCTCTGCTTTTTTCCTCTGCTTCTGCTTTTTGCAACTACAAGTTGAACTCAAAAGTGACTGAACATCTCTCAATACATCAAAGGCAGAATTACTCCTTACAGTAATAGCTACTGGTCTTTGGAACATGTTTTGGCAGAGCCAGCGTGTTTAACTTTGCATCACAGACATCATTCCATGTGGCTGTGCCCTTGGATGCTCTAATGCTCTGGTGGCTCACAGGAAGACCATATACCTTGAAAAGCTCTTCAGACCTTGGCATAAGCTTCAAAAGCTGTTTCTTTTCTGTCATTGGTTTTCCATCTCCAGATTATAAGGAAATCATGGAACTGATTTACTACCAAAAGCAAACCACTACAGCCCTTGTGTCCTGTACAAGTGATTGCTCCTCCGAACTAAAAAGACAAGTATCTAAGATACTCCATCTAGTTACCTTTTTCTTATGCAGACCTTCAGAAATGTCCCTAATGTCCCCAGTAGTGAACGGATGTAGGTGCTCAGCTATTTACATCACCTTGATCCTTATCTCCATCTTCTGATCTCCCACCCTTTTCAATCTAGAGATCTTTCAAGATCCTGCTGCACTGAGATATTTCTTTGCTGTTGTCTTCTCTGAAGCATTGAAGAAGCAGTGGAGAAGCCCTCTTTTAGGATGTGAATGTTCACATTAGCATCAAGCTTCACCACAGAAAAGATCTAAGGCTTTTGGTGAGTTTGCATTAATTACCAGAGCTTTCATGGGAGAGGCAGCCCACTGGCCAACAAATTACATACAAAGGTAGTCCAATAGACATGTGAGAAAATGAGTCATAATATCTTATTTATCAAAGAAACATCTCCTGGATAGCTTGTTTGCTTGTCTGTAATAAACTCCCAATGTACCCTGCTTCCAGAGGATCTAAGAAATGACGTCTTAGCTAATTTAATTTAATTTTAATAACGACTGAGAAACTGCAATTTTTCCCCCCTGTTTTTTTGTATAAGTTAACAATTTCTTTCAAATTGACCTTTTGGTCACCAGTTTCTTCAATTATGAAGGAAGAGAACTATTTTCCCTCTGTAATTCACAAATGAGGCTTTTATTCACCAGTAGCAAGAGTTCCTGAGATGAAAGCAAAAGTCTGCTAAAGTCACTAGCAGAACTCCCACTGCCTACAGCATTGTCAGAATTTCACACTCAGGATTAGGCATATCCTAATCTGTCCTGATCTTTTATACAACAGACTGGTAAAACAACATTTAAAGTTTTATCAGATTAGAGACAGACATACGTAACAAATCTAGGGCCTTTTAAAGATAAATCTTGTGCCTCTGAGAGGCCTGAGTCATGATGTCTGAATGTTAGGAGACTGTGACTTAATTCTGCTGAGAGGGATACCTTGTTCAGGCTAATGATTTCACTGGAGCTGATGCCTGAGGAATCACGTTGGCAGCGGAAAAACACAAGAGGCAGTTTACCGCAATAGTCCGATGGATCAAAGGTTTGCAAGCCTCATTCTCCATTGACTCTTCTGCCCTTTGGATCCACCAACTCCCATTAAATTAGGTATTTTGTTTCCTCTCTCTTGTTGCTGCCTGGGCATACTAGGGAGGATTGCTTATGCTCCTATAAACATGTATAAATAATTTAATCTTTGCAATTGATAGACGTAAAACAATACTGTCTTGGAGAAACTCAGCAAGGTCATTTCCAAAGCGATAAAGTTTCTCCCTTTTATCCTTCCTACCAAGGGAGTGCATTCCTGGGTTCTTTCCTTTGGGGTCAAAATACAGCGTGGAGAGCAACAAGTAACTAATATAGAGCATGGGGAGAAACAAGTAACTTTTTTCACTTGTTGAAGAATTGTTTTTGGTTAGTATGACTGATAACTTAGAGCTTGAGTAAGGCCATGTTTCAACTCCTACTGACAGATGCGCAAGAGGCACATGCATGCTGCCCTGTAATTGTATGGCGAAGACATCCCAAGGTGCTTGTCTGACCTGCGTACTTTCTGAGATTTTTTTCATGCTGCAGCCAAGAGGAAGGGCTGAAAGTAAAAATGTCAGAGCGGAGAGTATCTCCTGTGCCATCAGACATATTCCATGGGCATCATGTGTATATTTTTCACAAATACATCCAGCTTCCTTTTAAAACTAATGAGGGATTTTGGCCCTAGAAGGTGGCTGGTCCAAATTCTCATTCCTCTGGGATTTGGAAACCTGCTTCCTATTTACTGATTTATTCTTGACCAGTTCTTATGTATTTTTAGTAAGCTGACATTGTCCTTCAGCTTAAGTATTCTCTTCCTTTCCTAGTGTTATGTCCTGGTGTATTTACTTAGAGTAATTGTATCCCCACTCCTCTATTTTGTCCTTGTTTTGCTAGTCTAAACATGCTGAAGTCCTTTATCTTCTCCTTAACTAGCATATTTGCCTTTCTCTGTTCCACTCCAGCGTGCACAGGAGTAGTCAGGTATTTGTACAGATTAAAGCTCATCAAATAAAGACACTTTTTTCCCCCAGGAAATTCAATAAGGAAAACTATATTGTAACAATAAACTCTTAGTACTATTGCTATTGATACTATTGCTACTTTATCAATAGCAATAAACTATACTGTGTCTCCTGTTCATACTATAATCAACTGATGTATTTAGTTTTTTCTTCTCCCCCTTCAATGTACCCTGAAAATGCATCAAGCCTAAATCATCATTCTGAGGCCTCAGTTTACTGGCTCTCACTTTTTCAAGCTAGAGCCACAATCTTGGAACCAGAGCAACTTGCTCATAAATGATTCACACTGTCTTTTTACTGCAGTTCAATGTATGAGAGATGGCATCACATTGTAGGTCAGCTTCAACTCAGAATCTGGCTGAACTTTCCCGAGCTTCTCTAGGAGAGCAAAATCAGCCCCTGTGTATTCCAGGGAACAGCCCCACAAGGTACAGATTGAAAGCAAGACTTGATTTCCTCTGCAAAAGTTTTGTTTCACGTCTCAATTAGGAATGTGGGAGGGAAAACCACAGTAACTACAGCTGCAAAACTCTTGATGCAGACAGAGCAGTAGCAAAGAAGTGTCTTCTTTATTTTTTCTGATATAGCTTACATTGCATGAAGGATTGACTGGGGCTATATTGGCAAAGAACGGCAGTGTTGTCCCTTCTCCAGTGGGTGCAGGTTGCTGACAACACCCCAGGTCTGGAGAAAAGCCCTAAATGAGAGTGACACTACTTGGGACTCCAGCGGGAGCTGGGGACGCAGGCTGAGCACTGAAGGCAGGCCCAGAAAGGCTCTGCACATCTAAAATGTCTCTCCTGAAAGGCTCTGAAGACACCCTGTAAACAGGGATGCTGTCACCGGAGGGGTGAGAGGAACTGCTTTCCCTGCGGTGCCTCGTGCCACCGATGGCGAGACGCTCTGCCGAGGTCTGCTGCTCTGGTGACCTGTCTCTCCTCCCAGACACTGAGCTCACCTTTCCCAAGGGGGAAGGCTGTAATGCCCCCAAAACTTGGAGAGAAATCAGCCAGGCTTCTCATGTCAGACCTGTGCATGCTGTGTGACTTCCACAACCCTGAAATATGGCATTCACCCTCGGTGTAAAATCTGTTCAGAAATTAGCCTTCATTTATTAAAAATTCAGCTTCCAGCCACTGTGATTGCAAGGAAACCTGAACATAAGCTGGTGCATCAAAATCTACTACCTGCAAAATTGCACTCTAAGCTACTCTGCTCACCTTAACAGGTATATGAGTGTTAGTGCCTTGTGATGAAAATGAAATATTGGTGGATTTTAGGAAGAAGAACCAACTAACTTGTTTATCATCCCCATCCCACGTTGCCTCTTGTTCCTTCACAGCTGCTTAAGTAAGCAGCTGCCCTCGTTCCAGCTCTATCTCTTTTTGATAATTCCGCAATTTTCCACCCAGTTTTGCAGCACACTGAAATTTTGAAAGTGTGGAGGACTTATAAACCAAATTGCACTTATGTATAGAAATAATGTTTTGCCAGCTTTCTCGACTGTATGCTCAGTTCAGTAAATAAATACACATTTAATTGAACAGCAGCTGATTTTTCTCTCTTTCAAGTTGATATGCCCCCACATCTAAACACCTTGCTGTTGAAAGTGGGTCTAATTTGCTTAAGAATAGTTGATCTAAGTAACTATCCAGTGTGACTGCACTGCCAGGATCTTTGTGCTGAAGACTTTTGATTACAGAACATCATTTTCCTGTCATAAAGAGCTGCATGTGACAAGGACTACAACTCTCTGAGGTCTCAGCATGAGAAACAAAAACTGAATTTCACTGGCAAATAGGCGAAACCTATTTTTGGTTTTGTTGTGTTGTTTGGGGTTTTTTTTACCTCATGTGGTGTGTGTTATGTAAGGAAACTTGTAAGACTCTACAGTGAAAAATTTTAAAAACACCAGGAACAACTTCTCCCCATGTTCACTGTGCAGACCTCTGCAAACACAAAAAAGGTATGTGTTTGGCTATGCTGTTATTCAAGTTTCTTTGCCTCTAAAGCACAGAACAAATGAAAATACTTGGAAGTGCTTTGGGGAGAAGGGACCAGCAGCATCACGGAATGAGCCACCCAAGGGAACCTGCTGTTCTTCCAACAACTCCTCAAGTGACACTTAGAGGCTTCCTCTGCTCCTGGAAGAGCAGATTCATAGAAATACCTAGCACAAAGCTAATCTGAGTGTTGCTGTTAGCCCACACTAATCACTCTGGCATATCTTTCTTCTCTCCTGGGGATAGATGTCTTTGACTGCAACAGGTCCTTATTCCTACACAGAATTTCAGGTCTGAAACAGACTTTCAGAAGCAAGGATTCAGCTTTGAGTCTCATTAAAGAACTGCTGAGCACCCATCATGAAGACACTCATTAGGCATTTTTGCCTGTTGTTTCAAAACATCTACAGGAAGAGAATGCAACAGGCAGAACTGTTGGGAGAGACTCTACCGGAGCTTGAAAGGAAATGCCAGCCAACACAGAGTCCTTCCTACTGCAGATGTGACCCTTGCAAAGACTACCTTTGCTTCCTTGAATATATCTCCAGGGCTGACTTATGCCCCCTACCCCCCCATGTTATATTAATTAATAGAAAAAGCAAGTGCTCTTTGGAGTGTCGGGTGCACCGAGTCCTGGCTCAGAAGTCATGCATGTCTCACCAGGTAACTTAGAACATGTTCTGGTACGTCTCTGTGCCCTGGTTCTCCCAGCGAAAAAGGAGTAAAGCACTCCAATTTCACCCTGATGAGAAGTGCTTTGAAATCTGCAAGATCAAAAGGGCTTCAAAGCAAAGAGCAATATTATCAGTCTACTATGCAGGCAAACTCCTTGTATGTGTTGCTAGTTTCTGCTCGCTTCTTGTCCCCATCTCCCCAGAGCGGCAGCTACAGAAAAGGCAAGGCAGGTACCACATATCTTATCAGCTGTTTCAGATGAAGACAGAAGGAAATGGAAGGGGGAAAGCCAGAGACAAAGGCGGGGAAAAACACCCATCAGTTTGCATCCCCACTTCAGATGAGATTAGCCTTCACTGGCTCCTGGCGTACCTCTAATCTGGACATTAGCCGGAGGTTAATTTTACACCGATGCGAGCACGACAGCCTGTTGTACCACAGCGTGGGCTCCCACCTGGCTGTCAGCGTAACTAACTGGCAGAGACAGTAAATTACGACTCCCTGATTTAGGCTGAACTTGCTGGTTCTTGCCGTCTGTAGGAACACGTCCTGAGCGCTAAGTGATTTAGAACAATGCTCCGAATAATCAAAGGAATAGTGTGTGCAGCAAGTGGTATATTATACTGATGAGTATGATAAATGAATTGAGCTGCAATTTCCTGCAGCATTAGCTAGAGCAAGTATTTCCTTTTGTAGATGATATTTATGGAAATCTAACTGTAGCAGGTCAGGGTGACTTGATACATGGCTGAGGTAAGCGAAGATGTTTTTAAAGTCAGACAGGCTGGGGAGAAGCTTTCCTCCCATCAGGCTCAGACACGGTTCTGTCACTTGTCTCCTGCAGCTATGAGAAACCCAGGTACCTGGTCGCTGTCAGTCACACCACAATCACGCAAGGGCTGTCACAGGTAAATTATTTGCCGCACTCAAGAGGTGTCTTTTCAGAAAGGCCTTTGAGAGGATCACTCCAGGCCGGTGATGGTAAAGCACTGACACCGGTACCCAGTTTCAGTTTAGCACAGGCAGAAATTTGGAGGACCCGTAAGATCCAATAATTTTTTTAAAATAAATTTGATACCGCAGGTCAGAAGAATTTACTGTCATTGATCTACATAATGATTTTTTGATGTAGACAATACAGAAATGTGACTGTGTATAAGGAGATTCATACTCTTATACCTTTGGGAAATGAGCAAAAATTCACCTAAGAAAAAAATATCATGCTAAAGGCAGTTATCAGCTATCACCTACTGTCTCCATGCAGCTAAAATAATTTAATAATCTTTCTGATTGCACACAGTCTTTTACAAAACCTAGGCACTCAGCATCGCTTTTCCTGATCGGTAACAAAGCTCGCTTAGAATCCCCGAAGGCGTTACCGAGCCCAGACTCAGGCTTTCAGGCACACTCCTTTTCCGCTCCTGCTCCGCAGCTGTTCCACCAGGACCCAGCTGTGCTATCAGGTGCCTGACCCGGACAGTGTCTAGGAAGCAGCCAGCAAGAACAAGCATTACCTGAGCAAACTTCAGTGCAATTATCTTTAGTTAAACAAACAGGTTACTGTAGTGGCAGTAATTCACCCCCTGCCCCAGTTTTCCTATCTGTCTTGCAAGCAGGGGCTGGGGAAAACGTTCCCCACCCTCAGACACAAGCCATTTTTTGAGCGTGAGTTGTACATATTTCGAAACTTTGTATTATGAGTAACTCTCTGGAGCCCCGTCACTTTCCAGCCCAAATGACCAATTCCAGCAAATATCTAATATGCCACCCTGTGTCCTCTGCACTTCCCTTCCCTCCTCCCCCGGCCAGACTGCTGGGAGGGTCACGGTAGTTACCGGGAGAGAATCGGGGAGCTCACCAGCGGCGGGTTTCACCACAACCCTGGCTCTGAACCCTGCCCCTCCTCCCCTTCCTTCCTCCCTCCTGCTTTTTATCTTGGGGCATAAGGAAGTGGCATCCAGCTGCAAAGTCTTCTGCTTGACCTTCTCTAGGGCATAGATAAACCAGTCCTCCTCACGCTCAAATCCTGTCCCCTAGCACATGACAGGCAGCTTCATCACTTTCCACCTCCCACTGTTTCCCTCTGCTATGATGTGCTGTTGCCCACAGCAGGCAAACAGTCACCATCAAGGTGACTGCTGCTGTACCCTCATGTTGCTGCATCTTCCTAACCGTAAAAAAGTGAAAAACAGTGGTTCCACAGAAGAATATCCCCATCAGAAAATGAGGCAGTGCACAGGCAGCATCTCTGGAAAAGACCGAGAGATGTTTCTATTCCTTTGCTACAGCCAGGATCTGCCAGATGTTTTCGCAAAGTTCACAGCACCACCTATACTGACGCTCCTTCCCTCTCCCTCTGTAATTCTGCGCTAGGAAAAAAAGAGACACTAAACTGCTGCTGTGATCTTAGTAGAGCAATGACAAAACCTTACCGGCATGTATGCAATAAGCCTCCTTTTCTCTGTCTCCTCAATATAAAATAGCCCAATTCAGCTTACTAAATATTATCAAGAACTTTTGGACTTTTGGACACCACTCCCTTAGCAAGAAATACACTATCTCCACCCAAATGGAAAGAAAGGGTGATTGTTCCTTGGGGAGGGTGACTCAGGCTTTGGTGGCAATACAATGTGCCTTTTGATCACTACGTTAAACAAACAAAGTCTACAATGGAGAATGCCAATAGCTCTTACTGCATGAGGGGATGGTTAACACAGTGTTGCCAAACACTTGCACAAGATTTTCGACTGACAGATGCCCAAATGCTGTGAAAGAACAAGGATAAAAAAATGCTCAAAATCATTAGCAAATCTTTGCAACATGCCTGTATTATTAACCCCATTTTGCTGCGTGTTAGATAGAGGTACGCAAAATCAAGGAATTGCCCCTGCTGTGGACAGCAATTCGGTAACATAATCACAAATAAACATCACATAAACACCCAGTCTGCTAATGTACAACTCAGACACCTTAAAAGATGGAAATGTTAATCTGTGATGTATGTCCATTGGCTTTTGTTGTGTTGATCAAACAGAATTGAAGGGAAGTTCAATGAATTAACATGTTGCTGGACAGAAATATTATATGAGCCTATCAGCACAAATAGCTATCTATCTTGTTGGAAAGAAAAGTAATTTAAACCTGAAGTAATGGAAGTAACTATATTGTTATAGAGAAGCTCAAATCTGCAGTTAGAGGGGATATAGTTTTCCTGGTCTATGAACAAAGTCTCCCAAAATTTCGAAGTCTCAAGCTTTTACAAAATGAAGTCAATGTGAAAGTGCATCCTCAGTGGCACAGGTCTTCAAAAATCTTTTGACAAAGGCACCACACTTCACGACAGATATCACAAATGGCAATGACGAAGAAGGATGGTAAGAGCTATGTGGAAAGTGAAGGAAGTTTGAAGGAATGTATTTAGTGTGGATGACAGACATCAGGTTGTCTGATAACAGATTACAAACATGTTGCAAAGGTGATAGCAATTGATTGCTCTCCATCTCCTCTACAGGCAGGACATAAAAGTGAAGAGATCAGCACTCATCTGCACAAATGGAAAGAACTTTCTAAGTTCAGGAATAAGCTGCATAGTACATTTTGGAGACTCTGATATCAGAGGTTTTTAAAACCACTAGGATATATACCAGGGAACATCTAGGTCCAGTTATTCTTATCTGGATCAAACAAACTGTAGGTGATATCTTGAGGTTCTTATAGATCTAACTTCTGTGATTTCAAGATGCTCTTCTGAAGTTTCAGTTTTGAACATTTGGCATTTTCTGACATTTTTTTCCAACACCCCACCACCCCATAATTAAAAGTGGTTATTTAAAATGGTCTCTTACAGTCTTCATGTTGTCTTGGCATGAGAGAAGCATAGAAAATATTGCTATGAGGTTTGTCCACACTCAGGAAGTTCATTTAGGCTGCTTGTGGTTGCTGCCCCCAGGCTGAAGGCTACAGAGGCCTCCAACAAGTGCATCTGGATGGCTGCTCAACACCCACAGCTACTGCAGCTGCTTTTTCCTGGACTCCACGTGTAGCTCCTGTTACTTAGTATACAACTAATATTTAGTCTACTCATCACAGCTGGAAGAAATAAGATATCGGAAATATGCTCCAAATAAATGACCTAAACCCAAGCAGGTTTTAAAACCCACAAAGGACATTGTTGCAAGAAATTCTTTCTTGGTCCTCAAAACTGAGGCAAAGTCTCTAAGTGACTTTAAAACCTGAAGGACTGGAGGGGTGTGTGTGTGTGTGTGTGTGTGTAGTGTGTGATAAGTGTGTTAAATTATTGAAGTCGAGGTAGCTGTCTAGCACTATGAAAAGGCTGAAGAAATCTGACAGGAGGTAGCGATGGCCATTCTGTCTTTTATCGCCTTTTTGTTAAATTAGTACAAATCACACCAAAAAGAACAGGCAGCTCTTGTGAACACACCTGGGAAGCTGAGGTCTGCTTCCCTTGGTCAAGAGTGACCCAGGACTGTACAGCTTCATAGTCATCTCACACACGCATACATCTTCTCAAAAACACGCGTTTGTGGAGGAGCTTCAGTGATCCAGCCGATAGCTCTGAAGACATGGGATTCTACGGTGCATTGACCTGATTCAGGAAGCTCACTGATGGGGAAATCTTGTAATAGAAAATGTCAAAAGGCATGATTAAATCTTTAAATAAAAATCAGAGATCCAGGAATGATTTACATTTGCTATTCTCAACCTCTGGAGCATCCAAGTGACCATCTTCTATAAGTGGTAAAGCCCATGTCCGTGCCAAGTTGTGTGCACTCTGCCCCTGGTCCTCCCAGCCCAGCCCTGTGAACACTGCAAACACTGACCATAAAGCTGGTGGGAATGGAGGGAGGAGCAACACTAGCTGATGAGCATCATGGTCCAGGAAGGGGGCTAAATTTTAGGGATTTGACTCAGGAGAAGTAATACTTGGATTGGTTGGGTAAGGGAATCTGAGTCAAATCCTGTGCAAGGAAGGGTGCATCATATCCTGCACTCATATTGTTCTTATTTCAGAAATGCTACTGCCAGCATCTGCACAAAGGCTGGGACAAAAAGATTTAGCTCACTTCAGTCCTGATAGCTCACAGAGCTGGTAGCACAGCTCCAATGAATGAGACCAGGGCCAAACAGTGAGCACAACTGTTCCCATCAGTGAGTGACGCTGGATGCAAAAATGATGGAAGATTTGGCTTTCAGGTCTGCATACAGTGGCAGGGTCTGAGCTGTTTCGCCACTGTCTTTTCCCTGTCTTACACTACATGCATCAATGAGAGACACCACAAAGAAGTTGGAAAATAAGCTAAGAATTATTCTCCACTGAGTCACGGTATTGAAACAACAAGGACGTAAGTGAAAACCCAAGTATGCAATAATGTGGTTATATAATACATTCATGATGAATGCAGCAGTTAAATCACATTCATTAATTGCATTTATGTAACTATGATTAGCCAGCATAATGTGGTAGTCTTTAAGCTGGTTTACTCCAGGTTCAGGCAGCTTTATGCTCCACAAAAGATGCAGCCCAAAGAAAGCAACAGAATTGTTTTGTGCTACCTATACCCTTGGGCCCCTGTGGATGCACTCGCCAACTCACTCTTGTGTAAATTACGGGAACTCTGGGTGCGTTGTTTCAATTTCCATATGGCTTGTCAGCATTAAATGTTTGTAACATAAAAACTGCTCATGCTCTGGCCCTGCCTCCCTACCTGGGGTCAGAGAGCAAATACTGAGTGAGCTGGCCGCAGCTGCTGGTCCTGGGCTGAGCCAATTCCCCGTGTTCGTTGCAGCCTTTGCAGTCTGCATCACCAGAGCTGCGTTTGGATGGAGAGAAAAGGACCCTGAATCGGTGCCTTAAATGACCACTCAAGCAATTCCAAATCAGGTAGTATATAAAAAAGGGCCATTTCAATTCTGCACTTTCATGTTTGGCAAGCACAGGAATGGATAAACTCCAAAAAGGAGATGGCCTTACTGCAGTTTGAAAGTGTTAAAGGTGATAGTGTAGCACAAATGTTTCTCATTGGTTCAAACATCTCCTCACTCTCTGTAAAGACTTGAAATATACTAGTTTTTCTTCCCCAAAGAGATTTAGATAAGACCCATCTTTTCTTCTATGAAACAACTTCAAAACTTCATTGTTTTCAATATACACTGGGTACAGTCAGCAACCATTCTTTTCCCACAGAGACTTTAATGCTCTTGGTCCAGGGATTGTGTTTTCTTTTTCATTCATTTTGCCCATTATATTGTATTTTAGTATATCATATTACCATCATTTTCTGATTCTCCCTTAATAGGAGTATAAAGCAATTCTTCCTACCAACAAAGTCGTTGCAACTTTCTGCATACTACTGAGAAGGGGTAGCCTTGATGTCCTTTCAGAAAAGGGGATATGTGTCATTCATTGGCACATAACAGTAGAATATTTATGTAAAGCCTGTGGTTAGTGTTTTCTCCTGAAATCATAAATAGTTAATATTTAAGCAAACTGCATGAAGTCTTTCTTTATTGCACATAACAACAACATTTCTAAGGAAGGAGGAAAAAAAACCTCAAGCCATTGAGACAGACTGAGGGGTTTTATGACTAAACCTAGTTCCTTGTGTTGACTTTGGTCTCAGCTCTTAACTGGACCAGACATAAAGAACATTTCTTCTACTTGGTGTTTACCGGCCCTTCTCATGCATGTTTCAGTGCAATTTACAGGACGTGAAAAAGAGCATGTAAAGCCCCCAATTCAGTGAGTTTCCTGTCCTGTTCTCATCGTAGACAGGGTTTGCAGCTGTTCTTGTTTGCAGAGAGCTTTATCTGATTTCGTTACCTCCCAGAACAAGTTCCCTCACAGTGACGCAAGTTACTTCTTCATGTACAAGCTTTCCGTAAGAGCAGTGTCCCTCAGGATGAGATGGCTTAGCATTTAGCAGCAGGTCCACCCCTGAGAATTCAATTGCCTGAATCTTATTTCCCGATATTGTGCACATCTCCACATTTCTGCAGGGGCTTTTTCCTCTGTTGAAATACTGACAGCTTCATTTCAGAAGAAAACCCTGGTCCTTTTCTTTGCTTTGCAGGACAAGGTGTCAAATACAGCACATTTTGAAAACTGGACATTAACATTGCAAGTCCACATACAGCAAGCCTGAAACGACTGGTGTGCTTACTCTCTTTTACCCATGGAGCAACTCTAGCTTTAATGAGGTTTGAGTTAAAACTTATATCATTAAGACTTTGAACAAAGGAAGTTTATATTTCCTAAGTAGTCTGATGCTATAAACCACTCAACATTAGCTCCTCTGTCATCTGAGTTCCCAGTAAATGGATCTGAGATTCAAGGGGAAGAAGAGGAATAAGAGAGCTTCGTGGTTTTCATAGCTGTCTCTTAAGTGAGTCACAGGGTGGCAAGAAATGACATTTGGTGGCAGTCTTGTGGTTGGGACACTGTGTGTGTCAGATTGCTCAAATAGCTTTCATCCACTACTAATGAAGTTATCACTGAACTTGCTTACTCCTTTGGAAGCTGCTTGTAGGGTCATTTGTCAGTGCTGAGTCAAGAAGTGGAATAATCTCTAAAGCTATGACACCATCAGTGCACCACCGTATGACGAAAAAGTCGTGTTACTTTTACACCACAAACCCTCAAATGGTTTTGCCAAGCACTTATGTACTATGGATTTGACCTTTATCCTTTCCCAGCTCAGTGCTTTGCCTCTTCTCCAAAGGGAATTTTTGTGCGTGTAGGTGGTTTATGAGGAGTCTTTTTTCCCAATGTAGCAGCAGCATTAGGAATGTTGGTAATAAGCCAGGTCAGCTTAGAGCTTTGGAAATGGCACCATCCAACCACAGGACAGTAAACAATAATTAAAAGAAAAGTCAAAACTATGCTTTTTGTAGATGTGGAAGTAAGAGGAGGGAGAGGCTGGGAGAAAGCCTCTTCAGTCCCTGTGGACCATTTCTTTTGTATACCGGGGCACAGGCAATTGTTACCGGAGGATCGTGTGCATTTTATTGTATTGAGCTACAAAAAGAACCTAACTGAATTTTCAAAACAAAACCAGATGAAAAAAGTAAGCTGGGAAAAGTATTACCAATTTTTTAATGTCATTTAACACATGATAGGAAGCAGTCCATTCTTACAAAACCTTAAAGACATGGTGATAAGGTGGGAAAAAGCTTGTGCATGCCTTTCTGTGCTAGCAAGTCTACAAAACTTCCAATAACATGTTTCAGCGCTCAATACTTTTACCTCCTGAGGACACGCCACAACAGCAGACAGCCCTGTGGTGCCTCTGACTCTGCAGAGGCCTTCTGCGTCCAAGGTAAATCAATCTGGTGTCTCTGATCAACACTATGTTTTTCTTAACAAGTTGTTGTGAATAGGCTTCATGAATAAATTTACGCTTAAATACAGATTGACTCATAAGTTCTAACTTCATGGTGTGGACAGAGGAGGAGCACTAACTAAAAACCCTGTGGGTGTCAGTTTTTTCCTGGTTGAGTGGGAGTGGGATTTTGGGGAAGGTCTTGGGGTAAGTTGCAATCTGTGTTCTAAGTTGTGTGGGCTGGGTAGAGGAAGTGGCTGGTCTGGAAGCCATAAGCATCACTTGTGGAGAGAGTTTAAAACCCCTACCACAAGCCATATGCTACATTGCTTTCTGCTGGAAATGGATAATATAAGTGAGGTTTTCTTTTACTTGATGATTTACTTTATTGATGTTGTTATGCACTGAAACTGTGTATAAGGCTCTCAAGATTGAGAAGACAAGGAGGCTTGAAAGAAAAGAATGCAATACAAACATATGAAGGACCTCAGGTCACCGGAGCAGACACTTCATAAGATAAGATATAGGTTAGCTCACATGCACCCTGTGACTTTGCCAGAGCTAGAACGGGATAAACCATGCACATGGCCAGGTGAGACAGTCTGGAAGCAGAGAGAGCATCTTTTGGGACACACAAAGTGTAGAGTAGTTTTACTATAGTCTGACAAAATCTGACTTTGGAGAGAAAATGGACAACTAGGTTTATAAATAGAGGAGTGTGGAGACTGGTCAATGGGAAGGATAACTTGGGGGATTAAAATTGTTTTATGGTGCTGGGTCACTCACAAACAAGATCGCCTGGATGCATTGCAAAATCAGACCTTCCTGTCCTTTTAAACACTCACCCAGATCAAACATGGAAGATAAAGTATTTTCCCAGCCCTGAAGCAGCTCAAGCTTCAGCTGGTTAAAAATGCTTCCCCCCAACTTCAGATCATCTATAAAATTCTGTAGTTTAAATAAACAAGTTCTTCCTTGTCTGCCTCTCATATGGGAGATAAAGACCCCTCGGCTGCTTGTTTAAAAATGTAAGAAGAGTTGCAAATATGCCTTTCCTCTGATACAGACAGAAGCATTATTTTCTGTTCTTTACTTTGGGGCCCAGCTTCATGCAGTTGTGTCCTTCTCAGCAATATTCACTCTGAGAATAGCACAGAGGTTCATCTCATTGTGAAGTGTTCCCGAGGAGGACAACTTCATTTTCCCTGGGTGTTACACGGTATCAGTGTCAACAGAAAGAGCCTAAATAGCCTCTATTTCCAGCAGACAGAATTACTGCTATTCTCCTCTACTGAGCAACACTCCTGGGCTGCTCCTTATGACATGCTGTCGTTGCTGGTTTGGTCGTTTCCGGGAGGGAATGAACATGAGATGCCAGAGCTCACAGGGACTTGTCCCCCTTCAGAAAAGCCAGATGTCAGAGTCCCTACACACATGGCAGGAACTTCTGCTGCCCTTTGCCGTGATAGTCCCTGTCTCCCTGTCCGGACCTTGAGGAATGAAAAAAAGCAGTATTTCCTCAGAAGTACCAGTCATATCTATAACCCATGTTTTCCTACAGATGTTGTGCAGGCTAGGTAGAATTCATCCTGGTTAAGTCTGTTTTGCAAAACTAGCTCTTCCCTTGTATAAAAACCAAGCAGAGGAACAAGCTCTTCAGGGCCTGTTTGGGCAGGTTGGAACAGGAGAAGTTGCACAAAGGCAACTTCAGCCCAAACTCGTCTCAATTTGGAGCTGTTCTGCTATGATGGGGGGATCTGGGCTTGTGGGAGTACTCGTACTACAGATGCTTCTGGAGGCATGCAATGGAGTTACTCCATTTGAGGGGTGCAGAGAAGACAGCCCTTACCATCAGCCCTCTGGCTTTAGGGGTGTCTGGCAAAAATACTCTAGGGCTGAGAACTAAGTGCAGATGTGGGGGCTAGTTCTGTTTCGTAGTTTTGTTTTGTTTCATTGCAGGTTGTCGAATCGGTCATTGAGTTACTGGGTTCATCTGCTCCTGCTTTCAGGCGCAGGGTTGCGCAACCCAAAAATCTGTGTAGAGGCAGAAGCTATGCTGCAGCAGTGCGAGGTGAGGGAGACTTGAATGAGAACAGCAGATCAGTGCCAGGGTTGCTCCTTATATGGCTACCAAATGTCTGCAGTGCGTTTCTTGCTATATGGCTTACGGTCAGAAGTCTCAGGTGCTGTGTTCTTGCACTGCTGTACGTCAAATGCTATTGCCGAGGTTGCACTGGGCTGCGCTGAGCTCTGGGCCAAAAGGAGGTGGGTAGCTGGGAGTCATGCTAACGCTGAGGCATTTGGCCAGCCAGCCCTGATGCGGTCTGCAAATCTGCTGACAAAAATCCCTCCCTCGTCAGTGACTGACAAAGGTGCCGAATGTTAAGGGGGTAGCCTTGCGGTGCGGCTGGCTGCACATCGCCCGGCCGGGGGGGCTGCCGTCCCCCTCCACAGCTAGCGGGAGCAAACAGAGCAGGGCGCTCGCAGGGTGTGGGCACCACAAGAGATTAAACTTAGCCAAGGACACCCCACTTTTTATATAAGGCCCCGATTTGTTTTTTTTGTTATTTTGGCTGAGGACATTTAATGGGAGGAGTGTTCCTGTTTGCCAGGAGGAAACTTAATCTGCGTCTGGACTACAGCGTAACGCTGGCTGCCAATCTGTGAATGGTGTTTGTGCACAACTTGTTTTAAACAGCAGCTATTTATGTTTTCAGGGCTTGTTTTTAACATTTCTAGTATATGCTTCTACTGGTGCTCATCCACTAGCTCTGCTTCTTTGGGGGCTTAGCTACAGTGAATCATGCCCAGAGAATGGGCCATGTTCTTGATTGCTGAAACGTTGCTTTTCTGCAAAATGAGATTTTTAAAGTGCAAATATTTGCAGCTTTCCCAAACCCACAAAAATACTGTTTATCAGTGCCCTAGAGATCAATGTTCAAACCAAACAATTCAGTGCAATCAGGAGAGTGTTTTGACTTATGAGAAATAGATTTTAAAGGCAAACAAATTGCTTTATAGATACATATACACCTACACGCACACACACAATATATGTGAGAGACAGAGATGCAGATGGTTCAGGCAACTCTGATACTCTAAAGTCATGTCTTAAAATATATATTTTACAGCTGTGATAGTATGAGGTTTACATGGAAGATTACTATGAGTTGACATTTTTATATTTATTTATTTATTGGCCTTTATTCCCCCTCTGTAACAAGTCTCCTCCCTTAGTAGAAGCATGCTGTTACGGGTTTACGCAAGACCATTTTTCAAATGCACTGTACTCTCCTCCAGGACAGCTCTTGTTACTGTTTTAAACCACTTGGCACATTCTTAAACTATATTAGACAAAATACTAATAAATGTAGGATAGGTAGCAGTCTTGCACTTTTCCGAGGGAGAACAACTAGATGGAATTGAGGTGTTTTGTGATGCCTGATGAAGAAGGTGTATGTACGTGTTCACTGCATCACAACAGGGTTGCAAAGGAGCAGAAAAGAGGGTGAAGGCAGCTGCTTCAGAAGAAGGTGATTCTTGCATTTTTAACAGAGACAAATTGGACTTCTGTTCTGGCAGAAAAATCAGCTGCTGGAGCTATTTTAATCTCTTGTGCTGAACACTTCATTTGTATTTTAGTCTTTCCACTGATACCTCCTTGACCATGGCGTATATTTTACATTTCTTGCTTGCTTTCTATACAAATCCAACCAGCCTGTACCTCAGGCCACGTCTCTAACAGTAACTTTCAAAAGGAATGATGAGAAATGACCTGATGCAGGGTGGAAGTGGTAAAACCTTTTTAATTCACTGATCCTTATAGAGTGTTCTGGGAGCTCTGGCTAGTGGATGATATGGAAACGCCTAGTATTTGTAGACTACTATTCTTAGCTGATTTTTGGAATATGAGTATGCTTTTCGAATACTCATACTTTTCAGCTGAGCCCATGTGCCTATTACAACAGGACAGAGCAAGATAACCTTGCACGCAGTCTCTATGCCACCCTGCTCTTAAGCTGTAAATTCTTTTATTATGATCAGTTATTTCTCATAGTCATCACGAGGATTCATTTATTAATGACATTCACTAATAAGTCTTATTTATGTCTGATACTGTGGACTGAGAATGGGTAATCTCATCCTTTCTAAATCTCTCAATTTGCATCTGGTGTGAGATTAACAATTTCAAGGGACGTTCAAAGGTTATAGAACAGTTCTCAGCTCTACAGGAACAAAATGTCATGGAAACGCCACCTCTCAGCTCCCTCCCCAGCAGCAGTAGTAAATATTTGATCAGCGCGTACTTTCCATTCGGCTCAGCATCCTCGGGCTGGTTTGGCACATCTGTTCTTTTGAAGAAGTCTTACATTTGTGATAACACAGTCACAGAATGGTCAAGTGGACCTTCCCTAAGTACTTCAGTGACACCGGTGCAGAAAACAGAACAAGGGGAAGACATGGAAAGACTTTAATGAGACGCACGATAACAAGAGGCCGTTAGTCCTCTTGACTCCACATGTTCTTAAGGTGGGTAGCAAAGTGGGGCAAGTCATCCTTGCTTTCTGTGGTTTCCTCTGGATTTGTATAAAAATTAGAGAAATCCCATGTCCTGATTCTCAACATTCTTCATGTTTTTAAATCATTATGTCTTGGGAGCAGCCAAGCCGTAGCTCTTTAGCAATGTTGTTCCCACATTGATGCTGTGGCATCTGACCAGCAAAGGTACACCAGTGGGCAGTTTTGAGCTTTGCAGGTCCTCAGCTGTGAGATATGGCACAGCAAGAACCACTGAGCTTGAATTTACTTATTTGATCTTGAACGCAGCTGCCTGCCAGACCCACCGGGCACCACCTCTGAACCACAGGAAGCCCCATCACCTTCTTCCTGTGAACTACTCTGAGATCCCTTCTGCCAGTTCCCAAAGATACAGGGCATGTGTTTAATGGCTCCCCACTAAAATCTTTGCACAGCAGAGCAAGAAAGGGAAAAATACTGCACGGCCTCAAGGCCAGTTCGGTGCTGTTGAGGGAGGCCTTCTGTAGGTATTCTGCAGGTTCTTCTTGCCAGAGAGCCAAAGGAAACCAAAGCATAAGCGAAAATCAAGCCAGTTGCCGTTCACCCCAAATATGGGCAAAAAGTATACAGGAGCAGCTATATAACACGCTATTGCCTCGAAGGAATAGAAAAAGACTTATTCTTTCAAATCTGTGCAGAGAAACTAAATTCCAGGGAAAAAGCACTGATAACAATCCGCTATAAACCCAAGATTAGAGTCCAGACAAAGTAGACTTGTTCTCGTTCTCTAGACAAGAAATTTATTAGCCCACACAACCCATTCAAAGGAGCCTCTGACCAGGTAATTAGAGTCCAAAATTCTGCTTTCAAGGTTTTGTCATATATTACTCCCTGTTTGTTTTTTATCGTGCAAGCTCAGACACTCCAGTGATAAACTGTTTGCTCTGTGGCCTTGCTGTGGTACATGGAAAACTTTCCATGACTGTATTGCTGTGGAACAGAAATAGCTAGGCATGTCCCAAGCAGCTTTCGAAACCCAGTTTGGATCCTGATGAAAAGAGGGATTGTTCAGAGGCTCATCAGTGTCCCATACATCTTGTTTCTCTTTAAATGTGTTATATCAAAGAACATGAAATGCTGGGAAGAGATTTTAGTTTGCATTCTCTTGATAGCTTTTAGAGGTGCAGAATATTGTGCAGGTCTTGAAGAAAATTTCTTTTAGGATTATGCAGGAGAGGATTTGTAACTTTTTCTTTTTTTTTTTTTTTTCTTCCAACGCTGTACTCTATTGAAGGATAGAGAGATCTTCCCCATTTTTCAGGAAGCAAAATTATCTTTTTGTATTAATTTTACACTTATGTATTGAGAAATGGAGTGCTTAACTGTTTTCTGTAGGCAAAATTCTTTATGCTGGTCCATAGTGAGTCTTGGTGCCAGTATTTCAGGTACAGAGAGATGATAGGAGGGAGATCGCTATTTTCTGTCTCAGCCACTAATGCTGGAATCAGAGCTGACTTCATTCCTTCCTTCTGTCCAAAATTTCTTGGGTGACTTCACGTGAGTCACCTAGCTGCTTCATGCTTCTTTTCCTTCTTTGAAGGATACCTTCAACTCCCAACATCTCCCCCTTCTTTTTGTTTCACTGGGACATAACCTGTAGGGCAAAAAAAATAACAAGTGGCTGCAGCGAATGGATAGCCGACTCTATCAGACTTACTTGATATTGCATCAGGTTACTCCTTCTTCTCCAAACCACTAGAACTGGCACTAAAATTATTCTTGTGGCTTTTATCTTTAAGAAATAATCCTTTGTATTTTATATGTGAGGGCAAGAATACTCATTACTTAATTGTTAATAATTTTCCTGGTTGGGCTGATTAATCCTACCTGGGCCATTAAGCCATGAAAGAAATTCTATTTATCTTTGGAAACTTTTTCTAAATGTTTTTTTTTGGCGGAGGGTTGTTTGTAGAGCTAGTGACTTTTTCCCCTCTACAGATGCATGTTAAGTGAGTTTCAAGAAAATATTAAACTCAGAAGTGAACTGTAGTAAGTAAAAGGGCTTGAGGGGAAAAACTGAAGTGTTCTGTGGTTGGTGAGGAAACATGGAATTCTTCACCTTCAAGGAGTGGGCACAAAACTCCTGCTGGATTTGGGTTCATCCCATGCCAGTTTTGTGGTAAGTCTATTAACAGAAATATTGTCCCCATTAGCAGTCTCAATAGAGAAGAGAATATCTAGACAACTGATGCTAGACAAGCTAAACTTCCTTCCCTGCAAATGACTTCATCCAGAATCATTTACAGAAACTGTGTGCATCATTGTTCAAGTTTACCTACTTTCTGAAAAATCTGAAGGCTTGAGTCCCTAGGTCTATGCAAATTAGTTCAGCATTATTCTTCTACCACTCCTGTCATCTGTAACCTCATAGAGATGCAGGAACGTTGAATTCCATTAGTCAAACAGAAAAAAGCTGAACATAAGCTGCTTCTGTATCAGGGACCTCTTCCATGGCTGCATCCTCTGCCTTGATGAACATCTTTTTCAGACACATCCTCTTCTCAGTTATCCCTCTGGATCTCTTGTTTGATCCTAAGTCTGAAACTCCTGCTCTGCCAGGAGCAATTAATGTCTGTGTCACATGTCTACTCCCTCACCTAAGCTCATGCTTATTTTTCATCAAACTCGGACTGTTTACCTGTGTTTTATACACTTCTGAAGCTTGTAAAGACCCCGTGGCATGGCAACGTGCAGTGTAGCCCTGCCGTTGGGGCTGGTTGGGACTGTACCATAGCTTCTGACACTGCTTTTCCATACACAGTGCTCTCACAGCTAAGGTTTCCAGAAGAAGCCCTATCTATAGCTTAGTACCAAATCCTATTCATAATGAACCATGGAAAGAGCTAAATACCCTTAGGAGGAAAAATATTTCAGTACTGCAAAGCTTTTGAATTGGAAACTTGGAGATCTTGTTATGATGGATTCAAGGTTTCCAGCTGTGACACTGTGACCTGCTGTTTCATTTCAGTGATGTCACTTCATAGGACATAAGCAACTTAAAAAGTTTCCCAGGACATCATAATGCTGTTTAATAAACAAATAAAGTGTGTCTTAAGATTGTGGCTCTGAACTCGGAACAGTTAAAATGTTTTTGACTGTGTACATCTCCTGATAAGCTCAGGTTCTGCAAGCCCCTCAGTCAAATCTGGCAAAACATCAGTATGCTGGTCAGGTATCTTCTGTGCTAGCTCCTGGGGGCTTTACTAGAGGGTTAAGAGAAGGCACATCTGGTTGTTCAAACACACTACTGAAGTTTAAGGCAGCTTTGGGGATGCTGGGGGGAAAAGGGGGGTTGGAGGATACAAGACCTCTGCAAGGATGAGGAAAAAACCTCACCAAACTGACTCCAATAGGACTTCTAAGTTCTCCTTTTGGCAAGAACACCTTCCCTGCACTGGAGCTGCAGCAAAAAGTCTCCCTCTGAACCTGATTGTGACGGACAAATATGAAGACAATGAAGAAAAGCAGAACATGGAGTTGATTTGAGATTGTAAATAAGCTTTATGTACACATCCTGCCCTTTTCCAGAGGAGATGCCACATGTTGCTTTTTGCAGGGTTGAGGGATTCCTGTCTTTCTCACAGCACTGTAAAACCAAGGCACCTCCATAGCCCTCACTTATTTCAGTATGTCCTATGAAATATCTGCCTTTTGCTCCCTGCATGTAACCAAAAGCAAAGAGCAGTGATTTTTGAGAAGGCTTCAGATAAATAGGGAAGAATGTCTACGAAAAGGAATACTAGTGAGGAAGGGGGAGATATTTTAATAACTTATTAATAACTCATTTTCTTGGGATGAGTTGAACAAACAGGACTTAATTTCAGAAGTGAGAACCTGCAACTTACTCTGAAGAGGGCAGAGTTTTAAGCATGGTGCATCATGAAGAAATGGATTGCCTGGTTAGAAAATCCTGAGCCGTGGAACCAAGACATCTGAGAAACGTCAGAGACTGTGTGTTGTACAGATAGTGGAAAATCACCAGCATGTTCCAGAGCAACACTGCAGCTCCAGAGCAAGTCCAGGGTTTGGGGGTGGGGGGGTCTGGGATGCTAGTTAACCTTGGCTGAAATTATAACTGAATGTGCCGGAGACTTTCTGCAGCAGGAACTGATTGTATCTTGTATATAGATAAAAGTGGATGGTCAGAAACATTTCTCTGCTGGTGAAATTTTAGCCTGGAGCTGTAATTTACTGCAAATCAGGGGAGTAACTTTTCTTCCACTAAAGATTACAAAGTAAGAAGAAATATAGAGACGCTTTTATAGTAGGACAAATTTTCAGGGCTGTAACCATGGAGTCATACGCTCCGGTGCTGTCACACTTAACCTCTGCAGTGCTGTCAGAAAGCACGTGTACTCCCGCAACATATTTCTCCTGACAATGTTCCCCCTTTTAGGGATTACTGCTTTGGTTCTCTGTCTCATTCGCTCGCTGAAAACCAGCTGAAGCATCCTGCAGGGAAATGCTCTGTATAAGGGGCTCTGTATAAGCCTGCTGTGGCCATGAGAATACTTGTGCACTTCACTTCTTTACCCTGGAAAGGAAAAGCGATACCAGAGGAGGCGTAACAAAGAAGACTATCAAAAGTTTGGAGAGGGTGATACGCTCCACACACCAGGATTTATCCCAATTTCTAGTAGCTGGAGGTTGGATTAAGACTTAAAGTATGTGGGATAGGGAGGGTGACCTTCTCTCACACTCGCCTCCTGGCAGTTTCATTAAATTTTTGTTAATTTATTTGTTAATCCATTCAATGAAGTGCTAAAGGAGGAGGAGTTTCTTTTTGTACACTTTTAAATGCCTTTTGATTCTCCCTGCTGCACTCAGAGACCCAGACAGTGCTTTTGTTGATCTAGCTTAAAGTTTAGTTGTGTTTTTAAATTCAGTGAAATTATAGACGTGACCTGGATACAGGCCTCTCTAAATGTGAACAAAACTTGGCCCATAGACTGCAAAATCGTCTGCATTTACTTTCAGCCGACTGTATTCTGAGGTACCACGTATGCACGGCTGTATATGTACCAGCAATGAAACGTGCCCTTTTCTGACTGTCGGTCAGGGAACGGCTTTGCATTCTTGCTTACCAAGCTCCCTCGCTGGGCTTGCTGTGAAAGGGTCACTGAGCTGAAAAAAACAGAATTACCCAGACTTTTATTTACTGATTGTCAGCTGATACAATACAGTTCACTCAATTCCAGGCTAATAAAGTCTTGAAGAAACGTTGCTATGAACGAGTTCTGACCTAGAGTGTTTTCTCATTTCATTTAAGCTGTTATAAAATCCTGTTCAAAGGACATTCTAATGGAAATAAAGCATTAAGACTTAATCCCTGGTGGAAGTTACCCAAACAAAACATTTAGCAGAAGCAGACATTTCAAACTGCTTTCACTGGTGGGCCAAGATCAGAGGAACTTTTCAGGATTTCAGTTTCACCTCACCCTGGGAATGACACTTTCTGATATTTAAAACAAACTGTGCTATAATAAAAAGACAAAAACTAGAAACACTCTGAAAAGAGGAGGAAATGCTTTTTCCTCCCTAATACTATTTCAGGAAAAATTCACCTGCATTTTCCTTCCTTTCTTTCACGTGGAGTGACAGGGCTTCTTCCCATCATGGTATTTTGCGGTACCTAACGAGGCAGCAGTCAGCGTTACGCTGGCAGAGGCACACCGGGTGAAAGAGAACCTGTTTCAGCTCTCCATGACCATTTTGTAAAACACAGCTGGTAAATTCTATTAAACGCAGCCCTGGAATTGCAGAAGCATCCAGTTACCAAAATGATTATAATATCTCCTGACTAAAGATCAAGTTTACTGCTTATAAGCACATTTTACTGTGGTGATATGTTCAGACAAGCAACTGAGTTTGTATTTCCATGTAACATTTTTGCGTTTTTCAAAGGTTATGGGGCTTCCTTTGCTATTTGTGGGCCTGGAAGAGCATGACCTCTCTCCTAGGCACGGGCAGTACTGCCAACACTCACACTGAGTCTCATTACTTACCCCTCACTTTGGGTGAAGAAGGGTTACAGCTGAAGTTAATTTGAAAGCTCAGACTTGGGTGACACTGATGTGTTGTCCTTTCAGAAAATACCAGCTTTCACTGGCAAAACCTCAAGTTACATTCAGGCATTACATTGGAGATTGCCCTTTTGCCATACCTTTCTGATCAAATCACAGATTGTAAAAAGAGTTCAGCTGGAGCAGCCTTGGTTTAAAAAAGGAAGACCTGGGAGTCTGTAGCTTGTGCATGCAACTTGCTCTGGAAGGGTCCTAAAAAAAAATTTTTTTTTTTTTTTTGGCCTTTTTACCTCCCTGGTGTTTAGTGGTAATGAAGGCAAGAAAAGGAGATGCTGAGATAGCCTAGGGTTTTATCTGCACATCTTTAGGATTTCTTGAAAAGATTTAAAAAAAAAATAAATGCTGTCCTAAAAAACTGGTTTTGTTGGTCCTGGAACCCACAGAACAGCCTGAAGAGATGTTTCTTATTTAAACTTATACATAGAATTAGTTTATACATAAAAATAAGTCTTTTTATATTGCCAGAGTTCAATCCTAATGCTTTGTGCCCACCAGCCATTCCATTCCAAAAACTAATCGTGCTTTTCCTTTGAACTCGAGTTCTGGGTGACTGTTTTTTCCTGGCCCTTGAAGCTGACCCTCGGAGTACAGCATACCATCATCTCGCAATGTATTATGCTGCAGAAAGCTTGGGATGGAGTTAAATGTTATGTTGGTCAGTGAATAAACCAAGCTTTTCCCAACAATTATTTTTTTCCTCTGGTAATCGCTAGTGACTTTAAAAAAACAAACTGTGTTTGGATTCAAAAGACCAGCTCTCAGAGGAGTTAATGTAATGGCCATGTTGCAGATGGCCAAGTGTTCTTTCCTAGTTTAGTCCTTGCTTAACTGCTTTCTTCAAAGCCAAGCATGCTTGGATGTATTCTTTGGTATTTGAATGTTAGGAAATGGAAAATTAAAAATAATAATGGAGGAAATTCCCATCTGGGAAATCTGTTGTGCATTCAAAGCACCTTTAGTTGCAAGCTTGCACTTTGTGGCCTTGACACATATTGTACCTAGAGATCAAGCTTGGATTTGAGTTTTCCCATGGTTTTTAGTGAGGGGGTGGGGGGGCTAGAAGGGGATTAATTCAGCTTTGCCTAGCTCCATTGCTCTTAGCAGTTCTGGTGCCTGAGCCACTTCCAGATGTTCCCTTTTCAAAGGAATGGGAACACAGGTCTTGCCTTGACTCCAGATTCAAGCCCAAGACCAGGACTGTCCCTTTGACTCCTGTGCAGAAAATAATCATAGCAGTGAGCAAAGGTGAAAAAGGGACAGTCTTCTGCCTTGTTTTTCAGCTGATCATCAGAAATGGTCTGTGACCTCGGAGAGGGCATGAATAGAGCCTGTGGAAAAAAATCAGTGGTGGCAGAAACTTTCACAATAAGTGTAAGAAAACTATTCAGCTCTCTTCTGGAAGAGATGAAATAACAAGTATCACTGTCCAAGGTCTCATAGAATGCTCAGTGACGTTACAAGTTGTGTAGGCAGAGTTTATGAGCAGCCAAATAAAAAGCAAAGCCAGCGCTGACCTTCCTATGGAAGTGTGAGTCTGGGAGAGCAGCAGCCAAAGAAAGTCTACAGAAAGATCATGCAGATTTATTTGAAGTATGAAGCTGAAAGACAAGGAGCTCTCGGGGTTCAGCTGCTAGCTGGAAGGAGGCTTGCCAGTATGAGCAAAGAAAGTGCTTCCTCTAGTGCACAGTAGTGCTTTGGTTATGTATTTTGTAAATAAACATGAATGTCGGAAAGAGAGGAAATCAGTAGTGGTGCAAAATTTGTGTAGGGGGAGGGGAGCATAAAAGCCTTCTCTGGCTACCTAACAGGCCAGGTAGTAGGGTGCATTTTAGTACGCGCCTCTCATGAGCCAGATGTCCATGAAGATGTTCTGCTTTCCTAGCTGGGCAGTGTTATAGTCTGTGCTATATCCAAACCAACCTGTGGCAAATGTTACAGCTGATTGCTTCTTGTAGTCACTTGTCTACAGGGCAGGAAGAGCTGGGTGTCTGAGTTCACTTGAAAGCAATCCTTTTAGGTAATATTTTACTTCTTACCCCTGTGATGCCATGCAGTCCAGAAGCAGGACAAAATTTAAATTTAGGAAGCAGCTAAAATCTTAGCTCTGGCTCTTCTCAATTTTAAGTTAATTTTCTTTAATAATTCTTTGATATATCCCTGACTCACTGAAGGCCAAAACCTTATACTTTCCCTGAGACCTTTGTGAGCGTGTGCATGTGGTTGAAGCTCATGAAACTGTTTCACAGGAACCACATCACTTCAATTTTATACATATTTGTATACTTAAATAAAATTAAATTAAAACCAACTGGAAACAAATTGTGCAATTAATCTTGTTCTTCCTTCTGTACTGTTAGTCACGTCTGTGAGATTTCTGGTGGCCTTTGGCAGCCATGAACATGTGCGGGCAGTGCAGATGGCAGGCCAATTTTCTGTACAGTGAATGCTTTGCTGCTTCTTTCTCTGTCATTCACTTGTGTTGCATTTAGCAGTTCTAAACTTCTTTCCCAAAGATGTCACTAGAGTTTTGCCTTCACATTTCTGTAAATTCCTACGGCCTTCAGTTTTTCTGTTTCTCCTGCTCTTCAGGTCTTCCAAGTTATCAAGCACTCGTTTGATCTGTGCCTTCACATCCCTGTGTCTCTCATTTAAGTTAATGAATTCTCCGAGACCAGGCACTTTGCCTTTCACCTCCCTTGACACTGTTGAAAATGGACTCACGCTTTCTCCTTGAGCCTCTCAAGTCACAAACCGTGTCCTCCACTAGAACGAGCTGATACAACTTCACCAAAATAAATGCTTCATCTGACATAAAGTGGTGCCAATCCAACTTGGCCCATTCCTGCAATTATCTTGCAGAACTTCTCTCAGGGTCCTTGGGCTTCTGGGAGGGGGTTGCTGCTGTTGTTTTCCAGTTGCACGGTTCCAGTGATGCTGTTTCATCCTTCAGCCTGGAGCACCACAGCCCACCTGCCAAACCTCAGGTGGAGGCATCCAACGTCAGTCCAGAGGCCGCTGCAGAAATCTGGCTGGTCTGTTGTTGGCTTTGGGGTTTTGTTTCTGAATGGGGGTGTCTTTTCGGAGCTACAGTAAATGTGTTACCTTCATACTAATAAAAACGTGCCCTTGTTTCTCAGGATTTGTCACCTTTTGAACATGCTGTATTAAACATAATGAATATATTAAACATAACGAACTCCATGGTCAGGCTGGATGGAGCTCTGAGCAAGCTGATCTAGTTGAAGATGTCCCTGCTCATTGCAGAGGGGGTTGGACTAGATGACCTTTACAGGTCCATTCCAGGCCAAACTATTCTATGATTCTGTGAGTCTACGAACGCTTCTAGGGCTGACCCAGAAAACATACTGATCTATTTCTCTGCCTTACGAAAGTCCTACTTCTGCTACCTGATTTAGAGCTTTGGGTGTGCTCTCTACCAGTGGCAAGCTGTTGTGTCTGCTGACTGTCAAAGCATTTAGCAATATCCTGATAGCGGGGGGTGGGGTGGGGTTGGTGTTTTGTTTTATTTATTTTTTTTAAATCTCAAAACAAGTGTACATTTCCTTCTGCAGCTGAATGTATTACTTATCTATATGCAAAAGTTATTCCCTGTTGGTTGTTTTGCATGCAAAACTACGTGAATTTTCCCCTCTCAATTTACATGTAACCACAAGTATCTGTTGATGTAGAAATACTGAGAAAGTTAATTCCTTATGGCAGGGGAGTATGAGTATTGTATTTCTGCAATACCTAAATCTTGCGAAATAATCCATTCGCCTAGTGTGCTAATTCTACCACTTGATTTAAGAAAGTGGCAGAGAATATAACACGTATCTCACAAGCCCTGTGACAGGGCAGGAGCAGCACAACAGCCGCCCATTGCAGTGAACTGCTTTGTTTGTACTAGCTGCTGGGTCTTTGAAACAAGTAAGACCAGGAGAAAAAAGAGAGGAATATGATGGTTAATCGAATTTGTGGATGCCTATGAGCAACCAGCATGAAGTGGCAGTAAGAAGTCTAATGCACTTTTAGAGCACACTAAGGGAGTTCCTTTTGGTAGAGATATCCAAGCCATTGTGTGTGGCAAGGATAAAGTTTCATGTACAGCTGAGATCACCTGGTTTTAACAAAGCTTAATGTGAATTCAAACAGGTGTAGATGAGGATTAGTAGGTGGGTTAGAAGAATAGGAAGGATTAAATGTTTCCCTATTATTCCTTACAAAGAGAGAAAAACGCTTTGATTTGTTTAGCCTGGGGGGCAGATGCTTCTAAGGGGATAGGACAACTATTTGTAAATGGATTGGAGGGCTATGTATCATGGAGGGGAAAATCCTATATAAGAGGGTAATATTAGCCCCGGACCAAGTGTTTATTATCTGGCCATGAATATATTTAGGCTGGAAAGTGGAAAGTTCCTGAACACTCACAGAGTAAAGCTCCAAACAAGACTAGAGGGAGTGAGGAGTTTGAATTGTTGGGAGATTGAGCGCGATAAGCCCAACGGAAGGGATTGTGTAACTAATTTGGAGAATTCCTGAAGATAAGAATCCATGTGTATCTGCTAGGTTCAAAAGGAAACCAGATCACTGCTTGCACTGTATTTATTTTTTGGTAATCCTGTGCTAAGACTTCTGCCTGTTTCTTGTAGGGATCAGCAGAGATTTGTTCCCCTCAAACTATATAACAAACTTGGTTTAATGGATTTCTTGCTTATTGCAGGGATCTAGCACATCAGCAGGGCCTTCAGTCTCTCTTTTGCTGTCTGCTGTCTACAGCTGTTTTGTCTGAGCTGGTTTTTAGGCCCTTGTTTGGTTATGAATGTTGGGCAGGTATTGTGCAGAAGCCGGTACCTGGGCATCTGTCCCATGCTTGCCTGGGATTGCAGGACCTGCATCCCAGTTCTCCATTGCTGCTAAAGGGAGAGCTGCTGATTTCTTTTTCCCTCAAAAGGTTCTGGTTATCCAGTAGTGTTCCCTCACCCTCTGTTTATGCAGACAGTTTGCATTTTTAAAGCTATTTATTTTTTTGTTTTGAACATTTCATGAGACACGTCGCTGTTTACTCAAGCAAAGGTCTGGAGTACAACTGAGTCCTTGTCACAATGTACTGGTTGAATCCAAATTTATTTTGTCTCAGTTATTCCTCCTTTCCGGTGCATTAAAAAAAAAAAAAAAAAAATCATGTGAGAGGAGCACTCTCTGGATTCCTTAAATATTCCTTGTGCCCCAGCGTTACGGCAGAGCTCTGTATGTAACTCTACCGACAGCAGGAGTGATCCTCCTCCTTAGGATGCGCAGGCAAGGAGCAGAGTTATTTACTTTTTTTCTCTGATGGCTTTTGCCCAGGTGAAATAGCTATGAAACTTCAGAGAGTACCGGTCATACCTTTATCTACCAGTTTACTTTGCTCAATAGTGCATAGGTAATTCCCAGTTTTCTGTAGAGATTAGTGTTTAAAGCACTTGCTCTGTACCCAGCTACTGCGCATGTGTGAAGCTGCGGAACAAAAACGCGCTGCCAGCTACAAGGTCTCGCTGCTGTACTTTTCCTTGCAACCTTTAATAAATTCAAACCATTGTTACTGTGCATAGAATTCAACAAGGCTATAATTACCATTTAAGAGGGTGGTTGGTTTATGTTTAGTTTGGGTTTCACTATTTTAGAGCAGATGAGAAAAACATTTATGTAATTTTTTTTAGGACAGCAAGAATCTTTTCTGTTTACATTTGTGGAGTGAGCACAGCCAGGTCCATGCAGTGACTGGGACTCCTGTACCACAGTACATGAGTATTTGTGTTGTTACTTTTCTCATCCCCCATCACACTGATCAGTGAATAAGCAGGTTTCATCTGATTGAGTGAAGTGTCTAAACAGTTAGGAACCATTGCAGTAGAAAAACACCTACTTTTCTTCTGAGCAGCAGAACTCTAGTTCCCCCAAGTCTTGCACCCTACATACCAACTTTCTGCCAGTACAAACAAACAAACAAACAAACAAATGGATAAATAAAAGACATTTTAAAAAACCCTCCAGATTTAACAGTTGCCCAGATATACAACATTAGCTCTGAAGATGTACTGTTACATGGATTCTGCAAATAGCAAATTGGAGAGGCGGTGGGAAAGGAGAGGGATGTTTGTATCATCTCATGGCAGGTAACAATGTCATAGCACACCTAGGTGCTTCTCATGCAAGTGCTAATGAAATATTTTGTGGTTTAAAAACAAAACAAAACAAAAAAACAAACTCTTGGAAATCCAGTATCCAAAGGGTTTCAAAACTTTATTGCATGAGCCAAATATTTCCAGCTGTTGTTGCCTTCCACTTATTTCCCACAGCATCTTGGCCTGGGTCTGCTAGTGATCTTTCTTCATTGATGGCATGAGATGTTAGCTGAGCCAATGTTTATGCTGCTCAAGGATATTCCTCAAGCCTTACTTCATTAATGATTTTAAAGCTTGTTAACCTGTTTATCTTCAAAGGATGGAAGCTTTAAATGCTATATAATTTGGACAGAATTTATATAGATTTTGATAATGAGTACAATTGGATATCCGACTCCAGACTGTGTTATAAACTAAAAGCCGTCACACATTCTTCTCACTGAGAGGAATGAGATGAGGCTGCATGCATGGGTGTCTTAGGCAGCATTACATCTGCTAACTCCAACCCATTGAGTGTTTCTAATGCACAGCTTCATCAAAACAATTGCTAAGACATTTGATAGTGGAATTTGAGGGTGGTTTACTATAGCTTCTGTGATCATCCATGGAGTGCCTTGTGGCATAGCATGATCTTCTGAGTGGTTTAATTTATTTACATCTAGAGCAACAGGGAATATCTTGGATATTGTGGGATCAGCTGCTTTCTATCATGAAACTTTATAAAGTTGTATGTGCAAAGCAGTTGCAAAGTTTAACTGTATTAACCTTCTTCTATATCAGCCTACAGTGCCTTCTTAAAGAGTTGATGTCAAGTTACTCAAGTTACTCAAAACCACAGCCCGGCTGATTGACTGCTTTTTGTTGTTGTTTTGGCTTTCCTACATTCATTAGAATGGATGGAAGTTTTTGCTTTAATTTTGTTTTCCATCATTCACATTGGTGCTGCTTGCATTTTACATTTCTTTTTGTTTTGGTGATGAAAACATCCTACTTGGTTGTTAATTGTTGTAAATATTTACTTAGCACTTTGCAGTCACTAATGAATTAATCTCTCTAATGCTGGGTAAGTGTTATGTGTATTTTAGAGCTCAGGAGTGTGATGAGACATACCTGAGGCCATAAAGTATGCCAGTAGTGTAGATGAGGATTTAATTTGAGAATCTTTCTGTGACTCACTCTAGTTAATGTGCTAGTAGTGTCAGTCTGTGGGTTTGGTGTATGAGCCAGGATTTGCAATATTATAAAGATTACATCTTTCTTATTGTTCTAAAGCAGCTCTTTCAGGTTGCGTTCATTTTCCTTTGAGAAGTGGATATTTTCGAAAGTTTGCTTCTACATAACAGAAATGTTAACTTTACTTGAAAGGAAGTCAGATTTACGACTAAAGCAAAACATTAACTCTTTCCATAGCAGCCCTAGGACTTAAGACTCCAAAAGGTGAAAATCCCTTCTCCTTCTCCCACTGACCGGGCAGAGAGAGACAACCTGGTCTCTTTTCCACTTGCCTGGTTGAAGGGACCCCCGTAACCAACTTGTGGTGCTAAACCCCCGAGACGCTCCCCAGTCTTGCACGGCAGAGCTACGGGTAGCACGGCCAGGAGGAATCCGACGTCCCATCCCGTGTGTGATACCGCAGCCTCAGATGGAACGGACTCGGGGCTGAGCAGCCTCTTGGAGCCAGCACAGGCAGACTCTTTGCCCAACAGACCTCTTTGCAGCTAAATTCACAAACGTAGCACCCTGCTTTTTCTGGGAAGATGAAGTAAAACCCCTTCCTTTTATTCTGAAAATGACAGAAACTTCAGGCATGAAAGGGGTCACTTGCTTTATTACCAGCAGCTCAGAGCTGGTAGAACAGAACATAAGGCTCCATTGTAGCGCTGGGTTATTAGAGGTGTCACAGAAGGAGCAGCTCACTTGGGTGTCAGGTGCTTTCATTTCACGTTTGCATTCAACGGTGCTGTTTCTGTTATTTCAGCTTCCCGACCTGGGAATACCACTGGGTCTATATTCACGGCCCAGACTTTCCCCCCTTAAAGTACACGTGACTATGGGTATGGTTGGTTGGTTGTTTTTTAAAATACACTTGAGATTGCTTCAGAATTCTAGGTAGAATGAAAAATTTGCTGAAAGACATATATGGGATGGGGAGGCCGAAATACTTTTCAAATCATGTATTACTTTTTCCTCCATTTTTCCCTCCCCACCTTTCCCAGATGTTGCTACGTGAAACTTAGAACTCAAAAATCTAGAGGTCATTTTTTGTGGCTGAATATCTTGTTCAAAGGTGATTTATTTGAGTGAAGTAACAATGCCAGCTAGTGGTCAGATCCTTCATAGAGAAGAGACTTCGTATTCTGGCAAAAAAACCCCCTCATTTTAATAAAAATATGTGTAAAACATAACAGCTTTTATGACAATCACACTAGTCAGCTGATAGGAAAAAAGATTGTATTCATTGATTTTGTTTAATAAGACATTTCAATTAATAATATAACAAGTATATAATTAGATTAATGACATGTCATCCTTTAACCATGCACTAATACACTATCATGCTTTTCTTTTTTTGCAAAACCGATTTATCCCACTCATAATCTGATTACCTGTGCTAATGGTTCCAAAACCAAGGAAAGGAGTGGGTTGGAACTAGATGATCCTTAAGGTCCCTTCCGGCCAAAACCATTCTATGATTCTATATTATCTCCATCCTGTTTCACAATAGTATCTGGAGTCTCCTTTCCTAAACTACAGGTGTGCAGTTGGGCTTAAATAACCCACTCTGATGCTTGTTTGAAAGTGCACAGTTATTCTAACCACAAGGGATATTTTTCCAACTTCACTGAAATCTTCTTTCTTTCCCCTCCCTCAGTTTTAAATCTATATCGCCGTAGCAGAGTTCATGAGGTGCCGTGCCACAAATTGCTTGTTTTTCCTCATGTTGCTTAAGGACTTTTCTTGTATCAAGACATTAAGTTTTGGGATGCATATGTAAATATTATTGCCTATAATCTGGATATCAGTATCTAAATATAAATATCATCTTTATCTATTAAAGAGGTAAGACTGTAAAGCAGCTATTTGGGGTTGTATTTTAGGTCTGGGGGTTTGTATCCTTCCTGTAGTGTTCATCTAGCACCCAGTTGTTTCAGAAAACTCGTGTGCTGCTTAACAAAGCAATTTCACTAGATGATATAGGAAAGGGCACAGGTCAGGAAGACAGCTCTCCAAGTTCTACAAACTGCCTAAAATCTTTTTACTTTGCATCAACTAGATGTTTTCAGAATCTGCAGTTTGTAGGTGCTGTGTCTTTCGTATCTACAGTTCTCTTGATGCACAGAATTTCTAGCAGCAGCCTGATGTTGATGTACCCTATTCTTTTAGTGTTAAACTATGGGAGACATTCCCTGGAGCTTCTCCTAGAAATTGGCCTGACTACCTACCTGCCTGACTCTTGAAAGCAAGCTTTCCAGCTGTTATCAAGTACTTAAAATTCTTAATTTTGCATTCCTAAACATTTTAAGCGTATCTGTGCTATTCATTGAGTTTTATGGCTTCTGCAAATAACAGTGACTTTGTATGTTCTGCGAAGTCAGCTAGTTTGTGTGTGCCTCTTATTCCTTGTAAATACAACAGTTGTCTGTATTTCAGTATATCCAAAGGCTAGTCCAATTCACTTCTCTGATGCTTAGTGAACTTTGGATCAACTCCTTGATCTCATGTGTTCAGCTGTGATGCTGAGATTGAGAGCTCTGATTTGCTTTGGGCCACAGAAAAATGTGGACCACACTTAAAGGAAATACTTTGGGGGCTAGTTTTGATTTGCACTAAAGCTCCAAATCCTTCTTCCCCTTTTGGCACGCTTTGGTAAACACTGTCCTCTTCCACCATGGAATAGCTAAGGCAGAGTTATTCCCCTCTTCTTCCTGCAGCATCAGGAACTGGACCCTGCTCTCTGTGGCTGTGAAGGTGCGCAGTTACTGCCTATGGCACTGCTAGGTGCTGGCTTTGTATGAGCATCCTTATCCAATGTGGTCCTTCAGCTCATCCAATGTGGTCCTTCAGCTCTGCTTTCACCTCCCTGGCAGATAAATACTGAGCTTTGGTGTTCAGCATTTCAGAGCACATATAATCCAAGGCAATCCTGAAGTTTCCCATGTGTTTTGGAGGAGTGTGGGGATACACCACATTCTCTGGTTCTTCTGCACCCCCACAGGGTTTCTGGGTTTCTCTCTCATTCTTCTCACTCCAGACCCTGAGGTCTTGATTTGTCTCCTCCTACCTTGCTTGTTCAGTGCTGGCAAACCCAGAGACCACACTTAAAACAGTCACAGCTTGTCCATTTATTTTTTAATCTGTGACTGCTTTGAAGATCATTTACTAATAACCTTCTCAGAAACAGCTTTCTAGCCTTGCTGCTGAATTTGGAAGTTCCTAGTTGCTCAGCTATCTTTAGACCTATTTTTTTGCTTTTTCTCCACTTGACTCCAAGCTCCATGGTTTGCATATTGCTTTTATTCTCCACCATTTTTTTTAATGCAACAAGAAGGGGAAAAATTAATAGCATCTGTCTCTCACCTGAATAGATATGTGGGTTTTATGGAGGTGTGAAGCTAGAAAAGAGAGAGAGAGAGAGAGAGAAAGATGCAGCCATTGCTTTCTGTGATCTTTTCCGCCTCTAGTCCTGGAGTGAGGATTCCAGAATTTATTTCCTCCCACCCCAGTTTTTTCTCCCCTCTCCTCTGACCTTGCATTACCAGCAAGTTTAAAGAGAACGTGGAGGGAGTAGAAAGATGAAGCAGTTCTCAATCTACCATTCTTCTCCCCATCGCAGTCTTTCCTTTTCCCTTCCTGGCAGAAGAATGCTGCTTTCTTGCTTTTGGGGTTTCTCAGTTGCTAGGAATTCAAAATATTTGTGGCTTTTTAAAAAATAATTTTGGAAATTGCGTCAGTGCTGAGGCCCTGGGGATGGAAATGCCAAGTGTTACCTAAGTGGAATACTTGGCAGCCCAGCATGGCACTGTGCAATGGGAGACAAACCTGGGGCAAGAGGAGCCAAGCGCCAAGGGTAGAAGGGCCCCCAGCCACTTCTGAGTCAGAGTCAGGCAGAGGAGCAGTGCCCTGATTGCTGGCTGCTGCTGGGGCTAATGTTTGTCCTTCACAAGCAGCAGCCCACACACAGATCTGGGTGGCAGACGGAAACATGGAGAGGTGAGCAGATAAGTGGCAGAAACATTTGCCTGGTAGGAAGAAAAGGGATTCTTGAAGAAGGACCAAAGCTGAGGGAGACCCAACTAGCCTTAACCTGTCATGCTTCCTCCTTTGTTTGCCACAGGAGTCTAGGCAAATGCAATAACATCCCCTCCCCGTACAAAACTGTCCTACCTGGCAGATTCAGAAATGAATGATAAGCACAGCCAGGAAACAAGGAGACATCATAGGAGTCTGCAGACAAAGAGCTCCTCTCTGGGAAATAAGTGGAAAAAACCAGAGTCGTCCTCCCTCCCTCACATGGGCATAACAGGCAACTCTGTGGAGTAACACACAAACCAAGGGAATTCTGCCATCTCTAGGGAAGGCTTAAAATGCTAAAATTCCTGTTTTCTTTGGCAAGTGAAGGAAATATTGTTTGTTGTTTTAAAACCCATATTTTAGTCATGCCAGCAGAAGAATTTACAAATCGCATGTACAATAATGAGAAGGGCAGTGTCTGTGCACGTGACATCTATGAGAAAGAATCTGGAGTGTTTGAATATGTCCTAGCCATCTGCTGTAAACACCTAAGTTTGCTAAAGTAGTGCACTTTACAATACATTGATCATTTGGCTGTTTTGTTTCTCACCCAGAATTTGGATGCCTGTTGTCAGCAGAAATTACTCTTCTTCAGTCATTGTGAAGAGCCCCTTTATTCTCTAAGGAAAGTATTTTACATTGTCAAGAAATTCTGCTCAAGCAGAGGGGAGATTAATGTTTGTTTTTTTTTCCCTCCACCCCATCACGCCAACCGTCCTTGCTAGCAGCTACGCTGTAGTTCACGCAGTGGTCCAGCTGCTTTACTCCTCAGCATTGCCTGGTATTCTGAGAAAGTTTGGCTAAACCTGCACAGCATTACTCACTTTCAGTGGTGGAAAATTGTTCAAGAATATACTCACAGATATTTCTCAGTACCATTTTGCAACAATATACATGAAGGAATTCTCCTGTTGCCATCATTACGTCCTACAACTAACACTGGGCTGCTGCAGTGCAGTTCATACATAGCTCTGGGGAAATTTTTACGGCCTGTGTTGCAAGCTTCTCAAAATCCAAACCAGAAATTTCCTCTGTTGGTTCAGTTCAGTCCCCGATGGCTTGGATCATTCTGTTCCCAAGGACTTGGGGGTCCAGGACCCCATTTTCTTATGTCCAGAGATGGAGCTTGAACATGATACATACAGGACAGCTTGGGCTGTGCTTCTCTGGATGCCTTGGAGAACACGAGTGTAATGCAGACTTGAGGGAGATGGGAGATGTCCTACTCTGACCCCTTCTACCTTTCCAGGGATTTCCTTAGAGGGATGCTGACCGGGTCGAAGATTTCTGCCCTACTTCTTCCTCCAGGCAAATTCCCTTCTCCACTCTGCACTCCTATGATGAACTAGGGACAGAAAGCTGGACTGCAGAGACTTTTCTTGATGAATATGACTACCCTACATCCTCTTCCTCAACTCAATATTTTCTTCTGAAAACTAGTTTGTTCTTGTTGACATCTGTATGGCAGATGGGCACGTCACCAAAGCTGAGCAGGAAGAACCAAAAAGCCACAGCAGGTTTGGTGATCTGAGGCAGGGACATAGGCGGGAAAGGAGTTGCAGATAAGGGGGAGTGTGTGTATGGGGTGTGGATGAGCTGGAAGAGAATTTGGGAGCAAGATAGAGGATTGGGGGTGATGGGAGGAGTGAGAAGAGGGTGATAAGAGGCTCCAGGGTGGGTTGTAGGGTCAGGACTAAGAATTTGAAACAGGAGAGGTTTTAATTAGGAGATGCTCTTGGTTGGGAGAGGCTGAGGGCACTGTGGTTAACAAGGGACATTTGAGAAAAGGGAAAGTGGCACATTTGAAACATGAGTGGTGAGAAGGGATTTGGGATCAGAGGAAAGTGGGTAATGAGGACAAAGGAAGGATTTGTGGAGTGAACACAGGTCATTTGAGCTCTTAGTGCGTCACTGCAGTGCAGGCAGGTGAGGGATATGGCATCTGGGTCAGAAGAGGGAAAGTATTGGGGATGTGGAGTGTGGGTCAGAGGCAGGACAGGTCAGGAGGATGCTTGAGACTGCAGGGACCTCTGTCTCAGGAGGGACTGGGATTACCAAGGGGCAATTCTTGTCCCTACTCATCCAACTTTCTCACTCGGACACCTTGCAGCAGGACTCAGGAACAAGAGACACCCAGACCCACTTCCTTGCCTCTCCACTCTGCCCCTTCCACTTGCTCAGACCAGCAGGAGCCACCTGTGAACCCTCCCACCATCCTCATCTCTCCTACTCCCACGTAGTACAAGTGGCACACCAAGCAATGCAGCATAAAATCAAATTCATGGGCTCCAAAGTTCTTGGTGCCTCCCATTCCCTGCAAGGGGAATGTCTGATATTGGGCTGACTGCTTCTTTTAGGTAAATCTGGGCTTTGAACACATGTTCAAACATGCAGAGCAGCATTCAGAATTGTAACAATGGCCTTAATCATGATTTCTTGTTTCTAAATATAAACTGTGGTAGTGGGAGATAACAGCAACTTCATCCAGGTCTCTGTACATTCCCATATCATTTGCCATTACTGCAGGTGCAACACTACACCAAAACCCCCTGCACTTCTATTTGCAGATTAAATGGGTTTTTATTAACAAAGTCTGAGTGTGTTTTAATGAATCTGTAAAAAGAATTCTACAGAAATTATTAAACACCATATGAAATCCAATAATTGCAAACATGGCCTACTAATTTGCTATCAGGTAATGTGAGAGAGTATCATCATGGCCTTGCAAAACCTATTAGTATATGATAATTCTTTTAAAATGCTATATGCATTGTACAACCAGAAGCAAGCACTGTGCATCGTTTTAAATGAATGCATATTCTTCTTCATTGGGGTAATTTGTTGGAAACATCTACTAAAAAATTGGGTAGGAAGAACTGTCCGTGTATATGCATGCCACAGCAAGCACCAACTCTTCTTGAAAAACAATGTGTTTCTCTTGTGAGGGGACCAGACTATTCCCAGGCAGGCTGTACCTTCAGACATTGCTGTGACTATACCCTTAGGCCAGTTTTCATAGTTCTGTTTGTTTCAGTTATGTTTCATGTTTCAATATGGGCAATTTTCCATACATAATTTGTAAAAGTAGAGCAAGAAAATGAACAAAACATGAAATCTTTTCTCTGAGAAGCTTAGCGAGAAGCTTAGCCTGTGAATGTGGCCAGTAAGGAAGCAGCTGTGGAGTTGTCGGTGTCGTATAAAGAGGAATACAAAATCCCAGGCAGAATGTTGATGAAAAATTAGAGATGTGTTTATGTGACCTCAGTAAAGTACACCTGCAGGTAAAGTAATATAAAAAATACTGCAAATTTTTTCCAGGGCTCAGAGCACAAAAAAAAAATCTGCCTTCAGGTGGTATGAGATTACCAGATACGGAGAAAGAAACTCTCTGATGGGACTCAATTAATACAGCAGCCTGAGGTCCATCTTGTTGACCTTACAAAATTTTTCTAACAAACTGTTAAGGCTCTTGTATTCTCTTAGCCTTGATTGCTTGTCCTAACTGGTGCTCTGGTAAATAAAATGGCATCTGGGACTGAAACAAATTGACAGTGACACAATTTAACTTCAAAAACAACTCAAGCAAGACAGCACTTTTTGCTTGTTTCTTTGTTTGTTTAAGAGTAAAGAGCAAAATTATGGATGTAGTGTTGCTTAGAATGGAGAATTTATCTAATCAATGCAGTGGTAAATAAAAACAAGAAAGAGACAATTCTACCTGCAGGTGAATTTCAGGACTTATCTGTCCCTCTTCAATGAATGTCCTCTTGTCTACTGGGGACATTCAGGCTCATGTTTTGTACTAAATCCATTCCCTGCATTAAGCCCAGTATCACGTAGGCTAACATGGTACTATTTAATCTTCTGTTGCCTTTTTATATAATCTTCCAATTCAAGATCTTTCTGTTAGTATAGCAATCTTTTGGGTTTCCAGTGCCCCACAGTAAGCTGTTGCTAGAATCCAGAACAAGGGACTGAAACTCTTGATCCAGCTCTGTTATATGGCAAAATTACTGAATATTTATATGCAGGTATCTAACCAAATGCATATTGTTCCATTTACCTTCCAAATATTTGAAAAGCAAGCAAGCTTTGCAAGGTAGGTCAATGCTCAAAGTCGGGGCCCTGAGAGTCCTGGGAAAACACTCACTGACTTCACGTGTCCTAATCCCCTGAGAAACACCTATCTGGAGCTTTTGGAGTCACGGATACAAGGGAAAACACGCATCACTAAGGTAATAACCATCTCTGCTCTAGTGAGAAATGTGGATGGGGGAAAAAAGTTCACTTCTTTTTATATTTCTATTTTTAAGTTTCTGCAAAGTAAAATATGGAAAAAGTCAAGGTTTTGTTGCCAAATTCTGTCCTGATATGCACAAACTTGACTTTCATTGACCTTTTGAGGAAGGGCTATGGACTTCACTGAGCACAGCACAGAATAGCATAGCCTTGGAGTGCAAAAGCTAAGTAACTAATAGGGACTTCAAGATACTTATTACCAAGTCAGAAGTAGTTGATGAACAAAAAACAGCCACTTATCTCAATGGTGGGGTGTGGAATAGATAAAGATACAGTAAAAAATATAAATCAGCAGGATCAAGGCAACATTACAACGCCAAAGAAATAGGAAAATGATGGGGAAAAGGTCAAGAAAACCAGAAATGTCAGGAAGGCAACCAAAGATATGACAAAAAAGGGTTGAAGACTGTGAAGAAAAAGTCGGACTTTTATAATTATATCAGGAACAAAAGGTCTTTGAGACCCTGCTTATGCCAAGGGGAAGTTGTTCATGGATGTGCTAAATAACGCTGGGAAACAGAGCAGTTTCTTCACCTCAGCATTCCCCAGGAAGAAAAGGGAAAAACCTGCCAGAACAAAAAAGACCTTTTTGTAGAGCAAAAGACCAGAACATTCCTGAAAACTAAGTCTGCCCACTGCAGCTGACAGAACAGTATAATGGCTCAGCGGAGCAGTCCCAGGGCAGCTGGCATCCTCCTTTAGTCCCTCCAAAAGGTAAGGATGGCAAGTGGTGGCAGGAGGACTGGCAAGAGCCAACAGCAGTATCTGCACTGCTGCAGCACGGTATGGGGCATCCCCGAAGAACCGCTGTGTCATCTCCACCTCCATGCCTGCTGTGTATAGGGTTTGGTTTTTTTGGTTTGGTTTGTGCATGCATGCATGCAAAGCCTCTGGATTTAACTTTAATTGAAGTCCTCTTTCTGCTCGCTTTCCTTATGGTCATCCCTTTGTTTAGGATGTTGGCTTGCTCTTACTCAGGCAGCAGAGTGTGCTCAGAAAATGTTGGATATTACACTCAGGGTCAGCATCCCCATTTGTCTAGGCTCTGTGCTTACCCGAAAGCTCTGGGGCTCAGATAAACAAGGTTATGTTACATTTATAAATAAAGCTGTGCATGACTAACTCGTGCATCTGATGGGAGGAAAATAAGGTGACACTTGAGGTTGCAAAGCTCATAGTCACAAATTGAACAAGGTTAATGAAATTGCACAGAGCAAGAGCCTTTATTGCTACTGCTGCTCCTGGACCATCATCCATGAAGAACATGATGACAGAATACTCTGTTTAACCATGGAATAGGTACGGTTCAGGCATGCAAAAAGGGTACATTTTCTTCTGCTTGTGTGCCAGCCCTTATTTGGAGAAAGCACCGCTAGGCATCAGCACAGAGGCAAGCAATTGCTAAGTGAGAAGGGGATGCTGCAGCCCCTTCTTGCTGGCAGGAAGTAAAGCAAAGGAGTTAAAGCTTCCATTACCATGACCATGCACTCCGTGCTTCTGGTCACTCCATACCCTCTCTACCCTCTCCCTGACCAAATCTAAAGTCTGCTAAATCTGTAAGCTACTTCATTGCGTGACTTACCAAAAATGTCTGCTTTATTTCATAACTGAGCTGGTCTAACTTTAGTTTCTGATTATTAACTCTTTGGTTAGCGAGGCCAGTCTCCAAAGAAAGGGGCCAAATGGACTCCTTCTATGCTTTGCGAACATCTTTTCCCTGGAAATTAGATCAAGATTCTTCAGCTCTTGTAATCTAAATTGCTGCTCTTTGACACTTGTTTGGCAACTGAGAAGGGCAGGATTCAAAACAGCATTAGAGGTGAAAGGCTACATATCCTGTTAGTGGGAAAACTTTCATCTACAAACGCAATGGTATTTGTCAAGAGGCTAGAGAAGATTTGACATCAGGAAAAGCCTTTGTGAAGTCCACCATAGTAACAGAAATGTATTCACCTTGATTTAAAGCATTCTTTTTACAGTGAAATCTAAAAATGGAGCAAGACTGGGTTAGAACTTAAATGCAGGAACTGTGACAAATAACAATTTCTATGAGGAAATGGAGGTGCCACAGGGATTGGGTTCCAAGGCAAACTTGTCTTGTGAAAAGGATATGAAGTTAAGTAATGGTCAAATAAACCAGGATTTTTTTTGTTGTGTTTTTAATATTGCCTTAAAAAATAATAAAAAAATAGCAACAGTACAGGACTGCCTGACATTCAAGAAAGGCTTGCTTGTGATTCATACCCTGAAGAAACTGCTGAACAGTTTATCCCTGTTAAAATACTACCAATAGGATGTTGCTAAGATCAGGAAAAATGTGGCTTATTGATTACCTTGCCTGTGAATCAAACCTGCAGGAATGCAGGAACGGAAATCTAATATAGTCGATCCTGTTTGACTTGGGACATTTTCTGAATTTTTGCTCTTGAAACATTTCACTTTTAATATAGAGTTACTGGTTTTGTTTTGTTGTGGTTTTTTCCTTGCTCTGCTTTTCTCTTGCAGACCAACAAGAACCCAACTAAATTGCAGTCTGATGAGGACTTCTCTCAAGAAGGCTGAGCTGCTGCAGCTTAAACGCTGAGGAGCTGGAGAAAAGAAGCAAATTGCATCCTTCCAGTGCTACATGGTTGGTACCAAATGACTGCACAGTCGTTCTGTCATCATTTCTGCCAGGCTCCAGCAGTAGCTGGGATGTTGTGTGTGCATGAGAGGAGGTCGGGCAGTTTGCTGAGCTTTGTTTTTTTTACTCTGAAATCATGGCCTTCCTGCTCCATTAAACAGAGATGGTCAGGAGTTCCTGGAGCAATTTTCCAAATAAAAGACCTATTTTTTTGTAATCCAAATACATTGCAAGAATATTTCAGCAGAAGATGCTTCCTGTAGTGTGGTAATTCAGATTAACATGCTGCGAGAGACCTGCAAATAAGCAGAGGCTGGGTAGAGACAGGCTGCATCACTGGGTCCCATGAGGTGACGATCCAGCAGCACTAGTGTAGAGGTCACAGTCTCTGGTAAAGCTGCCCATTGAAATCAAGTTCTTGCCCTGGATCAAGCGGGGCTGGATTTGAATGAGAGATCTTTCTTGGTTTACTTTCTTTCTTTCCCCATGTAAATGCCCTAATTATTTCAAAGTAATTCTCTGCTCTCTTTTCATCAAAAATAATCTCATCTTCCATTTAAAAAAATATTGAGTTTGTCCCTGTATGGAAAAGAAAAACTTCTACAAGATCAGCAGTTTCATATTTTTTTACTAAGCTCTAGTGCTAGCATTGTTACAGACGTGGAACAGGAGGACACCAATGTTTGTGTCTTTAAGCTTGTGCCTGAATCTTCATTCCAGCAGACCAGTCAGTCAATTAATTATTTGCAGGTATTTTTAAATGAAGTATTAATGTCATCAGCACACCACAAACTGCCTTTACCTTGCTCCCCTCTTTGGCCTCTAGCGCTTGCCCTAGGGATGGCCTTACCATATGTAGCATACCCTGAAGAAATGAGCTGAACATGGAAACCTCTACACATTTCACGACTTGTCTGTGGGACAGCATCCCTGGAGGAACATGGCACCAGAGCAGTCCTCTGCAGGCTTTGGGTATGCTTTCAATGAGGAAGTCCCCACACGGTCCCTTCTCCCTATCTTGTAGTTCTGAAAAAGCCAAGCATTTGCTGCAACTTGCCTTCCTTGCATCTTCCTGAAGTTTGAGAAGCATTTACTCTTTAGCAAGTTCCTAGTCCAGGATCTATATAACTGAAGCTCCTCAGGGTTCCCCTCTCACCTCCCCATCACCATCAGCAGCTTGACTCCAGGTCCGCCCTGCAGACAGCCGGGTGGAGCTGCGTGAGTCCCCCCGGATGGAAACACTGGAAACCCTTGCTCTCCCAATAACGCCTCTTTGCTACCACCTAGTGGACATAATAAGCAGGTGTGATAATACAGACTGTAGAGAGGTGGGTGTCAGTAACAGAGAAATAATGAGGAGAACCGCCTACAGAAATTTCCCCTGAATTTCTTTGATGTAGGATTTTGCTTTGCTGTTCCTGGGCCCTGACCCTGCTGCTCTTACTAATGGTCCATAAGGAAGCATGCTCTTATCTGAGATCTGCTGCCATGATGCTACAGCTCCTTCAGCTGGTGCTCCAAAGTGCTTGATGCTTGCTTATGCTCAGCTGCTTTGGGGTGATGTATGCTGTAAAGCTGCCCGAGATCCAGAAAGTCCCAATATTGTTTATATTGAAGGAAAGACCACAGCTGGCTTCTGACCTTACACTGGGTTTCATGAAGAGATTAGAGAAATCTTTGCTTAATGTCCTGGACCATGCCATGAGGGCCACATTTCAGAAGATCTCAGTCAGCAATAGCACAACACTGTAGCAACTTGTCTGAAGGCCACAGAAGTATACATCAAGTCAAGAACTTTGATTTATATGCTGTGAAAGGTGGCCCTTGGCCTAAAGAGATTACGACCTGTCAAATGGAGAGAATATTTTTGTCTTTGTCAAAGCTGTAAGTTAAGATAAACAGTTATAACGAAGCACCTAAGCATTATTAGATGGAAGTGGTCTTGCAAGCCTTATGGCTCTGCTGAGTGTTGCAGAGGGTATGGGAGGATGGAGGCTGTGACCTGCAATGTGGATGTCGGTTTTCTGCAGTCAGACAAGACTGGAGAACACGAAAACACTGAACAACAGGAGAGGGCATCAACTCCCTTGTGAAGGGAGGCTGGGGTGGTAATAGGGCACCTAAAGACTGACCCAAATTGTGATCAGTCTGGAGACAGGGTATAAGGTCTTTTGGCTGTATAGCCTGTAGGTAACGGTGCATAGGAAATACAGCTGTAGAGCAGATGCCATTTTGTACAGTCTGCAAAGATTTTTTTTTTTCTTTCCCCCAGAGATAAACATAGACACAGAACTGAGCCAACCATATTAGTCTTAGCATTAGGTCTGTATCTTCCGTAAGGAATATCAGGCCAGATATTGCTCATGTATGTATATGCAGCTCTTGTGATTTCTATGCACCAGCTGATGCCCACTGATGACCTGTTCAATTCTGCCCTGTTGATTCCCATTGGGTTTGTTGTTTTACTGCATGCTAACAAATCTGGGCAACAACAACATGCAGCAAAAGCAATGCTGGGAAAATGACGTGTTTGTTCTCTCAATAAAAATTCTGTTATTTCATGTATATGGTCAGTATTTACTTTGCACTTCTCTACTTAAAATTGCTTTTGTTCAAGGATGTCAATGAGTAGTGATACCCAATGTTTTAAAACCACTACCAGCAGAACAGCTTCTTTTAATGAACACAGAACACTCTTTCCCAGCACTTCAATTTAAAATGTTGAAAGTGAACATTGAAAAAAAAAATAAGAAATGGACAGAATACCAAATTTCCTTTGGAAATAAAAAGCAATAGTTGGAAAACCTGAAATTGAACTCTGAAATCCATTTAATGAAACAGGCATTAAATATACAGGAAGACACGATCCATTTTTGGCTCAATACACCACATAAAGTTTCTAAAGAAAAGGATTTTCTTGGTATTAGTCCAGAGCTCCCTTTTCAGTATCCCACGGTCTGGAGACACAGATGCTTTTGTGTAGATCACAATAATATAAATCAAATATATTTCACTCTGTTCATGCGTGTGAGCAAATTAAAATTGAATTGAGACCTATCCAATCAGTTCTACAGCAAAAAAGTCCACCGCTGCAAATGCATAATTAAAGAGTCTCTGTATACACAATTTTACTTTTATTTTATAACTTATTTAACCCAGAACCACAAACATATGTCCATCCCAGAGGGGGAACAGAAGTAGAGAAAGAGGGAGTGTATATTCATCTAAAGTAATCTAAATTGTGCTTCAGTCCCTAATCCTGGAATTAAATCCCTTCAGGCCTCTGTAGTCAATCCACAAATATGTCTTTGGGAGATGAGAGAGCTGGCTGTGTCTGCAGGAGGGAAAAGGGAGATACAATCTAAACTCGCATTGTGCAGCTTTCCAAGGTTAGCTGTATGGATTACAGAAGTGAAGATTAAAGCTGTCTGGCTCTTGAGCTTGTCAATCAGAGAGTGGGTTTTATAAAACATATGTTGAAATTCAGTGTGCATGTGATAAAAATCACCCTTATTGAAAGAGAAGGTATATTTTGCAAGGTGAATCTTATCTCACATAAGCAGATGGCATAGATTTAAAATTTCAGTTCTATTTAGATCCCAGAAGATAAACTCATCCAGATTGTCATTTACAAAACAATAAAATAGAAATAAATCACAAGGCAGTCACAGTCTTTCTAACATGAGTTAAAAAATATGAACCAAATATTCTGGCAGCTTTTTTCCAGTCAAGACAAAACCACTGAGATGAATACAGCAGTCTTTATGGTAATAATCTAAAATGACAGCAGAGGGTGCTATCATTTCTCTTTCAGTTCATGGTGTCAGAACTGAACCTGTGGCTCTGTTACCCCTTGTGCTGTTGCTCTCAAGAATCTTGAAAAAACAAAGTCTGAAATTCAGTGGAGGTTCTGCCGAAGGGAGTTAGAGACCACCAATGGAGGAAGAAAATATACACTGGTACATACTTAAGGTCAGAACTCAACTTCTAAATGTGAAGGCTCTGCAACAAGCACTTTGATTTTACAAAACTAAAATGTAGAGAAATTTGCTGTTGCCTAGTACCATTTCTCTTCTCTCTAGAAACACAAATGACAGACCTTTTAATCTGTAAATATTTCTCCCTTATGAATTCATACCTTATCTGCTGCAGATTGTTGTCCTTACTGAACTGCTCAAGCAGAAATGATAGGATAATATTGCTAAATGTGCGCAACGTCCTGCCTATGAAAGCCACCAGTCATCCTTTGGAAGAACTGTCAGAAGAATGTATTGCATCCCTTGCTGCTCTCTGAGAGAAACAAATGACCCAGAAACAGTCCTCAGTCTTTTCTGCCATCTGAAATCTCTAGGTAACCAGTACATATGAAATATGGTTTCCTTGGATTTGGGCTTTCCCCCTCCTTCCTTTTGAAGCCTCATTGCTCAAAGTGTCGCCGATGATGCCCGAGGCAAGGAAAGTCCTTAACCTCTGGTCCAGTTTGACTGAAGTGAACAGATAGCCCAGGCATGAAGTTATATGCTGAACTTGCTGCTGAGGGTGCAATGCTGAGTGTCCTTAAGATTTTTTTTTTTCTTTCCGAAACACAGCCCATGGTTTCTAAGCCCACTAGAGGCAGATTGAGTACTCCTCATTCTCTTATTGCCCTAGTACAAGCCAGATCAAGTTTTGAACTTTGCTTGTCCTAAAGAAGTAGGACCCAATTATGCACAAGGTACAATGTTTGTGGGGAATACTTACAGTACAATAAATAGAATAAATTGTCTGGATCTGTCATGGTGGGGAAAAAAAAAGTTACCAAATTTTTGTTGTTGTGTTGTTTTTAAGGGAAATCATGTGAAGCAATTTTGTATGAGGCTCGCGGGTCTCATCAAGCAGACAGCACGGTATGAGCTGAGTCCGGTCCATCAGGAGACGAAATTCCAACCCCAGTGTAGTCCTGGCAAAGTTCCCACTGACTTCAGTGGGATCAGGATTTCACATGGCAGGGTCTCATCGCTTCAGGAAAGCTGAGGGACTGGCTTGGTGTCTCCATTTCTCTCAGACCCACTGGAGTGTCTCCATTCTTGCCTCTGCTGTTCTCACATGCCTTCCCTTGTTCTTCCCTCCTACCTGTGTGTTCATCTAGTCCCACCTTACTGGGCTTTACACCCCAGCTTTTGTGTCTTGGTCGCTAACCAGAGACCGCTGCTGAGTCTCTGCTTGATGTGGTGCTTGCTATGGGTCTGCAAAGAACTGCCTTCTGCCTGGGCTCACAGTCAGCTCCCAGACATAGATAATACCTTGAAGAGAAAGTGGTAACTGGTGGAACACTGAGGACTTCCCATTTTTGAGGATGTTGAAGGCAGGCCTCTGCATTAGATATTTGATTTCGGAGTACCGAAGAGTTTTGGGGCTTTTTTGCAATTTAAGGATTGGCAATGTGTTTAATTCAAAGAGTTACTATTCTGTTTCAATGGGCAAAGTTGCCTTTTACTAGCTTTCCACAGTTAGTAAAGGCTGTCTTTCTGTGAGTCTTTTATGGATTTAAGACTTACTTAGATATTGCTTCTCTTTTTTCCCATTTTGCCTCAGATAGGCTTTGCTTCCAGATCTTTATTCCACTTATTAGAACAAATATTGGCATGAAAAATACCCTGCCTGTGAATTATACCTGTTAAATTTAACCTACAAAGCAAGGAACTCAGATTCCTAAGAGCTCTGTACCACTATTGCACCTTTTACTCTGGTTGTATCCATTTGGGTTCCTGTGTTTGCTTCACAATCATGAAGATAAATTTGTTTGCATTTTCTTAATGAATTAAAGTCAGATTTTGGGGGCTAAGGTCCAAAGTAGCATGTAATTACCTAGAGTGGGGCTGAAACTTCTATTAGGCACTTACACACAGATCACTTGCACTCTGGACTCTGACTTGACCCAAAATGACAGTTATGAGATGCTAGATGAATAGAGCAGGTGTAGTCACCTAAACGTGGGTGAAGGACTTGGGCAGAATTTCGATTGCATGACTGCAATCCAAGACAGTCATGCACAAAATTTTTGCCCTGGTGATAAGCCAGACTTTGTCCAAAAAGCCTTCTTGGGTGCTCCTAAAATGTCTACAGAAGTGCTGTCATCTTGGCTGAGCAGAGCACCCTCATGTCCTATTTTGTACAAATTTAATTTTAGATTCTCAAACTACTCATCCCTAGGGATGGTATGTCACTCTGGTACATGGTTGAGATATCTGACACCTCTGGATTCAGCAGAGGCCATTAAAAAGTAATCCCCACTTCCATTAGAAAGTGAATGAGCACCTGAGGAACTTTGTTACTGATGGTGACACCGATGTTTTGTACAATGGTATCACAGCTGGAGTATTTCCCCACTGAACACTCGGTTTTTGACAGCTGATTCTGATGATGCACCAGCCTTGACTCATTGCATTGGTGAGATACAAAGCTTTTCCTCCCAGGGTCACAAGCCCATAAAAATCCCTTCTGTAACTGGAAGATTAGTTTAGGGATTAGGTTCATTACTTGTGTACCTGTATTTGTACCTTTTATTTGTGTATGCCACCCACTAACTTTCACTGCTGGGCCCCAACACAGCTTAGAGCTCAAAGCTTGTGTTGCAATGACAATCAGTTATTTGGACTATTCTGTAGCATAGTTTGGAAAGAGGTAGTTGGTACATCATGTGTTTAAATAGCATTTTGGAAAAGCATTTTCCTAGGTCATGCTGAAAGGCTAAAGTTCTCTTGGTGGATTGGCTAATTTATTTGTAAAGATGAGGGAAGGTCTTAGTCCTAATCTTTCGTCATCTGTTAGCTGTGATCTGACCGAGCAGTTTCACTTCTGGTGGCAATCATCATAAGTATCCCAAAATCCAGTGTAGGTGTTAGGACTAAGAAGAGATGATGAAGAGAAATTGTCCAAAAGCATAAACTGATAGTATTTCCATAAAATCTGGCAATTTGTCACAAGTAATAGTTTGGCCTTTTGTCCTGTGGGTTATGTGGAGATATACATATGCAACTACTTTATTTTAGGTAAGCTCATTTCTTTCATGTAGAACCAAGAAGGAATAGGACTGCCATGATGTCTCCCTCCTTCATCTTTTGTTCTGCTGAATAATTTGTGGGAATTGAGAAATCGCATTAAGCCCTAACACCTGGTATACCAATCTCAGGGGTGCAGGTGCAGTCTCACCCACATTCTAGGCAAATTATATTTATCAGCAGGAGCCTGAAGCTGTAACCAGCTGGCTGGAATGCACGTTGCCAAGTGTGATGACAGCTCAATGCTTTCGGATGATGGTTTGCCCTTTCATACAAGGCCAAGATGTAAAGGCATGAGAACAGGTTGTTGCAAAGCCTTTCTGGGCATTCTGCTACTCTAAAAATTAAACTTGTCGGTGCTCTGCTGCCTTTTGTGGAAGTGGCTGTATAAAACTGGCAGTCAATGTGAATATTAAAGATGTACTTTTAACAAAAGCCTTCTAAAGACTGTGTATGTGTGTAAGGGAGTAATGTATTCCTCTTTTGTCTTCCTCATGCTTTATTCATCTTCTGGCACGTAGCATTTTCTATATTTTAAAGTCCAATGGATTTGAAGAAAATAGGTGTGGAATCAGAACTCAGAATTGGTTTTAAGATGTTCTCTGACATCCTCTTTACTTCATTTGCCTTGTCTGTAACATGGGGGAAATGCTGTTACAGCATCTGGTTATGGACTGTTGTGGGTAAGTGCTATGCAAACCCAGAATAAAAAAAAAAATATTCACTCCAAGCCCAAAGAGCCTTATGTACTTCCAACTTCACAAAAGTGCTTTTACAAAGCATTTTTTTCAAAAAAAGTTTTGATAAGAGTCGACTGGTTAAAGCCAACATAATGATGTTGACAGACAGGAGAGACAAATCCAGCTTCCTTTCACTTAAGTTATAGTGAATCTCAGCAGCCGACATGCAGCCGAAATGCAGCCAACAGCTGCATTTTCACCCACTCTATCTATATTGTAAAAATCAAAAAGCAGTATTCCGATCTTTTTAAGTTTTACAACAGTTTTCAAAACTTTGACTTCTAAATCAGATCAAAGTTATAAATATAGCAAAACAATCCCAACTAGAATGCTCATCGGGTGTTATCTTCTAAGCGTAATAAAACAGCTTATCTCCCTTTTCTGTTACAACGATTTTACTAAATATCTGACATTTACAGCTGACATTGTACTAGTAAGGGATATTTACTGTGTTCTTTTCCTCAAATGGAAGTTTCCCATGAAATGATAAGGAACATTTCTCAGAGTTGTGATGGAAACATTAATAATTCTGCTTTGCCCATGTTCTTAATGTGTTTAAATGGAGAGCATTTCAGCATATAAAGCAGTCACGTAAGTGCTAGTATCTCAGCACCTTTTAGCATGCACTGCTGAATACACAAATGCACACATTTTGAAACCACGCAGATGTGAAAATTTGCAATTCAGAACCTCAACTAGTTCAATAAAAAGGCAGACAAAAAATTTCCTTTATGTCTGAAGGCAAAGTACCCTGATGCTGCTATTTTAGGAGGGAAAATTAATGACCGTTTTATACAAAGGAAGCAGCTCTTCTCTGCAGTTTAGAATTGATTAGTAAATGGATATGCAGAAAGCTCTGTATGGAATTAGACAAGTATGAGTCGGTGCACTTCAATCTATTTTATGCATGTTCTCCAAGACCTCAACAACTAAAGCTAATGCTCCCTCAGCTTCATTGAACTAATTAAGCTAGGTCATTATATTAATAATGGGCTGCCCTCCTGTCTGCATTTATGGCACTTAGCAAGTCAGTGTGTGTGTGGATGCTGATCTCATGAAGGAGAAAGCTCCTGTCAATGAATTAGATTAATCTGTCAAGAGAATTAATGTGACTTGATTACTGTTGATACATCTGAAAAAGCTGGCGTGCACGAGGGGATATCTGCAGCTGTAGGAAGTAAGCAACAACACTCCAAACCACTGAGAATGGCCCTGAGCCCATACTATCAAATAAAGAGGTCGCTGACGCAACCAGACAGGGCTGGTGCAGGGCTGTGATGTGATAAATGCAAAGAGTGCCACAGGATCTCAATGTTGCTATCAACACTTAGCTTACCTCAGTTAGGTTGATATTTTGCCGCAAATAGGTCTCTCATGTAAAAATATTTCCCCAAATCAATTTTCAGTTATCTTGCTTCCTTAAGGAGCATGAAGGAAGAGACACTTGAAAATTAATTAAGAAAAACTCTGCAGTCAGCCCCCCCAAAATAAAAAATTGACTGTACTTTGGCCATGGCTTTGATGGTTTTCTTGCTTTGTCAATTCTTTCAGCAGCCACTTCATCTCCTTTAGTTCTCTTGCTGATGGAGTGTTACAGCCAAGGATCCTCATGGTTGGGAACTTCCCAAGTACTGAAAAAGTAGTCCCTTAAGCTGGTGATAATTGCCTGAGAGTAGAATGCAAAGATTCTTCTGTATCATACATATTAAAATACAATGAAAGGTTGATAGCTGGGATAAAGCAAAAGGTTTCAAAACTGCTGAAGTGGAAATATATAAATACCAACAGGTTTTCTTCTCAGCAGAGAGAAATATGCATGTGGGCTTCTTTGTATTATAGACATGACAATTATGATTTAGCATGAAATCAAGTTAAAAAAAAATTACAAGTCTCTAAAGTGATTTGAATACTGCCTCTTATGAGTTGACAGGCAGTTCCAGAATTTCTGTTACCAAGAAGGAAGCATTAGAGAGCTATCAATAGCACCCAACATTTTTGATGAATCGTTAACTTTGCTGCAGCAACGTGGAGAACGACTTGGCTCATAGTCTCGTACCTACAAAAAGACTGCGTTCAATTTGTTTTCCTCATACACAGCAAGGAAGGTATGAAGTGACTCAAGAGGTCCCAAGAAGTGTTCTTCAACCTCCTCACACACCCCCAACCACTGGCTGAGGATCCAAAGAGTGGCCTTGGTGAACTGCCTGACACCTTTGTAAGCAATGGAGCAGGGAACAAATTGTCTAGATGGTTTTTTAAACAAAGGACCAGAACTGTCTATTCAACGAAGCTGTTTGTTTAAAACCAGGATATACTGAAGTCATTGAAGACTTTATAGGTACAAATGTGTTTAGGTATTTGTCTACAGTGTAACGCTTACTTAAAGACGAGGTCACTGTAGTGCTCTCGTGCACGGCACTTTTATGTGTTTCCTAACAGTGCATGGCAATACAGGTAGCCTGAGACAGCCATAAAACAGCTATTGGGACGCACAATAGCAAATACAAACGGCACCCAGTAAATTTTGAATAAAATCGGATAGCGTGTGAATCACTGGGTGCGGCTTACAAAGGTGGTATTGAGCTCGGGTACAACTGTTAGTCCAACTAATGATGCATACAGAACATAACGTGGAATTACCCAGCGCTTCTTGGAGGAGCTGTTTTCATGAACAGTAGTATAAGAGGAAGGAAAAAAGAAATCAAAATAAAATAATGTCCTGTGCAGGCTATCTTAACACATTTTGGACTGTTATTTCAAAATCAAATTTCCACAAACAAAGAGAAAAATGTCATTCGTTGTGGCACTTTTTGCAAAGTTGGAAGGTTAAAAGAAAGTTATTTTGTAACTGAGCATAAAGTAGGCATTTGAAAAATGACTTAGCTGGAAAAAACACAATTTTTTCCACATTAAGATAACTTAAGAACACCCAAATTGATTTTTATTAGACTTCTCATATTCACTGCTGAGCTGACACATGCATGAGATATTCAGCCCTAAAGGTCACTTCTGAGAAAGCTATAAGTAACTGGAAACGGCACTGCAGGATGAAATGATGTCTCATTGCTAACTATTACTGCTGGAGAGTGATAAATATTTTACTCCTGAGGCTAAGAGCTGGCTCCTGTAAATAAATTTCTATTTTTCGGCCGTACCAATAGCTGAAAGATGATGTGACAGAGCTGGTTCTCCAGATTTTCATTTTTTGTCTGACGAGCGGGTGGCACGGCCAGGCCCGGTTCCAGCAGGCATCCGTGCCGAGGGGCACCGGCAAGGCCCGCGGGCCTGCGCTGCAGGGAGCCCACCGCGCGCTTCTCCGCGGCCAGGAGCGGGTACGGCAGGGAGAGCCCCGGCTCCTCTCAGCCCACCGAGAGCGGCAGCCACCCGGGGCGGCCGAGCGAGCGGGGCTGCTGGCCATGCCTGGCACGGGCACCCTGCTCTTCCAGGCTGCTCCTTCCCCAGCCGCTCACAGCTCCTCTACAAATGGCCGCCCGAACGCCCAAGGCAAATGTTGCTGCTGACATCTCATCCACACGCTCCAGGTTTTGGTCACCCCATGCTTTATTCTTTCCTGCTCCTTTTCTTTTTGGTGTTATCAGTACTTAGGGTTTAGATACAAAAAAAACCACCCCGAACACAAAAGGGAGGACCTTTGGTGATTTTCATCTTTTCCCCAGAGCTGTATGGCCGGCTCTGCTGCCAATGTGGCAAAGGAAAGGCCGGGAACAGCTGGCTGGCTGTGGCTCCCTCGGGGGGGCCTAAGCCCCTGCG
>VXBL01007951.1:484875-548613 GCA_013400195.1 Aramus guarauna | reverse complement strand
GGCGGGGCCGTGTGGCGGCGGGTCGGTGCCTGACGCCACGTCTCGCTGTTGCTTCCACAGGCTCGTCCCGGCGGGGCAGCGGCGGCTCCGGTGTGGGCGCGTCCGCTGCTGCTGAAGGTGCTGCTGTGGGCGGTGCTGCTGGCGCTGTTCGCGGAGCTGGAGCTGGGGCTGCCCTACTTCGTGCTCTCCCTGCTCTACTGGATGTACGCCGGCACCCGCGGCCCCGCCGAGCGGCGGCGAGGCGAGCTGAGCGCCTACTCCGTCTTCAACCCCGGCTGCACCGCTATCGCCGGGACGCTGACGGCCGAGCAGCTGGAGAGGGAGCTACATTACCGGCCCGCCGCCGGGAGGTAGCGACCGGCCCGGCGGCGGGGAGAGCCCCCGCCACCTCTGCCCCAAGGACCCGAGGAAGGGCTGGGGGAGGAGGAAAGGGGAGTTATCTTGATGCAAAACGCCGCTTGCGCCTTATCCCTGGCCCGGTTTCCCCGAATAAAGCCGTAGCAAAGCGAGCGCTGTGGTCTCGTTTCCTGGGGGGCCGGGCGGCACCGAGAGGCACGGCCCGTTCCCAGCTGTAGCTGCCAGCCTGGCCGCTGGCGAGTTCCGGCTCCTGCTGAGCGCTGCCGCAGGTGAGGGGAAGGCTGGTGTTCCGCGACACCTCGGGGAAGATGGTGAACCGCTTTTCGTCCCGGCACTGGCTGGGAGCCCGTTGCTGAAGATGCAAAGTGCTGTCAGTCTACCTAAAATAGGCCGCTGCTTCTGTTCACGCACACGTGTTTCATCTAAGACAAACATTTTATTTTAATGCGAGTTCCCTGTTTGGTTCATATTACAGCTTTCATCATTTGTAATGTAAGCAAAAAATATTTTTGTTGTTATTCCTGGGAGGTAATACATGTTTTTCTTTAACCGTCATTTGGAAAATAGCCTTGGAAATGCAAGAGGCCCCCATACAGAAAGGGTTTTGTCCTGTTAGTGAATTCAGTCCTTTTACCACAGCACAGCTGATGACACTTCTCACCCTCATCCCACAGACTGTCAGGTATACTTCTTGTGTGAGCCACTGGTATTTTTAGTATGTAGATCATTGCATTAAAACCAATCATTAAGTCATAGTGAAGAACAGCTGGTAAAACTTAGATGCCTATGAGGAATGAGTTGAGAAAAGTCACAAATCTGCCTTTCAAACCCTATTTCATTATGCCTTGTAATTTAAGTTATAGTGTTCAGGTTCTGTCTGTTTTGGTTCNCATTATGCCTTGTAATTTAAGTTACAGTGTTCAGGCTTGACTTACCCCATGTTCTGTCTGTTTTGGTTTTGGAACCAAAAGGAGGTATCTTTTAGTGAATTTAATTGGACTGGAAAGAGAATAGTCGATTAAAACACAAGTAATATGTTTAACACTGCTAAGTGTGTCTCAGTAGCTCTCCACAGTGCTCTCTTAGCTTCTAGTATAGGTCTCTTGTATAAATTCCAAATGCTGCTATTTAAAGTCAAGCACAGAATTTCTGGATTGGCACATATTCCACTATCTGGGGGCTCTGGTAAAGCCCCCTCAGAGTTCTCACTATTTGTAGGGATTCCTTCTGACTCCATAGAAATAACAAGTTGTGTTTTGATTAATGCAGCCTGTGCAAGTTCAAAGGCCTTGTTGTAGTGGGCATAGAGTTGCAAATACAAAGCTTTGTTTCCTTAGGAGAACCATAAACTGTGAGTCTTTACATTCTTAGAAAGCATTCTTCTAATTACAGACTAAGAGTTAGTGAGGTGATACTTAAATATCCCAGTAAGTGACAGAATTTTGTGAGTTGAAACTTTATTCACAAGGATAAAAATAATCATAAGTGTAATCTTTATGGAGAGTTGACAGTCTGACATCTTGTACAGTTAGGTTCTGTGGGTATTTTTTAAAACAAGGAAATACATGCAAATAAATATTAAATATAAGGTAACATCCATGAAATTATAAACCTTTATAGCAGCAATGCTGGAAATAATTTTTCATTTGCTATAAACTATAGTTACATTATGACCAGATAAATTTCTAGACTCTTCTATTTAATGCTTCATAAAACAAGTTACCACAAAGAGTGAGCATGAAGCTGAAAGGCACAAGAAATAAAAAACCCACACTGTCCATCTGTTCCAGTGCTTTGTGTTGCTTTGCTTATTTCATGCTACTCAAATAAATGCACAGTATGAATTCTGAAATGGAGATGGCATGAACAACAACAACAACGGCTTGTAAAAGGTTTTACTGAAGTAGATAAAGTATGATGGAGAAATGGGTGTTCAGGCCTTGCTTGAAAGTATTTCTCAAAATACATGATTACTGTAATTCTGCTTTGGTGGCAATTACTTTCACTGAGCTGTTCCCTCAGTACTTAGAGGGGATTTAAAAAGATTTGAAGAAGTGAGAGCTTAATCAGAGAGGAAAAAAAAAAAATCTACCACAACCCTTTGCTTGGCTAAGATCTCACTTTGTCATCTTATTTTCTCTTGGATTCTAACCAGGCAGAAGTTACAAGGGGAAGTTTGACATCTGGTGCAGGCACTATTCCTGTGGGCCCAAAGCCCTCAGTTCTTACGTGACTGGGACAGGGGGTGGTGGCGGCAAAAAGAGCCTAGTAACTCAAAAGCATGTCAAACGAAAGAACCTTTTGACAGCAACTAAATACAGGTTTGTTACCACATGTAATTGCTCTCTATTCTTCTATCTGTCCTCTTTCACTATGTACTTTTTCCAGCATAACAGTGAGTTAAAACTTCCATAATTTCTTACTGTCCTAGCAAAACTATCATCTTGCTAAGAGCTGCGCAAGTAGCAGAAACTTTTCCAGGTTTGTACACAACTAAGCAGGGCCCTGAAAAACTAGCACCCACTCTTGAATATTCATGAGTGAAATTATTCCCTCCAGCGTGCATTATCATACAGCTGTAAATTTCTTTGGTCATCATGCTTCCTTTTCACCTACCAGTGACAAGCTTTATCAGTCTTTTCCTACTCAAAGCACTTTAGGGTAGATGTTAAATAGAAACATCAAGCATAGTGTCTCTACATACAGGAAGCTAATTAATTAAATCGCAGGACAGCAGTTAAGATACATACGTAGTAGTCAGGTATTGTATTGATGGTTACACAACATAGAAGCTAGTTAAACTTCCAGGAGAACCTGAGGTGCTTCATTCCAAGGTTAGCTCTGCAACAGGATGTCAGGAAGGGATGGCCTGCAAATGGCCAACATAGAAGGCAGCATGCTAAACGTACATAAGTCAGCCTGAGAACTGTGGTGGATTTCTACAAACAGGTCTGACTTTTCCCCTGGAGCCCAATTACAAGTATTATAGCAGAAGCAGCTAACCCATCCTCTCTAATTCAATTCTAACCTGATGATTGCAAAACTAATCCACCCTGTTGGCAATTTGGATTCTAATACAATGATTAAATAATCCCATGCAAAGCAATCTAGCTTCAGGCAGGAAAGATTCTGAATTACATCCCAGAATATCCAGTCCACTTCCTTGGCAATAGGGGATGTGAATGGCAAGTGTAACGAGAGACTTGAAAATTTTCATCAGGTTTTTTTATCTCTGCTAGGCCATGGGAGTTGCTTATTACAAGGCAGCTACGGACAGGGAATATTCTCAGAGATAGTCTTTGGCACTGTGCTTTTTTGTTGTAAAGGGAGTCCATATAACCAAGCTGAGTAAAAATACGTAAAGCTTGTTATTAAGTGATGCAATGGACCACACCTTGCTTGTAAAGGTACCTCTTCCCCACCCCCCCAGAAACTCTTGTAAATATCAGGGAGGGTACCATAATTAGCAGAGTAGATGCAGTCACTGCAAGAACTTTCGCGGTTTTAAACAAACAGACAAAAGCCCGTTGAGTTCAGGATAGTGGTTTGGGGGGGATATTTTTGACTCCCGCTGATGGCGGGCAGGCTGAGGGGGAGGCGGCGGCGGGCAGCCCGGCCCGGGCGGGGGCGGGGGCGGGAGCTGTCCTCCGTGCTGAACCCGCAGCCCGCCCCGAAGCCGCCTCCCGCCACCGGGAGCGCAGCACCTCGCGGGTATCTCGCCTGCAGAAAATGAACAAGGCTGGAGAAGAAACAAAAGTGAGCCCAAAGGGTGAACTACCGAATCTTTTCCAGGTAGGTGAAGTCTGCTAGGAGCATCTGAGGCCACAAGCTGACTTGTGCGCTTGCACCCAAAAGCAGCAGCATATAGATCAGAAAGAAAATGTCCTCTTGAAGCACAAGTCATTATCCTGTCCCTGTTAAAACCTGTGTGCCATCTGGAGAGACAGAGTACCATGTAAAAACTGCATTCAGGGGATATTTCAACCTGTGTCACTAGAGATAACATGCACCTATAAGTGGCAGAAAAGGTCCCTACCAGATAGTGGTGGTTTGGGTTTTTTGGTGGTTTGTTGGGGGTTCTTTTTTGTTTGGTTTGCATTTTTTTGTTTTCTTTCCCCCCAAGTGAAGCTTAAGAAGAGAATTCAGAAATGTACACCACACACCTACTATACTGATAGACCTTCAGGGTGCTGTTCTTCACCTATCCAGAAAACAGGTAAACATATTTTCAACTTTAGCTCTGGGAAACTCTTACTACAAAACTGATTCTTCCCTAAAACGCAAATTGTGTCCCACTAAGTTTGGTGGGTTCCCCCCCCCAAAAAAAAAAATAATGCTACAGTTATAGCATATTACCTTATCCCCATAAAAGTCTAAATGTATTTTTTGGCAATAATCATATCTGTATTCTTGTAATTTAATCAGTTGACCGCTCAGCTCACCCACTCAACAGTAATAAGCCATTGACCCTGTGGTTTCAGACTGGATCAATGCTATGCTTAAATTTTGGACACCTGGAGGCCTTGTGTGCAAATAGGAAGAAACTCTTTTAACTTACTTTAGATGTGATCAATTTTTCCTCTGATGTGTTGATTACATTAGCAGATTGCTTTCCCTAGAAACCTTTGTCCAACAGCCTGCAAGCAATGAGCAGCATATGCTGAAGTTTCTTGCTGGAGATGGCATACTTAAGCCACTTGCTTGGGTATTTAAGGGTTTTCAGGTATAGTATATAGTCCATTTTTCTCAGTCCAATTCACCTGCAGAATCTTAGCTGAATGTGGCCTGACAAGTGGCAGCATAGACACTACTGCCTACTGTGCCTCCACTACTGATGCTGTTGGCCGGGCACTTCAGAGGTTTCATACTGCTGTCTCTCTGGACATACAAATGTTCCAATCTCCAGCGTTCCCAGCTTTTCCGAAACTCCATCTGAACCTAACAGAAGCAAAGAAGGAAACAAAAGGAATGAAAGTAGAACTAATAAGATCTTTAAATGACTCCAGCACAAAAGAGCAAGGCAAAAAAATAAAGATACAAAACTACTAAGAAAAGCTGGCAATGCTTTAAAACTGCAATATTATTGCTTCAAATTATCCAATTATCTCATTAGTCCATTGTAGGCTATTCTATATTTAAAACGATGCCAGCATTCACTTTTACTTGTAGAAATGAAGCTCTTTTATGCACCAGGAAATCTTATCTTCATTATTTTATTCTAAATTGTATTCAGCTGCAATACTGAATGTACTCTATGCCCTACCACTACTAACAATGAAGTTGATTTTGCTTATCAGCCATGAAATGACTGGTTTCCAGCTCAATACTGTCACCACAGGTATTCTTAAGAGTTCTGTTTTAACTTCTGGTTTGATTTAAACAGTATTATGTCATGGATTATTTTTGTTCTTCACATATTTACAGGTTTGTTATTCCATACAAAAATGAAGATTTATTGAGAATTGAAAAAAACCAACAATTAAGCACTTTAAAGACTATACTTTTCCCCCCTTTTTAAATAGTAATTACAGGCTCTCATTCCAGATACTAGCTTTTTTTTTAAAGCTACAAAATATGCTCATCGAGTCACAGGTTCTGGGTTACAGTGCGTAGCGTCTGTACTCATTTGGAAGCTTATCCAGGGTCTTGTAACTGCTAAACAAGAACAGAATTTAGATGTTCCTGTTCCATCGGCAAAGTTCTTGACACTTGACTGAAGTAAAAACCTATATTAGCTTTTAACACATAAGGCAGAGGACATAAAATTGAACCTTTTTTTACTCTAGAAAGACAAGAGTGCAACTAGAGTAATCAATTAATTATGGTGTGTACTTCAGCCTGGGAGTAAGTTGACTATAGGTGGGTCACTGAAGTGAGTCTTCTCTGGAGAGTTTTTTGTTCCTTTTTACAGTCTGGTACTGATTGCCAAGAGACTGAATGGGTTGATGGCAGTTCCAGCGCAGGCTTGTCATCATACCCAGGCTGCTGAAACCTTCATACTCTGAGAGAAACTTCCTAGGGAACCAGCTGCTGTATGTCTGTCTTCTCTGCTTGTTCACTGTGAAATACTGAACCTGGGAGGCAGCCCTAAAAAAGGGGCAGAGTCTTACATAAACCATTGTCTGTCTTCCCTTGGTGGTTACCTCTAGCAGTGTTTGTCAGATCTGGGCTACAGCCCTTCTACTGGATACTGTACTGGTGGAAACCAGCTGCTTCTCTGTTTCTGACGATGGAATCTCTCCCTCTGGTATCACCACCAAATGGGACAGAAGAAAAGATGCTGAGATAGAAGCTCGTATTTTACTATGATAACTGTAGGTTGTTGTGTCAAAAGCTGCACAAAGACACCAGAAAAAAAAACAGTGTATCTGGGAAAGCTTGGCATAGAAGAATGGGGGAGAACAGCCTGATAAACAGAAGAGGAAACAGTAACATGCAGGGACCATACTGTCTGCAGGAGAAGAATTGACTGTATTACCACCCCAGTACTTGATACCTTTTGTGGGCATGAAAAACAGCTGGTTTAATAGGCAGCACTGGGAAAAAAACCAGTTGTAGATAATTTACACGCAAATCCTGAAAGAAAGCATGAACATACTCACTGACATAATAAGTCAATGAGCAATAGAAATGAGCATCTTAGAATCAAAGGGAGGAAATAAGTCTTCAATCTGGCTGGACACGACAGGCTATATCCTAGAGCTGATACAAATAGCCTGCAAGATTGAGATGAAATGAATGGGAAGACCTGAACAAAAGACTATAGCAGAGACGATGTCTTAAGGAATAGATCTGAATGACAGAATATTAGTTTCCTCTCCAGAGGTTAGGAAAAGGGTCAAGAGTAGCTTTGCTGTCCGTGTTGAATTTAGTTTTTGCCTAGATAGCTGTGAATGTATGACCAAGGGAACAGGTTAAGATTTATTTTGTACAGAGGCAGTTCTTGAGCACAGAAGTAGATCTACAGATGTTTCAGCAAAATAATTAGCCTAGTAACTTCCACATGTGGATAAGATTCCCCAGAAATAAGCTATACAGGGAAAAGGGAACCAAGAACAAAGCTCTTATGAGAAAGAGGAAGAAGGAAAAATTTTATGTGGAGTATTTTGAAAGAGAGAGGAAAGAGGTATGAGAACTTGGAAAAGATGGTCACAGAGGTTAAAGGTGGAAAAGACATCTCAGAGCAGCTGATGGAGCTTAATGCAGCTAATGGGCAAGGATGTTGAGTGTGGCAATGAATCTGGAATCCAATTATAAAAAAGTTAAACTTTAGCAAAAAACATCTCAACAAATCATAGGGAAAGGAAACTAAGTCTGAAATGGGATGGAATGAAGCTGGTGGAAGAGTTCAATGGATAGTCTGTATAAAGAAAAGAAACAAAAAAGGAAGATTGGTCAGTAATTAAAAACCAGGAGTCTTGGAGTCAGGACAGATCTGCTCAGGTAGAAGAAAGTGAAGTGTACTTCCATTGTGATAGGAGAGGACAAAAAGGAGAAGAAAGACTACAGAGAATGAAATCTGTACCAGCTTCAACTAATTCTGGTGGAAGGAGGCAGCATCTCTGTGGTTTACAGTACTTTTTTACAGAAAGCAACACTAACTGCAGAAAAACTGGTCACATTAAACCCAGCTCATTTTGCAAAGAACATTGGTGATAACAGGCAATCTGATGAGACCCTGCTGTTGGTTTCAGAGCAGTATCAGAGAAAATCCAGAAAATCTTCCAGGTGAAACATGACTGCAATATGAACATATTTTAATGTTTTTCCATAAGTAGATACTAGAAAGGGACATTAATATCACTTTTAGCTTCATTTCTACTCTTGATCTGGCACCAGAACTTGCAACAAACTTTCATTCTGTATGGTTAAGGAAAAAAAAAAAGCAGTCACAGACAAAAATAAAAAAAATAGACCATACTGCAAACAAGAATAGTCTTCAGGCACATATAGTCTGTCAGAAGAAAAACAGTTCCTCATTTAGTTTAGGAAAAAATTGTCATATAGCTTAGTAAGAAATAGAAAAGACTTGACCTAATCAAACTCTTTACATGGATTTATTTTATGGATACTCATGACTGGGCTTGAGAAAATCCTTCTCCCTTCTTTTAACAAGAGTTGGAAGAAGCAAAATAATTCATCCTAGATTGTCTGTCAGCTTTCTGTGAAGCTGAGCACATTGCGGTTAGATTTTACAAATTATAGTACAAAGGCAAAAGAACTATAGCAACAAGAGATTTGGAGGACCTCTTAGAAATGTAGGTAGGCTACTTCACAGTAAGTTCCCTCAAATGAAACAAGCCTACATGTTTCAGGTTTTGTGATAAAGTTTGGGCTATGAGGTAACTTTGTCCATGGAGGAAATTATTGGGCATTATTCATAAGAGGCCTGGCTGCAGCTGCACAGGGGATGTATAAGCAAAGGCCAAAATGAATCAAAAGAAATATGTGATGCACCAGCAGACAGTGCTGCATTTCAGGATTAAAGTATGCTTGTAAGTTTGTACAAGGGATTTGAAACAAATACTCCCTAATTCATGCTTGGGCAAAGCTTGCTGCTGCTACCTACCTCTGTCTTTCGTAAGCAGTACAATTAACACATTCACTTAAACAAAATCTTACCCACAAACTACAAAAGTGAACAGTCTCCTGCAGGGCTGAATTCAGGATGCCTGCTGCTTTTCTGTTGACTCCAGCCTGGCCATAATGACACAAGTAAAATGTTTTTCCATTGAGTCCAATTAGTTGATGAGGCCTATCTCTCAACAGGTGATCTTTAATTACTGTGTCATGTTTAAAAGGAGAGCTAGCATGTGTGTAAAACACATTGATGTGCATTAAACTTAATGTGCTGCCAAATTTGCAGCTGTATTTGCTTCCTTTGCAAACCTGGCTGCTGAATGAATGAATAATAATAATAATAATCACTTAGAAGGTAACATGACAGATTCCTGCAATACCAAAACAGAACAATAGTCTTTCCCTCAACAGGGCTGGGATTCAGCAGAAGCCATAGAAGATGGTACTTGCAATCAATTAACTCAAAGCCCTGGCTACATTTCTTCTAGGCCTGTGGGAGAGCTTGCCACTCTACGAAGTTCAGTTTAACGAGAGCACGATGATGTCCTCAAGTAGCTGAGCCACATGGAAACCAAGCAAATCTAAACTGTATGGGCATTAGCCAAGAGGACTCTCCAACTTCACCAGCCAGCTGAGCTGAACTCTCAGAACATAAACGAGCTCTACTCCCACATTCACCAAAATAAGCGAATAATAAGCACTATGAGACAGATTAAGAGCAGCGGCTTTAATTCTTAACAAAAGCTCCAGCAGTGCAAACTATACAATTGTGAGCAAGACGACTTGCAAGATTTCATGTCTACAAATACTGGCCCTAAATTATACTGCCTGATTTCCTTCCAACAACATTTATCTGAGGAGTTATGCCACGTAGCTGTACAGAGGAGGGTCTGTAAAACAAGTCTTGAACAAGAACAATTTAGCAGATCAAGACCATTTTCAATGTCTTTTTCCTATACTGGATGCTGATAAGGCAAATTGGAACAACTAGTGTCTCTCTTACCTCATTATTGATGAAACAGTAGAGAATTGCAACCATCAGCCCCTGAAATCAACAAAAACCAGAAGAGCAGTGAGCAGAGCAGTGAGCAGAGCAGTTCCCTTGCTTTGCCAAACAAACTTGCAGAGGGCTGGAGGCTCCACACTGGTGTGTCCCATACCAGACTGAACAACGGGGACAATCTGTGGTCCCTGTCAGCTCTGATGGCACAGAGGTTTGACCAAACTATGTCTCAAAGCACATGATCTTAGGAAAAAGGAGTTACTGTTTTCTTCAACCTGACATTTTTTTCTAAAGATTCCTTTCCCCTTCTTTTTCTTTACCTGGTTTCAAGTTACAAACACTTCATAAATGAACAGTTCACAGTGATCTTAAATACAGCTCTGTACTTGATAAACAGGGAATGAATAGGTGGAACAGGGAAACTAGAAAAATAATGATTCCCTTAGACAAGCAGACTCTTTTGAAATGGCCTTACCTAAGGCAACAGCTAAATAAAAATCACAGTAAACCTACATCTTCCTCACATGCAGTTACAGCTGTAGACTGCTACCTCTCATAGCACAGATTTTCCAAGGAGTATCAAAGCCACTGGAGAAAGCACAAGATTTGCTTTCAGCAATGCCATGATATGATCACAGATAATTTCATTTTGCCTTGATAGATATTAAGTAGATATTAATATGTGGATAGGAATACCAGATTATTGTGGTAAATTTAAGACATTGCAAATAAGAATATATGGCACTAACATCTAAGTTGGCTATTAAAAATTAGTCCTCATACTTTCCCTTCCATTGTCATAATCTGGTAATATTCAGTGCTAAATTGAAGAATATAGAGAACAGGGAACATGCAATGAATGAGAGAGAAGGCAGATCCCCCAAAAGCAGTTAAAAATATATCTTATCCACATGGGCACAGTGTGAGTGCTACCTGGAAAGAAGCAAAGGAGAGTTCAGTAAAAAGCTTCACAAAGCGCAGCATCCCTCTGGCATGCTCATCAGGAATAAAGGCAAAGATGACCTCATGGGTCCCCAGCAGCGGGATCAGAGTCAGCGTAGACTTGGCCAGCCTAGGATCACAGAAAGAAAAAAAATAATGCCACTGAGTAGATCACTGTTGATCCCAATGATCACTGGGAGCCACTGTTTCTGCATTCTGCTTCTGACACACTGTCAACTTTGGTAAGTCACGGCACCACTTTGCATCGCAGGGTTCTCCTCCAGAGGCTGCAGAAAAAAAAAAATAATCCTCAAAACAACCTTAGTAGGTTTCAACATGTTTTAACTGCCCCTGCCACTCCACTGCAGAACACTTCCTACTGGCTGTACTTCACCTGGAAAATCTGCTTCCAAACCCAGGAGGCAGCCATGTGCTTTCTTGTATCTGATGTGTCGTCTTCTGTATCCTTTTCCCCATCTGTAAGTGGGAAAGATAACCAAAACCTACCTTGTTGATGCTCTGAAAGAAGTAATCTATCAATAATTAGAATCTTTAAAAAATACCTTGGCAAAGGGAGGAGTGCTTGCTATTCCTTCCCACCTCTGTGTGCGTTAAATCTTCAAAACATCGTAACTAACCGTAACTGCAGAACACTGTCTAAAAGTGAGTGATGATGCCGTGATTTAAATGGCAAGTTCAAAGACACAGCTAGCAAAGGAAAAAAAAGATAAACTAACCTGAAATAAAACATTTTTCACCTCAGAGAATACAACTTCAGGATATAGCCACAGGAAAACATTCACAAAAATGATCCTTAACTATCTTTTGATAGACATACATGCTAGCCACCCAACAGGGTAATGAAAGATGCGTGACTCACATGGGAGTTTATAGGGCTACACTGGGCCACAGAACCTGTCAATGTCTCACAACAGCCTGTCTTGAGACCATTCAGTAGATACAAAATCACTCAACTAGCAGAGATGTCAGTACTTAGATCTTGTGTGCCGTAGGGCTGTCGGCTGCTATTCTGAATCATGTAATCATTCAGGTTGGAAGGGACCTCTGGAAGTCTCTGGTCCAACTCCAGCTCACAGCAGGTTACTCAGGGGTGTTCCAGCCAAGTTTTAAATATCTCCAAGGTCCTTCACAGCCCCTCTGGGCCTCTCTTCCAGCCAGCATCAGACCACTCTCACTGTGAATTTTTTTTCACCTCTGACATGCTATAGCAAGAGAAATTCCAATTGCTTGTGTCCTCTGCCCCTTGTCCTTTCCCTGTGTATCTCTGAAAAGACTCCAGCTCCATCTTCTATATAACCACCATTAGGTAACTGAAGACTGCACTTAAATCCTTGCTTAGTCTTCTGTTCTCCAGACTGAATAAGCCCCGTTTTCAGCACCTCCTATGTCACCTGGTCCAGCCCCTGAACTAGCTTGGTGCACAATTGATGCAAGTCCCATGGGGTTGGAGGGACAGGACACAGTGTTTTTCTTGTATTGGGGAACCTCAACCTGGACACCAGAATCAGTCTCGCACGTGCTGAATGGAGGGGATCAGTCACCTTCCTGGACCGTCTGCCTATGCTCTTGCCAGTGCAGCCCAGTACACAGTCAGCCTGTGCTGTCACAAGGGCACGCTGCTGAATCGTGTTCAACCTGTTGTCCCCCAGCATCTCCAGGTCTTCTCTAAAGTTTCTTCCTCCCCAGTCAATGCCCATCCTGCACTGCTGCATGGGGTTATTACATACCAAGTGCAAGGCTCCTGTCAGCCCATCCACTGGCCTCCAATGTCCTTGATACACAAGGACCAAGGGATGCCCAGTCAAAGCAACTATTGAAGTTAAACAGTTTACAAATACAGGTAAGCAGAAATGCAGATCTCTAGTGGGTGTAGGCAGACTAGACATTGCCTTCAGGCATAGGAGGCTTGTTTAAATGAGCCCCTTATCAGCAAGCCTTGTGATGGAGTGGAGGCTCTGCTTCACCATCACCTGCTGAGACAGAGCTAGAAGTGGGAGGCTGATGCTGAATTGGCTCTGGAGACACTATCTGGGTGGAGAAAAAAAAAAAAAAAAAGGAGTTGTGTAGGTGTACAGCAATCCCCTAACTTATTTAATGAATGCTAATTGTTCTAGATTGGATACTTGGAGAGCTCTGCCTTAAAAAGGAAGCTATGCAAAGTCCTATATAAAGGCTTCCTGGGTAGTTAAGATCTCCCTAAAGAAAATCCTTTCCCTGAGCAAAGGGTGAAGTTTCTCCACAACTCCAGTCTTTCTGTAGAGAAAAGGGATTTGCTGCCATACTGAACAGTGAGCTCTCTCTCCATCAAATGAATGGGCAACAGGAGAGAGATGAAAGATTGGCCTGAGAACAAAACACTTTTCTCCTTTGTATACACAAACATATCTAAGTTCGTGACTAAGGGCCCCTAGACTGCTCCTTGTTTAAAATAACACATTTCAACACAGCAGTTTTGTTCTCCCTCCACCCAAAGTCTTTTCCGGTGTCTTTGACCAGAAAAGAAGGGACAGGGGGAATCCGATATAGGAATCTCTGACTACTGCTCTTGTTATCATCAAAAGCATACCAATGAACTGAACTCTTTTGTATAAGACTTCCCCAAAGCTTCCGGCTATAACCACCAACCTCTGGACAGACCACCAAGACTAGAGTCTTCATCAGTGAAGAAGGCTCTGTTCCTGGGTAAGACTTTTTCTGATAAAGCCTTTCTGTTTACACAGCAGATTTTTGAACATGCAACATGAAGTGAATGCACCTTTGAGAAATGGCTCACCTAGACCAAACCTTCCTGCTGCTTGCAGGAGTCATGAGGGCAAGGGATTTCTCCCTTGACTGGGTAAATTTACAGTCAGGCTTTTAAACAGCTTCAAGCCATCAGAACTGAAAAATCCACCCCTTCCACCACTGCGAATTTTACCCTGGCAAATAAAGGTTACATAAAAAAAGAAAAGCGAGCATAAAAGCAAAGCCTTCAACTCATTAAAATGAGTAATTTTCTCTGCTTTGAGCTCTAAACATGCATTAGGATTTCCAAAATTTCACATGAGGTAAAGAAGGTAGGTAACATGCAAGGCAACTATACTCTGATGACAGTGCACCAAAATATATGCTGTGTCTGGCTTAGAAGGCTGCAGAATTGAAATACTCAACTTCAAACTACCTAAGTCAACTGCCAGTAGCAGTCCAGCTACCACAGCACGTAGGTCCGCGCTGATTAATTCAATAGCTAACTTGTTATTTTTACATTATTTTTCTGACTGCAATACAAAGTATTCTCCAAGATGCAGAAATAAAGGATGTGGCCATGAATCTTAGCAAAGTGATTAAATAACAGGAAGAATACAGACACGGATAGGGTGAAGCTTGCAAAATAAAAATTTAATATCTCTCTTGAAATACCCTGTGCATTCAAGATTGAAAGTTTGTCTCAGTAACAATTGGCAAGAAGAACAAGGAGCAACACTCAGAATGACCCCTCTTGATCTTCACTGAAGTTAAAGCTTTTATTTCTATCACTCATTATTTTTTCCAAATTACAATAGGATACAATAGACTATTTCAGTTGGAAGTGACCTCCAGTAATCATCTAAGTCCAACTGCCTGACCAGTTCAGGGCTGACCAAAACTTAAAGCACTTTGAGGGCACTGTCCAAATGCCTCTTAAACACTTGGGCCATCAACTACCTCTCTAGGAAGCCTGTTCCAGTGTTTGACCACACTCTTGGTAGAGAAATGCTTCCTAATGTCCAGTCTAAACCTCCTCTGGTGCAGCTTTGAACCAATCCACGCATTCTATCACTGGATGTCCAGGAGAAGAGCTCAGCACCTCCCTCCCCACTCCTCCCCCTCAGGAAGCTGTAGAGAGCAACAAGGTCACCCCTCAGCCTCCTTTTTTCTAAGCTAGATAAGCCCAAAGTCCTTCATCGCTCCTCATAGGACATGCCTTCCAGCCCTTTCACCAGCTTTGTTGTTCTCTGGACACATTCAAGGACCTTCACATCCAGTACTCGCATATGCTGCAAGTATTTAAAAAAAATACATGCTTAATTAATATTCATCTAGTATTATGGAAGACTGCAAAGTGACAAAACTCAGAGATCAAGCCTTCTGTTTATCTATAACACAAGTGTAACACCTGTCCTGGCTTCACCAGGAGGCTTTTCTGGGGACTGTCTGTCCAAGCAGTTAGACCAATGCGTGACACCGCACCGGTACGTTACGTAAGGCCTGTGATCTTCAACCATCTTTGTCAACCTACTTCCTTCATGTACCTCCTTGTCTTCTTCCATTTTGATGGGCACAAAAAGTGTCAGACCACCATGTAACATACCTGCATTTTATGTCAGTTTTGCACATCAAATTAGCCTGAAGTTTGGAGATGATGATGCATATAACTCTGATAAAGATCAGGAAGTTTACCTGGAGAAATGAAAGAAGGATTTATATCATGATCAAGAAACATACATGCGTAAGTGTTCAAACAAGCTGGTTTGTGTATCCATGTGTAGGTCCCTGTGCATCCTACTACTATGCAGCTGCAAAATTTGCCATGGAACTCCACTCCTTGCCAAAGAGTTATGCCTTTCATACATCCTCTGTGAATGTACAAGTCACCTTTGAAAATGCAGGCAGTTCACTGAAGAAAGCAGGGGAGCTTACCTACATCTCTGGGGAGTGAGACACAGTAAAGGCACAGGCTGTCCCGTTTGCCTTGTCTGGAGGTCTTTGACACAGTATTGTGGCTGCAGAATGTGGCATTTCTTTGCCATGCCACACAATTTGTTGCTATTCTGTAGCCCAGTACCTGGAATATTATATTCCACCTCCCTGTACTACCTGCCAGAGCTTTCTGCACTCAGAGGAGTCAACTGGATTGCTGTGGCATACTGTTTTGTTATCATATGCTGCCACTACAACGTGACAGCGTGTGGCCAAATTAAACGAAGTGTTAGTTAGGAATTCCAGTGACAGAAACCAATTTGGTTTCATAAAAATCACATTTCTGAATTAAAACGTCAATACCCTCAAAGGTTATTAGCCTTCAGACACGCACAATAGCTATGTGCACATCTGCTCTTTGTGCTATATCATATCCCGTTCTCATGGAAACCTGTTCCATACTCACCCCAATGGCAATAAGAATGGGCAGTCTGATGATCAACCAGTAATTCATGTTATAGTTTCTGGTCCAGCAACTAGGTAGATGGCAAGAAAAGATGACAAGAAGAAAAAGTTTCAGTACATTACTAAAATCTCCTGCTTTTCATTCTGTCACAGCAATGCAGATAGAAAACAATAATGAGGACTAGATACCAGGAAAGCACATCATGCTGACATGGAAACAGATGCAGTTGCTTCTTAGAAACATTGAATGCTTTGTACTATTGCAGCTATCATAATCCAACTGGACACTACTTGACAGCCTTTCTTGCCCGCTAATGGCTAGCTCTCCTCCACTATTTGCTATGAATTATCATCAGTTAATTGTGAAGATTTAATCCATTAAGACCAAGGTCAAATTTGTCATGTAGCTGAAAGGAGAAGAGGTGGGGGGAATCTGAGTCAGACCTTTCTTGCATGGTTCCTATCCTCCTCTTTCTGCATTATTTTTTATTACTCTTCAGTCTCCAATGTCAGGCCATCTTATTTTTGAACTGTTTGTTAGTTCTTTATCCCATTAGCCAGCATCACTTTTCTTGTATCAATATTTAGATTAGTCATGTATGTTATTTATTTTATTTTCAAAAAGGACCTACTAATTTCAACCAGGAGAAAGCAATTAAGGCAGCAAACTCCGGTTCCTTCAGTGTATATGTGCAGGTTTCAGGCCCAAAGGGAGTTTTAAGTGGTACAAGCAAGTAAAATCAAAGACAGGAACAATAGTTCTCAACTTTTGTTGGCCAGCTGAGTCTTCTGCCAAGTAATACACTGCAGGCAATGTAATACTTCATTCTCCCCATAAGTCTCATTTTAGCTTTTTAAATTCCTGTGTCCTTGAGCAATACTGGAGAACAATCACAAGAAAAGTGCTGCCCAAAAGCCACAGATTGGGATCACTGCTTTGAAGTGAACTTTACACTGGGGAGTTCGTACAGCTAGTTCTCTTATGTCCCACCCTGACCACAGCCAGCCACCCCGACTGTATGATGGGCCACGTGTGTGCGCAATGGCCCAAGGGTTGGGACAGTGTTCATGTGCCATTTCACTTGTTGCTGCAGCGACAGCATTCTTCATATTTCTATGAAATAACTTTGTTAGCCTCCTGCCATATTGCTCAGCATTACTCCAAAGCAACAGTCATCAGTAAAGCCAGCAGGTTTCTGAGCTACACAGGCTGTGAAACATGCTATGAACCACCACTACAGAAAACACAGGCTCCTTCCAAAACAAGTTTCTCCATCTCCAGATCTCATCTGCCAAAACATATATGTGCTCAATTTTCCTCAATGTTTAACAGGCCTATGAACTTCAGCCATAGGGTAATGTTGGTGGAGGAGATTGTCCCATCGTAATGGGACAATCAACTTGAGAGAAACTAGCAAACCATGCAGCACATAGTAGGGATCCAGGATCCGTGCTACGCCACCACACCCACATGTGCTCACATACTCAAGAAGAAAATGAAGCGGCTTGGCTGTGACAATTCCATATTCTCTTGCAGGTATTGCAAGCCTGAGAAGGGCTCGGGATTTCATTTTTCCTTTCAATTTCAGTTTAATGCTTACAACAAGCATATCCTTGCAACCAGCAGCTAGCTCCACAACCTACAATTCAATTGCATTTTAGATACTGGAGAAAAAGGTGTACATGTGTGCAGTCAGTGTACCTTAGCTGGAATCTGAGTAACAGAAGAACTTCTTAATTGGTACACATGACTGGGAGCCAGCTTCATGGAGCCTTTAAAATTAATTTTATTTGAACCCCTCAAGACTGGCAGGATAATAGACATGGCTGGAAGTGGAGTTCCAATTTTCTGACTAGCTGCAGTGGAAGCAGAGGCAATTTTAAAATTTCCTGATAATGACACAGGCTTTATCAGGACGGGCTTTTAGCTGTACTACATTTCTGTGTGTATTAATTTGCTTCCTGTGGCACAGAGCAGTTTTAGCTACTTTTAAATTTATACAAATACGTGCAATAAAAATGCCATTACAGCCCAATTAAAGTGTCACAGCTATTAAAGTGTCCAGAAAATAAAATTGATAAATCTTCATGTGATTTCTTGTCCATTTGTGCTTTCCGGGATTGCCACACTGATAAATACACCAACAACTACTGTGCTAGGGATCTATCCCTGCAGTTTACTCAGCACCACTCAGAAGATGCTCGGCAACTAATAACCTCAGAGCTGTGGAATGGAGAATCAGTCCAGTGAAACAAATGCTACTGGGAAGTTTCTGCCTTTACTTACCAATCTGGTATTCTTTTTCTAAAAATGAAAACACTGAATTTTTAGCTTGAAGAGGTACAGCTGAATAGCTCCATTTTTAAAAAAAAGATTGTAGGCTGGCTGTCTTGCTCCCATGATTAATTGCAGATAGAAACAAAGACGTGTAAGTATCAGCTCTTTAGGCACAGTCTAATAACTGAGCAGCACAGCTTGTCTTTAATTTTATTTGTAATCCAGACAAAGTCTTTTTCAATAGCTCGCTTTTTAAAATAGCGACTGCTTTCTAAAGGAGTTTAGACTTGCACATGTAAGGAAAGGAGCAGCCAGTCTGCAAGTAAGTCTTGCAGGCTTCAGTCCTTCATTCAAATGGCTACGTTGACAGGACTGCCTCAAATTCCCAGCCCTGACCACATTTACTTCCAGTTATTCCTCACAGCCAGGGAAGTAGTTAAGTCACAAATGAAATTTATAGCCTGCTGCACATCCATGGTGACAGTGCTATGGCAAACAGCACGAAAGATATCCTTGGCTGCTCCAGCAAATGCCCGCCCAAGGCACAGAAATCTTGCCTTTCAGAGAAGCTGCTGCATGTGGTTATTTATTGCTGTATTTTACAAATATTTATACAAGATTTAGAAAATTCAATAAGGTGCAAAATTGCCCCTTTTAAGGTCTGCTGAAGGCAGTGAGTGACAGTTTTCCTTAATAGAAAACATAAATCAGCTCTGAGCACCGCATAATGTAGGAGGCTCAGCACGAGCACTTTGAATATATTTTCTGCATCAATGGGAAGAGATGACCATGGAACGTCGCCTGTTGAGAGGCTGCACGTTCTCTATACCTATTTGGATAGCTTCAACAAAACTTGCAATACATCAGTATTGCCACAACCTTGCTACAGAATATTATCAAGTCAACCTTGAAAAGGAAAGTCAGAAAATCCTAACATTGCTTAAGCCAGAAGAGGCAGCTTTGTCTGTCCTGCTTCAGTACTATGAAAGACACTAAGAAAAGCCGGTTCTTAATACTAACAAACACCAGAAAAAAGTCTGGGGGTGGCTCTGACTACACTGAATTTTCACATTGCAGCATCACTCCAGCAAGGATTGTGTTGGGGGTGGGAAGGACCCTCTACAAAAGTCCTGGCTGGGCTGTTTGGAAACTAAGAGGAAGACCCAATAAATAGTATATTTAGAATAAAAAGGAAATAGCATAAAATTATTTATTTCATCACAAAGAAAGCTACCCAAATATTTCCAGGCAGTCACTGTCACTAAGAAGAAGAAGCCACTTTCCTCCCTTTTGTTAAAAAAAACAAAAAGAAAAAAAGAAAATACCCCACAAACAAACAAAAAAACCCAAAAGACAACAAACTACAATGCTATTTGGTACATAAAGCATATATAAAGGCAATTTGCCAGAACAGCCACTATGGTAAAAGCGGACGAAAAGTATTTTGTGTTTTGCAGCAGTCTTGTGCGTGGTATAGTTGACTTCAGCAAGACTAACGTAAGCAGACAGAGAATGTGCCTTTATTTTAAGAAGTTCTAAATAATGGAAGCTTAAACAAGAACAGGCAATCACATCTCTGCTGCTAGGCATAAGCTAACCACTACAAATCGCAGACAGAAGGTTTTTGCCTTCCTCTGAAGCATAACTGTAAAGGCCACTGCCAAAGGCACAATATCAGGAGTAGTCTTGGTTGGGTATGATGACTTCTACTGTTGATACTGTAAATACAGAAAAACAAAACGTACCTTTCCTTGACCTGCAAAAGGACAGATTCATTCAGACATGCAGAAAATTCTGATCAGAAAGAAACATATATTCCTTTCTGAAATGTTATGCAAGACCTTCAGACAAAACAGAAGCAATTATGTGAGGTTTCAGCACATTGCCAAAGCAAACCACACCGAACAGAAAGCAAACAACGACCTGCCGGTGCACACATACAGCACAAATGAGATAGCTAGAAAAATCAGAACTAAACCAACCCCTCATCTTCATAAAGGTACTTGACAGTTCCCCAGAGGATAACAAACAGCATTGGCACACCTGGGAAGAGAGGAGACAAGGTTGACACTGACATTAAGAGATAGGGAAAAGCAGAGAGGACAAACCCCCCACATAATGATGAGCAACATAATTAATTGGTGGCAGGGTTGTAGCTCCTACCCAGTACAGGTGGGTACTGTCAGTGGTGGGAGGAGGAATCTTAACCTGCAAGTAACTAATACATGTAACTCATTTTGCCTGGGCCCCCACCTAGCTCCCAGCAGGCACGAAGAAGGAACAACAGACTATCATCCCCATACTTGGCACATGCCAGCTTTTCCGTGGAAAGTTTCCCAGAGGGGCCAAGGGAAAGAAACATCTGGAAGCTCTGCTAGCCTCTACATTCATGCTAGAGAGGCACAGCGTGCTCTGACCTGCACTTTTGCATCCACACCTCTGCCTGTGGGTCAGCTACACTGTATTCGGGCGGCACCAAGCTCAGGCCATCTATTGTCATCGGGACTGGAGCACACTCAGCCCCACGTACCCCTGATGGCAAAGGGGAGTGTGGGCACACCACATGTAGGTAGCAAGCGTGCTCAGGCCTCCCCAGCAGAGAAGTCCCAAGTTTGGGCTGTGGTAATGGCATGGCCTTGAGTGGCTGCAGCAGAGACAGCAAATACATCAGGTCTTCAGAAGAAGCTTGGTCCTATGCTTACCTGACAGTGCACATGCTACAGTTTGTCAGTTTATCCAGAGTGTAAAGGGAAGAGAGAAAAGCTAAATAAGCTGGCAGTCATTACTTGCTTTACAATGTCAAAGGCTCTCAAATTTCTTTCATTTATGAAATACTCAGGTCTTGAAAAATAATCTTAAACCAATATTCAGTACAGAGAATGCCAAAAGAGCCCACAAGAAAGGAGAGCAGGTTGAGATTCAACAAGCAAGAATTTCTGCCTAAGAATGGATCAAGGTGGTCTAATTCCTCTGTGTACCTCCTTGGAGAGTGTCTGATGCTGTATGTACATTGTATAGGAAGGGAAACATCTAATGTGCTTTGTTATTGTGTTCTTAAGAACCAATATGGTAAGGGACCATAAGACTATCAGTGTGCAGCAATAAGCACTGCACAGGGCAAATACACAGTTCCTGACAGCAGAAGCCACAGGGAAATCAGTGATCTCTTGCAGTCTGAAAAATCTACAAGCAGTATCTGTATAGCAGGTATTATCAGTAAAAACTTTCTCTCTTGTACTGTATTCTTTCTGTGCTATCAGAACAGCTAAATACTACAGATGTGAAAGACCAACTATTGTCCTTAATCAGTTAAAAAGAAAGAGATAATTAAGAGCAGCAAGAAAAAAAATACAAATAATTAGAATAGTAGCAAAGATAATGAATTGAGTAGCGATCATTGGGGCAAGTGGTTGAACATGTTCCATGGATGTACCTGATACTAAGAGTACACAATATTTTGGGAACAAAGTTACTGAGAACTCCGTGCTGCTTTGATAGTGGCATAAGAGATTAAGAACAGGCTCATTGCAAATCACTTCTAAAACACAAACGAGTCTTTGATACGTAGAAACTAATTATAGTTTGAATTATTCCTTTCCTGACTTTGCTGAGAATTAAGACATCTTAATATGAAATTCAAAGGACAAGGCACAAACACTGAGAGCACAATGATATATCAAGTGATAATGATTTGTGGGTATCTCCATCTTCTGGATACATCAGAAATATCTCCATATTTAATCGCATTACTTGACATTTGAATTGAGAATCTGTTATTAATACTATATTTCAAAAGAGCCTAGCTAGAGATGCTGGTATTATTGATCAGCATCCTGCTATGCAAATACCATACAAGTTAATAGGTAGCATGTACAAGGTGACTTGTTCAACATCCTATGCCCATTCCCACTTGCAATGCTGGCCCTTGGTGCCTTTGTCTTGCAACACCATCAGTCACATTATTTTCCTTGCTAGCAATACACATTTTAATCTGAGACACCAAGGTTTAGCAGTGCAATACATACACATAAGCTTTGAACGTCAATGTGAATTCTACGTGGATACCATCTGACATCTACCAAATTCAAAGTCTTGTCCTAAGAAATGGGTGGCTCTGAAAACCATCTGGGACACTCTCAGCAGATGGGAATGCACCCAGTTTTCCAAAGCCCTAGTCAAAAATCTAAAGACGAAACTCCCCCAAGAACATTCCCTAATCCATGTCAAGTCTGTAGGAGTTGTTCACAACAGCAAAAGAGCAAGTCTGCAGCATCTCTGCAATAATTGTAGCTTGCAAGGATTACTGAGGCTCTCTATAGATTAATTTACAAACTCCATATCGAATTAACCTGCTGGCACAAACTAACTGGCACAAATGCAAATATTATTTTGGTTACTTCACTCAGTCAAGAGAAATTTGGCTGACTTGAGCAGGCAAACTGCATACAGCTCCTTTAATAATGAATAATAGTCATCTGTAGAGTTTAACAGAATCAGCATTGTATTCCACGCCTGGGCTCCCAACAAGCAGCTCTTAGTGCATTTGAGTTTCAGTCCTACACTTCCTTCCTCTTGCTGCTGCTATTCAAAGAATATCAGATATCTGAGAAGAAAACCACACCCATTTATAGGATGCATTTATTTAAGATACAGACTGAACTCTTTCTGATTTTGCTTTTTGTCATACAGAAAGCTCCAAGATTGATCTTTTCCCAGATTAACTGACCACAGAAAGGTCTCTGAATTCTGGAAATGGTAACGTCTACTTTTGCCTGTACTGCATCTTTGCTGAAGATGCCAGAAACTGCGACAGCCTGCTCAAAACAGCCTCTGCCACACAGGCTGATAACTGACCAAAAAGCTTGGAACACTACATGGTGATTATGAAATCTGTCAAGTATAGTAGGAAATAAGCATGCTGACAGCTCAGCTAATAAAGTTCAACTTCAAATGGCAGGGGACAGGACATCTGAATTATAGGCTATGATAATAATATATACTCTAGATAAGAAAGTATTGGAGCTGCCAAATCAACATCTTATGACCCCACTGCATAAACAAACACCACAACCTACTTATTTTCATTCTAGCTTACATATTCTACACCTGGACAGGTGTCTGCATAGTAAGAAAAAAAAAGTTGGAAGAACAGGCATTATCCAGAATGATAATAGGGTGGGGTAGGTAAGAAGAAAGCTGTGAGAAATTCTGCCCAGGAACCACTATTTGGTTGACATTTTCACAATGCTCCACTGTCCCTAATGAGCAGAGAGGAGCAATTTGTGTTGCTGCTAACAGAAGCTACCATGTCCTGGTAACAGCATATAGAAATTGGTCTCTCCATTTAATGGTCTGAGATATTCTGGTAACAGAACAGAAAAGTTCAGGGTTGTTCTGGAGTCCACTGAGTGGCAGTTACCATGAAAGGTGTCACCAGGTGGTGCTATTCCATACGGCCTTTCCTTCTTTCCCGTACCTGTGCAAGTTTTCATTCTTACTGACACATGATTACTTCCAGCTTTGCATTGTACGTACAGGCAACTTCAGGGGAGAAAGATGTATGAGGAGCAAGAGAGGCGCCCCTCATCCTCACATGCTGATTATTCTTCCTGAATCGGTCTCTGTAGGACCAGAGCACTGCCATCCTGCCGAGACCCTTAATAAGGACATCTTCTGGAATACAACATTTCAGGACTGATGAGTGTGTGTATAAACTCATATTTCAGATGTAACCTGATATCATGGTTTTCCACGTGGTGAGTAGTTCAACCTCCAGGACAATCAGGCACACAAACCAGAAGAACGTTACTGCTGTCAGAACAACTCCGATCCTCTCCTTTCTCAGAAACCATCCAGGACAGTCTGACTTGATCAACTGCTTGTCATATGAATGCAAAACTATGTGATGAGGAACTGAAAGAAGTGATAAATAATTACGACTAGATGTAGAAAGAGTAAGAGCATTGAAGACGTGAGCAAAGATGAAATGTTTTTCTGTCTAAAGGAAAAACATGAAAGAAATGAATACAGAAGACAGAGTAAAGATAATTAAGAGAAACTCCTGACAGATGTGTTTCCTATCAGCATCAGTCATAACAAAACCAATTTTCACATCCTTGTCCAAAACACAGTTTTCATTTGAAAACAGATAAGAAATGGTTAGTGCAATGAATTCATCCTGTTGCCACACTGAGTTCACACTGGGCTTCAGAAGGAACATTTCTTACCTGCTCTGTTCCAGTCAGATCTTCCTGTCAATCAGGATGGAGATTTTTTACACCCTAGCTAGGCTTCCTGCATTTAATAGCTTCATTCCCTCAAAGTTTCTTCCTCAGAGCAAGTTGGATTGCCAAGGGTTGGAAGATGAGGAATTTTTTATGGCAGTTTCCCTGCTGCAAGTGCAGCTGGGTGTAAAATTGCCATAGAAGCTCAGAGAGTGTTTATCTTTTTATTAATGCTTTCTTCTTGGCCTTTAGTGCTGAAAATTGCCTCCTCCTGTCATTCTCCCCCCCCCGGATGTCACACAGTCACTGTCGGATGTTGCTGCTGTTTCCCCATTCCTCCTTCCTCCCCGCTTCTGAATGCCAACAGGTCCCTCTTCCACTAAAAGCTGCTGAAAGATGCATACAGCAGTGTTACAATATAAACTGCTCTTCTCCGGAGACTACTTTGTACAGCACTGACACAGCTGTTTGAAGCCAATGTCAAGCTCAGTGACTCTTCACTTGGGCTCAGACACAATGAACAGCAAGTTGGTGTCCCAACACCAGCAACAACAGTTTGGTTTTTTTTTCTCCTGTGAGTGATGACTATCTGAACCAACATCCTGTTGAGCTGCTCTTGTGCTGACCTCCAGACTGAAGGGAACAACTCATCTACCTGCTCTGCCATCAGCTTATTTAGAATCTTGTTTGTTGATACTGTTAGTGCTTCTGCTTTTTTTTTCCCTTCTCCCCCATCAGCTTTGAAAACAGCATAAACCATTGTTTTTGCAGTAAGATATGTGGAACTTGGGGTTGACACAAACATATGAAAGTCTGCTTTTACAATGAAAAAGACAACATAAGCAAGACATTTTCCCCATTAAATGAAAGAAGAAAAATTTAAAACTGCCATCTCAAAGCCTAGTATGGTGTGAAATCTCAGCAAGGAAGTAGCCATTACAGGAATACAGTTACCTCACAAGTAGTCAGGAAGGTTTATAGAATCCTATCAATATACCTCATATCAATATAAATGACTCCTAATTTGTAAGACTACATGAGTTTCCTTAGGTCTATTAAGATTTTAACACTCATCTAGCTTTTGCAAAGGACAATAAAATGAGATAAACTGATTTTTCCCCTTATAAAAATGCTACAAAGAATAATTACTCATTTGAACTGATCCTATATGGAGTACGATTGAAATACATTAAGAACTGACCTGAAATTATAGAAAAAAAGATATTTGAAAAATATTTATTAATTTTTCTTTACACTCCTGTCTGCTAGCTGCTTTTAGGAAGACACAGGCCAAGTACAGTATATTTTATATGCTTATTTGAAAAGCAGATTCACCCTTTCCATGTTTTGACCTGAACTGAAATGATCACGTTAGCCATAAAATGGGAGAAATTTTTTTTTTTTTATTTACACAATTACGTGGGCTTTCTCCCCTGTTATAACATAATATAGCACTATGTAATATAGCAGTTTAAAAACTTGGAGAAATAGCTATTGGGACATTTCTACCTATTTGAAAGCTGGCTCTTACAGTACAGTTTTGCTTGGGATAACCTGAGAAAATAACATGCTCTAGTTTCTCGTTTCTTCTGAGATCTGTTGTTCCTCAAAAAGAGTACAACAGGGCAAACATCATGACCAAGAGTATGTGCGAATGCTCAGGAGGACAAAAACCTGGAGAACACACAATTTTGTTCATATGTACATTTTAGAGAAGTACAAGTGCAAACATACGTGATCGCATAGGGGATTGCAGAAACTATTCCGACAGCAAAAGCAATACTATATGGTCTGTGAGTGATCAAAAAGTTTAGTTATAGTTAGAAGAAATAACATGAAATGACTAACACCCACTAGGTTTGTGAACAATGCATATAAGAAATTTTAATATATAAATATTCATCAAATGAAGAGTAATGAACAAGTTAAATTATCCTGTAGGAGGACAGTTCATTAACAGAACAAAAGGGTCAGGGTAGAAAATCAGCTCTGACAATCAAACAGGTATTTATTTTTTGATCCAGCTTTATTTTTACAGGTGATAAACTATTTCAAAGAGTACTCTCTCAGCTCAAACAGGAACCTAACCGCTTCTCTGAAGTCTTGGCATTATGCTGAGGCTATCATGCTGCTCAAAAAAAAATCTGAGCATTTCATCCAGCAGAAAGGCACCTGGTGAGGGAGCTGAGCATCCAAAAAATGGAATCACCAAAGAAGTAGCAAGAAAGAGTGGAAAAAACCTTCATCTCTTTCCACTTGTTAGAGATGAAACTGTTATCTGGTATAATTAATCTGGGAGTACTGAAATAGCAGATGCTTCTGCATTTGAAGATGGAGATTCACTGGCAAGGTTTGCACACGCAGCCATGGCTAGAATAGCAAGAAACTGTACAGATAAGGATAGAGTGGCACAGGCAGAAATTTTCTAGGAAGCTTAGATGAAACCCATATATCCAGTGCCAAGTTCTGGCACTACCACAAATTAATCCAGAAATTCAACATACAGCAGCAAAACTTCCATTGTAAAGGAAGAACAAAACCAAAATAGCGTCTTCTGTTTCTGCCTTCTGCTTTTGCAAGAGACAAACCATAACTAGAAGTGATTCAGATCAAAATCATCCTGTCCCTTACTTATAAAACAACACAATACCCTCAGGATTTGGCTAGATATAATTTTGCTCTAATTTATTTTCCATTTCCTCTCATGACCTCAGTAAGTGCTGCAGGATAGCTTCCCCCATCCTTTTTTTTTATTTATGGTATGGCTATTCATAAAACATGATTAAAACATACATAGTTCAAATGTTATACAAGATACTGTCGCTTTTGCTGCATGTCCTATATAAAACAATAATGGAAGATATAGAACTTTCTAACTAAAACTCTCCAGCAGGAAACTATTACTTGCATTTATTTATTCCCATCAATATGCCGGAAAGCCTTTGACCTGATACATCACTTTTCAGTAGAATTGGGTAATTCACAGTAAGCCATTTATATGCATTTTACCAGTGAACTAATTTGCTAGAATATTCACAGTTGGGTAACCCATAGAAAGAAAAGAACAGTCAAAGCTATTTAAATGTTCAAACTAGTTCTCATGAAAGCACTTGCAGTATTTACTTGGATTTACTTTCAGCTTTCCAGAAGTCACGTGATTTCCACCAAAAGGGAAGAAGGGAGAAGAGGAAGGGAGAGAACGCAATAAAGGCACACAAGAGATCGTTCAAAAAATGGGATTAATCCTAAACAGCAATATATTTTCAGGCTAACTGGACAGTGAAAGAATCAAAGCTTTAACACTTCTACAGAAGGCAACTCTGGCTCAATCAACCAATTTCAAGGCATCACAGTCCTTAATCTCAAGCACACACATGCCCACGGTACGTGCACCCTGACTGCTCTTTTGCCTGACAATCGTTACTTGACCTGCTCTGCCCACATATCCAGCCTGATGACTCTCTGCTAGCAGCCCTGTGTTCGTCAGCCCCTTTGCACCCCCCTAGCTCACACTGCCACTATTTCTCTACTGTTATCCTTGACCAGATACAAGGTATCATCGCTATTTTGTGCCACAAGTAGTTAACACATCTTTGAACACAATGGGAAACTATCAGGAGATGAAGCAGGGCAACCCAGGAAAGTCCACGTTCATCTGGAGTCACCCACATGTCTCTTGTATTGGGAAGCTGGTGTCTTGCAGGAAAAGTACCACGTGCCTGCCACTGGCTTAGGGAGTTTCTGCGGTGCCGCACAGCCCCTGCATTATGAACCACAGCGGCTACGCTGCAAGCATCCAGGAGCTGTGCCGGCCCAGCACCCTCCAGCTCAAACAAGGTAACAGATCAGGAACAAAAAAGGAATCTAGAGTGCAGGACTTGAACTGGGCAGTACTACGACAGACACAATATTTTTTTGTATTATACCATCTAACTGTGCAGACAGCCACAGGCAGACATAAGGAAAGATCAACTTACCCCAGCCAATGCAGAGATAAAGCCGAAAAATTCTCTGCTCAGAAAAGACTGAAAGTACCAGCAGTGTGTACAGGTACATGCCTTCCACCAGCAACCAGTAGTAGTTTGCAGCCACACAATACTGCATCATCACAAAGACCAGGCGGCAGCTGAGTGATTCCTGTGATGGAAGAACGTACGGCCCAAATGAATGCAACGGAGGCTGAGAATAAAGGATACTAACTCCAAAGACTGGTTCTTTCTCGTACTTTTTCTTGCTCCTCAAAACAACACTTCTTGCTAAATTAATCACATTTGAGTACTGAAGGGACAGAAGCCAGTAATAGGTGATATACACAGCAGGTAGATCCTGTCAAAAACATTCCTCCTTTAAAAAAAATATTAAAGCTACATGTTCTGCATTTTTCCCTCAATAAGAAATGGATTATATTTTGAAAAGCAAAAAACAAAGATGAAAAGAAGAGCAAGTAAAAGGTACTGTATCAACTGCAGTCAGTGATTCTTTTCATTTCTCCAGATATTCTGTTCTGCAGCTGAGAATTTCTCTATTAAAGAGCAAATACTGGCTGCCATAACATTGACTATCTTCCAAAGCAAAAGATCCTTGACAGAATAGCAATATTGCCTAGTGCATTACATTTAAGTGCAAAATCTTTCTTGGCTGGCAAATTATAGAGTGAAAGCATAAAGCCCAGGGTTTTTTGAAAGGAGGGAATGACTGACAATCCAATGCAAACATTTCCAAACCATTTAAGATATGTATTACAATATTATTTTCTGCCAATTGATACATTGCAGACAAGAAGCAGTCAACCCTCATATGTGATTCACTATGTAGTATTAGTGTTTAAGCCTTCAGCAGAGTGTCAGAAAAGTGTGGGTGCTAAGCACGCATCAGAAGAGAATACCCTTTACGACCCCAACCCTGTATTGCAGCAGCAAATGCTGTACCCATGTTCTAGAATCATTAAGAGCTATACAAATAATGAAAACTTTCTTTGAAGATTCAAGTACATTTTGTGTTCCAAATCTGAAGGGGCAAAGGCATGTTTTCATCATATTCACAAAAGAGTTATGTATCCTCTCGCTTCAATTAGAAGTACTTAATTAGCCTGTTCCTCCAAAGCTTTTTTAAATGCTTTCAAATTTGCATTTTAATCAGAAGCTTCCCTTTTTTCCCCCCCATCATTAACAGATTATAAAGATCTCCAAGAACAACCAATTTGGTCATTATACAAGATGGACAGTCTATCACAAAAGGTGCCGGCTTAGGCAAATGAACACCCTCTTGCCACTGTTAGAAGAAATGAACCTGCAGCATGGGAAGAAGATATGGGCATTTGTATATGTATATCATAAATCCACCTCTTCATGTTTCTTCTGTCTAGTAGGGGCAAACTTCCCACAGGCAGAGAAAAGTGCCATGCAATCAACTTACTTGTCTGCACCAAGCCCAGGGTGGCACAACCACAACCGTGTACGTTGTCCTACAACTTTCAGAGAAACTTCATGGACTGAAGAACTGCATTTTGTACAACCCTCATTGTACAAAATGAAATTACCTGCTGTCATGCAGACACACCACAGTGATGACTCCAGTATCCCGAGAACCACCACAGTGTCTGCTCCTACCTGGAAGGAGACAAGTCCTTCCCACTGGTGCTCTTGTGTGGCTGTGCTGTACATCCACTTGACCACTGAGTCTTTAATGAAGACAGATATAGCCCGGAGGATAAAAGAGGTGAAGAGGTTCAGGTGGATATAATTCCTCGTGCAATGCAGATGTCTGTAAAAGGAAGAACCAGTTGTGATCCACTACCTATGTAAAAGCTGCAACATCACAGGTAGGACTGAGGGAGGAACAGTGAGCCCTGTTGGAAATCAGGGGGTACCAGAGGAAATCCTAGAACTTGAAAATGGCTGTAGGGATTTCAAACTGTCTTTGGGAAAAAAATCACTTTCAAGGAAAAGACATTCAAAACTTCAGTCCTAAGTGTGAACATTTGGGGGAAGGAAGGAGGTGAGTGTGTAAGGAAAAAAATATTTTAAAAGTTTAAAAAGTGTAAAAATAAAAGTCATTTTCAGAAGGCATTTCTGAAGGGACTAAAAAAAAGTCAAGTTTCTCATAATGCTGAATTTAGTCTCTTTGAATTGACCCCAATGTCACTGCACAAGTTTACCTGGGCAAGGCTCAGGAACAGGTGTGCAGTACAGCTTCTGGCTGTGCTCAAGCCCACAATGAAAAAACATCCACCCGTAAATTACCACTTTGACAGCAAGAGAAAAATCAATATTCAACCTGCCTCCTGGGGGCATTGTAAATACTTTCTGTAGAACTAAATGGAACAGAATTTTTACCTCTGCATTCAGAATTGGAAACAAACAAAAGGAAAAAATCCTCTTGAATTTCAGCAGCCAGCTGCAGAGACAATAAAATTGCTACTTGTAAAAAAAAAAAAAAGCATGTTAAGGGATAACAAAAGAAACTACAGTCATGTAAACTGCATCCAGTTGGAGAGTGCTGTCAATGTTTTTACCAGCCTCATCCACAACCTTTTTTCTTCCAGCACTGCAAGAGTACACATTTTGCTTCAAAGGAAGTCATACTGGGTATGATTCTTTTTTGATGCTAAAAGATAGCGGTAACATATGAAAAACAGCAATTGTTCCAGAAAACTTATGCTTTAAATATCTATTTTTACTGTTCTATAAATTTGGGTAGAAAAATAGACTTGGTCTGAAAGTTATCAGCTTTGCACTGAAAAGGAAGAACTTTTTCTCATAGATCAAATGGAATGTTTTGCATTACTTAAGTCACAGTTTATTTCAAAACTTACCTATGATTAATATTTATTTTCCTTTAACTCAAAATTTATTTGTTGCTACCGTTCAGAACTGCTACACATTTAAATTTGATTGAAAAAATTATGTAAATTAGCCAATTGAAGAAAATAGGTTGCAAGCAGTTACTGAGTATTTCTGCTGCAGGCAATGCAAGTTATTCAAATTGTTTCAGTCCTGAAGTTATGGGTCTAATTCAGCTTCCATCACTGAAATTAGAGACTTTTCTTCCATTTCTTTCAGAGGATGCAAAATTGGACACCAGAGATATATTGTTTCTTCTGTTGTATCATTATTAAAAAACAGTTATTCTATAGTCTAAGAACTTAAAAAGACATTCCTATTACAAAAGTGGAGAATATCAGCATTTTGGTGCCATTGAATTAATTTTCAATACCCATTTATTGAGGTTGCACAGCTACTGGAGAGAAGTCACGAGCAGAGGTTCCAGTCAAAATCCAGCAACTGCAGTCCACACAGGGGTAGGTCTCATGTATTTATGAGATCCAGGACCAAGTTTGTCTCCAGATAGATAGTTTAGATAGGAAAGCACAAAATAGTTTGATGGAATAGTTTTAACAAGGCTCTCAGCCCCTTTAATGTCTCTGAAACCTCATTTTCAAAACAGAAGCACACACGTGTGCTTCACAGCTAAAGGAAAAAAAATGCTAAAACATCTCCCCACAAAAGTCAAGGCATCAAAGTTCCCTCTCTCCTACCAGTCCTCAGTGACAAACTTGCTGTTTCTTCCCTACCAAAAATATGCACATCCTTCCTTCCCTCCTCCTAAAAGTATATGGTTGTGCTCTGTGACCTTTACATTTGGGCTGTTAAGATTACTCAAAAAGTGTCATTGATAGGTGAAACAAGGAGAAAGCACTTATCCTGGGAGACATTTGGAGACTTCAAGACCATCTGGTGTTTTGTCAGAAGAGTCTCAAAGTTGCACAGGTACAACACATACAAATCAATTATCACGTGGCATACACAGCAGGCGAGCACATCTCTGCATTTCTCTAGTCATTTTAAATCTTCTTTGAGATCACTAGCCTGTGCTTCCCCACTGGTAGGAGGAGTGCTAATACAATGCTAAAAGGTGTGGTACAGTACTAGAAGGCTTAGGTCATTTTAGCTTTGGAAATTAGAATCTAGAAGGCATGACTGATCTTTCTAAAGATGTAAGGAGTATAAATGCTTAGGAGGGAGGTAAGCAGAGGGACTGGCTTGCTAACAGAGAGCACTGGCTCCAGAGCAAATGATTATTAACTAGCAATGATAATTCTTTAGTCAGGGAAGAAAGTTTCTTAAGGATCAGAGCATGACCTGATTTCAAATAAGAGTACCAGGAGATTGAAAACTATACTTTTTTTTAGGAGGCAGCCTCATCAGCATGTAAGAAGAATGATGGGACCTGGCTATCTACAGCAGCAGAGAGCAGGACTTAATGGCAGAGGGACTTCTTTCCCAGAAAAGAGCAGGATCACATTTTCTAAATACCAGTCTCCTGTGCTCACCATCCCCAAACCGCAGGACAGTCTGGCTGGAATCAAGACACATCTTGCATTTACAGAAGAAGAAAAAAAGATATCTCTGTTGAAGACTAAAGTGGGTTTTTTGTGGATGTGTTTGTTGGTTTTGGTTTTTTGTTGTGGGTTTTTGTTGTTTGCTTTTTTCTTTTTTTTTTTTAAGCCAAACCTCCATAGTGTAGCATTGGCATGTGCAACCATTTAGTTTCTTAATTTTGATGCACAATATGTAATTTGTTAGTGCATACCTGGCTGAACCCAGTATGCCAATCTGACCAGGTGACAGCAATTTATTTCACAGAAACTTTTCAAGATCCAAAATTAAGTTCTCTTCCATATCGCAAAAGAGATAAGATTTTCTGAAAGTTCTCCAAAAAGAAATTACGTCAAAAATCCATTTCTACATTGAAATACACCCTGTATGTGAGGGCTGGGACATAAGCCAGAGCTTTATGCTCTGTATAATTCCAAAGCAAGTCAAGATGAAAACTTCTGCCCTAAATGTCCTCTCTTACCCCAGACTAGTGCCCCATCTGCAAGGTGACAACATGAGGGAATGTCAGACTCTCTCTCTTTTCCCATCTTTTCCAGTAGGTTTTTTACTGCAATAACATACATCACAACAAAATATCTCAACTGATAAAAAGCATCTGTTCCACACATTCATACTGGTAACACTGCAAAAGCTTAGGAATTTTACTTGCATTTTCAGAAGGAATGATTGTAGAAAGGAACACAGAAATGACATAAGATAGAGAAATAATGAGGTGATAGAAGAAGGGGAACAGGGGGAGAAATCATGTTTCTGTCAAAATCTTATATTACCATATAGAAAAACCTAACACTTTTTCTCCACTCTTCAGAGCTTTGCCAGTTACCTGAATCCAAGAAGAATGGCAGTTGCTATTACAAGGGCAGAGAAGGAAAGAGCATATCCAATGGTGTATATGATGGACAAATTCAGGAGCTGTTCCTCTGGTGCATCCTTAGAGCATATAAAGGAAAAAAAAAATTAAAAACAGAGAAGGGCAAAAAAGCTCATGGGCTTCAGTTCTTTTCTCCCAGCTGCTTTCTAACTTTTCTTAATGATAAGCAGAAGTCATTCTCCTACTTTCAAGTTTAAATGCACCTATCAAATCAGACTTCTGCCTTTTGCACGTTCTAAAGAAATAAAAATTTAATCTTAATTCCCAGCTGCTCCCACGTGTTCACTCAAACAGTTGGGCTTTGTAGACAGGCTAGAAAATAGATAATGTGACATTATTTCATAATAAAGCTGGAGAGGCATGAATTACCACACAAGCAGGTCTTAAACAGATGGCAGGAAGCACAGACAACTCAACCCTGTAGTAAAAATGGCAAAGCTGATGTTTTTGGACTTGAACACTTAAAAGCAAGTCTCCTTACTGCTGTAATGAGGGGGGTCCTTTGGCTACATCTATACTTAGAAAAAAACAAACCAGGTCCCATTTGTTGACTCTGAGGCAAAGCATACCTTGCATTCATATAACTAAACTCTTTTCTGCCCCCAGATAGTCTCTCTCCTGCCTCAACTATGCAAGGTCCTGGTAAGGAGCCATAGCCCAACACCATCTCATGACCTAGGTGTTACAGCACTGCCTGGGAGGGAGGGAGCTGATGTGGGCCAGAGCAGCAGGGATGCTCACACCCCCCCTGACAGTCCTGGGCTGCGCCTGTCTTCAGGTTCACTGTACAAGACATGACCACTGAGACCCTTGCTTGAAAATGCTGACCAAAGTCTTCAGGGAGAAGGGAAGTATTTGAAAAGCTACAGGCAACACAGGCTTATTGCTCAGGCTCTGAGGCATGTTCATATTAATTATTCTGGTTCATTTCTAAGCACATGTCTTTGTCTAAATACACTCAGGCATTTTACTTCCCTTCTTCAAGCTGCTAATTCTGCAATTGACTCCCCAGACCTGTGCAGTACAAAGGAATATATTCCTCGCACTTCAGAAATAAGTACAGCTATTCAGATGTACTTTGTACAGCCAGGAAGATTTAAGGTGAACATACATGCTGTTCCTCAGGGATTTGCTAGGTTACTTCTGCTTCTTACGAAAAGAAAAGAAAAATCTGTTCCGTATCAAAGCTCAGGCAAACTATTGAGACCTGAACCTAAACATCTACACAGATCAAAACCACATCACATGCTAAAGTAAACAATGTTATTTTATAAGGATTCACTCACAAACATTTGGATCTTTTTTTAGCAACAGCGATAACACAATGCACAGCAAACTTATCAAAACAACCTCTTGTTCTCACGTACAAGATGCATAAACAAAGTAGGTTATAGGGGGCTCTACGTTAGCTGAAAAACCACAGTTGTTCACATTTCAAGGAGTGACATCATGTACGCAAAGTTTCAGAATCCAGATCAGCTTATGGAAACTTGGAGGCAGATGTCAAATGACCAAGTATTACCATCAGGTATATCTCTCCCTGGCACGTCTCAACACAGCTCTAGAAGGCGGCATAATGGCAAACAAGGAAGAGAAACAACCAGGCTTACACTTTGCATTAAGATAACATGCTCTGCTGGGATACCACAGAACACGGAAGGGACAAGCAATAAGGCTGCAAATTAAAAGAAAAAGTTTTTTAATTCCCCAAATATGTTAAATTTATCTCTCTTCCCATCTCCTCCTAGTCTTCAGCCATTTATTTCTTCTGAAGAATAAGGCACTGAGCAATGGGAATACAAAAGGGCACAGATCTTGCAGCACTTCAGAACTTCATATGCTTGAACTGTTTTGGCTAGGTACGTACTAGTTCCCTGTACCCTGGGACACAGAGAGCGCACTCAATTTACGTGAGGAAAAGCATCACCCTTGGAGGCTCACAGCAGTAACAGTATCACGTGTCATGGGAACGCACACCGTGCGCTAGCTGACGCCAACAGCTGACAAAAATCCCCTGGAAATCTCTATGGTCTCCTTCATATGATGCCAGGTGTCTCAGCTCCCCGCAGAGCATAAAGCACTAGGGCAATAAAATAACGCTGACAAGCCTAATTCCATCGCCCACAGCAAATTAAGGTAAAAAGAAAAAAAAACTACCCCAGACCAACAAAAAGCAGGGACTGCCCTCTACCCAAAGGTGAAAAGCAAATATCCTTCAGTTCAGTTCATCTTAATCACCTTAATAGCTGCTAACTAGACAAAGAGAACAAACTGTCGCTTTTTTGTAATGATGTGCCAATGGAAGACAAGGCAAAGGAATAACATTAGGTCACTTCTCCGGTTTGGGTGGGCTGCAGTTGAGCCCCCTGCACTGCATCGCAGCTGGGACTACCTGGGTCACTTCTCTCAGCTCTCTCACGTACATTTAAGCCTGCTCACATCTACCCTCTGTGTTCCCTTTGCTGAAGGGGAAAGGCCTGATGTCCCTTACCATTAAGCTCCCTGAAGTGAGGCACCCAGGATAAGTTGATAAAGATTACTTTGACAGCACAAAACCACATGGGTATCAATGACTGTTTTTTCCTCTCTCCTGTTTTGTCCTAAACAACAACAGCAGCAAGAGGTGGAAACTCTTACCTGGTCAGAGGCCTCACACTCAGACAGGTTCCTCCAGGGCAGGGTTGAATTCTCCTTCAGCAGCCATGTCCCCTCCAGGGTGCAAAACCGGTACACCTGCCCACGCAGCACTGCCAGAAGCAAAACGAGCCACAGGGTTAAGGGGAGGAGCACCTGTGCGCAAGGGCAAGACGCACAGAGCGGTCTGAGGCTTGGTGCAACCTTTCTTCCTCACCGATCGCTCTCCTGGCTGGAGGAGGGCTTCACCCGCTCCCTGCCTGCGGCAGACCCTGCTGCTTGTCCTTAGGGCCAGGGAGCAGCTTGGGAGGATACGGCTGCAAAAGGACGAGACGGCACGTGCTCCGGGACAACTGCTAACTGTTCAGCAGCAAAGCCAGTCTGAAATAGTTGCTGCCATCTTTGTGTGGATTTTACAACACGCATAAATTCCAGTTCACTGAAATAATAGATTTTAAGACACACAAATTTTGGAAATGCTCAGCCTCAGCCACAAAATTCACAGGGAAAAGGCGACACGCAAAAAGTAAATGTGCTTTTTCTTTTCTGAGATCACACAGACCAAGAGATGGAGAAACCTCAGAACACGTATGCTAACACAAGCTCCCCAAAATGTAAATGCCTTTACAAACATCTGTGCTAAAAAATGAAGCCGTAAATCTTTGCCTAAACTACCCACATATTCTTTTCATTCTTTCTGTCTACATGTTTGAATAACAAAACCGGCAATAAATAAAATGCCTTTCAAAAGCAGTTAGCAGCTTGATCTTGTAAAAGCAGGTATGATTAAATGGCTTATAATAAAATTCCATCATAATGAAGCACCAAAATAAAAATACAAAGGAGAAGGAGCATTCAACCACGGTGTATCAAAAGAAACCCTATCTCTGGCATCTGGAGTATTGGGGAAGTCCAATAACTTTTACTGCTGCACATAAGCAACCTGGAGGTGCCCCTGTGTCAGAGCACAGCAAGAGTAAAAATTTCGGCTGCTTTGCAAACAGTTTCTTACTAACCACATTTCTGACCCAGTAAAACTGGCCTATTCTACTTTATGAAGGTACCCCTCAAAGCAGTAGTGGGTCAATTGCTCAACATGGGTTAGCCTCTACTAAGGCAATGCTCAGAAATAGACAGGTACGAGGTATGAGAATCTGAGTCAGGAAGATTTAGTTCTACACAGGTATCAAAACACATCTCAGCTACAGCTTTTGCTCCAACCCAGCCTTGCCTGCTACCATCCTGTTGTCAGCTCCCTTATTCCTGCAAATCAGAACTCATTAAAACACAGCATTTCTGTTCAATGGGAAAATATTAAAACTTATTTGAGATTATAACAACTCAGTAGGTTATTTGCATATTAGTTGACAACTGGTAATTTGTTTGATAATTGTCAGCAGTAGACTAGTAGCAGGTACTCTAGGTGAAGAATGATATTTTAAAAAAATAACTGACATTCATATACTAATAAGCCGTTTCTAATGAGTATGCTAAATGGTAGCTGATAACTGTTTTGGTAGGCATGGTCTATTTGCTTTTGTAATTGGTGTACTGAATATACCAGTAAGAGATAATGTAAAGTTATCTGAGATTACATAAAAATTAATTTATGCCTCATGGAGGTTTTTCCCTACTATCAAGGATATCAGTTTGCATAAGTTTACAGAAAAACAGGAGAGATTAGGTCAGCACATGCAACATATACCTTCACATCCATTAACTGCTATGAACATTTTGCTCTCATTATCTACCAACACCAGGTCCAACCACTTCCTTTGGTTGGGATGTTGCTACAGTGTTAAGGATATCTCACCTGATGGAGGGTAGCAAATAGGTAAGCATCAGTTTTTTCCCCCCTCAAGATTAATGACTCAAACTCAGTCTGACTGCCATTGCATGAGCTGTAACCAAGTATTACAAGACAAAATTATTATGAGAAAATATCTCACACAAAGAAATTCCACTATATTCCTGAAAAACAGGAAAAGCTTGCTAAAGGAGAATTGATTTAAAAAAATCAAACAAACCACAACCCAAAACACATTATTTCACATTCTCTCAAACTCTAAATTTTTTCCCCTAGTATATCTTACTGTCAAAGTCTAATTGAAATGAAAGCTTAGCCTTAGTGTATTTATTTTCTCTCCAAATCATCATGACACATTTTAATTTTATTTTTATTGGTAACACTTGGAGAATGGAAGAGATTACAGTAAATGAAACATGAAATTTGCCATCCGACAGAAAGACAAGGAATTCATTTAGATATTAAGAAAAAACAAATGTAACCCTATTACACCGGAAAGGAGAGTTCCTGGCACTTCTAGGAGTCACAAACACTCAAACTGGACTGATGGCTCATGTGAACCTCTGGGTAGTCACAAGCCAGCTGCGTCAGGTTGTCATACCCTTACTGATCCCCAAAACAGTGGTGGTTAACGCAGGACCCAAAGGCTACTGAAGATCAACTGGGCTACTTGTATCCAGGAAGAGACTTAAGCAGCAAAAGAATTAATCGAACCAAAAATCCAAATAGATGAGACTGTGTAGGAGTGTGAGAGCATATATGTCTGGTCTATGGAATCGTTTATTAGCCAAGATGTTTATGATATAGAAAAAGTTAAAAAAGAAAACTTAGACTTTAAGGCAGCATTGAGATTCTGGTTGATACATGGAGAAGATGCTCATGAAAGAGTTGAGACCACACAAACCATGACATGCAGAGAGTGCAGTACTGACGTACAGCAGGAAGCCAGTTACTCTCAGGAGTGTGAAAACAAGTCTCACCATTGTGGAAACAGATTATTTTCAGTTATGTGTTGAACACCACAGAACCCACACAACACCAGCAGAGGTTTACTATAGGTACCGTGAAGGGCTTGGTGATAGATATACACCACACGTGAGACCCTTCATGCCCTGCAACTGGGGACATCAACACCAGCACTGTGCAGGACTTGTGAGGCAAACCCAGCCCATGGGGTGCTGACATCTTTGCATGCTGAGTGATCGGCCACAGAAGCACCCCAGAAAGGGATGCCCAGAGCCACAGTCCCATGAGCCTTCATCCAGCATGGCCACTGCAGGATATGCCTTCAGAGCAGACCCCTCCTGAAAGCACATCATCCTGCACACACTCCTAGTTTCTCTGTTTCTTAGAAGCACAAGGCAAACATGCTCTATCTACTCATCCTTTGGGCAACAGGCTCCACCACAGGCAGCTACCTGCTACTGCCTAAACACAAGAAAAAGGCTGTTCATGACTGACAGCTCAGAAGAGATGTTACCTTAACTGAATGGTCTTCCCTGGTCTTGCCTCAGTGAAGAGATGGATGGAGACTGTTCATCTCCATGCCCAAAACTCTGCTCTAGTGTGTCTCCAAAATAATTAATAAAAAAACTAAAGTGGAGAGTTTAGATCTTTGTTTCATATACAAGCTAAATTCTCATCTTTGCTTAGTGAAAGCAGTTCCAAATAATCTTAAAGGGATCCACTGGCTTTTAAAATCATGAACATTTTGATTCAAGCACTGCAAGTATCTTGCCATTCTTAATGCTCAGAGGAAAGCATGTGGTTTGCCTTAAAACTACCTACAAATGTTCTTAAAACAATTTTTTTCACATGGACTTATGACTCCCTCTCTGCACAGCTGGTCATGGCTTAGGACGGCAAAGATCTTCAACATCCAAAATGGATAATGGGATAGTATTTGTACTTATTCTCTTTGCCATGGGACTGATCACCAGAAATCTCATTTCCTTCAGCCTTCATATGAATCCCTTGCTGAAAAAAAATCTGTTATTAATACATACGGAGCCAAACTACAAATGATATGCTTGGAAGTTGCCTGTGCGCTCGCTATGACAGAAGGAAGGCACGCACGCAGCTTCCCCCTCAACTGCTGAGCAATTTCAGATTCTTGCTTGCAGGTGGTTTAGTCAGAGGTGATTCACATTTGTTCATGCCTGAATTCTGCAGAGTGACTCAAGCCCTCTTACCTTTATTGCAGTGCAAATATCAAACATACAATGATCAGCTTCAGTTCTAATAAATCAGCGTGATGAACAATCCTTTTTGAAGGTTCGAGTGGTTGCTGCCTCCTTGCTATCCTACAATGCCTTTTTCCTGTCTTGTAATGCTTTGTCTTACCTTACAGTCAATGTTCCAGATCACACTGATTATTACATTTTAGAATTGACTGCCATCCTCTGCAAACAAAAAAAATCAGCTAGTGCATAGGAAATCTGATTTTATTTAACCTGTAGCTAAATGAATTCACCCACAAAGTTGCACAACCTTTGGAACAGCGGCTTAATGAAGCCAGATTATTTGAACAGTGTCAATCACACCTCATTAGAATTACATGTTAAAACATGGATTGATGCCCAAAACTCAGTCTCTGTAAAGTGATAAAAGAGAGAGAAGAGCCCAAGAATTAGCACTGAAGTGAATAACATCTATCTAGTTCTCTGATGAGCCTGTAAATCAAATACTACAACTAGGTAAATACTTTCATATATGGAGAAAGTGTTATCACATGGGCAGTAGGTTCAAACGTTTCCTTATTAGCTCCCTTTTACTAGAAATAAAAGAAAATTAAATTATTTTTCTGCTTAAAACAACCAATCTGATCTGCATTTTACAACATGAGGGTGTCAAGGTCGGTGTGAGATTACTCACCCAACTGTCCCTGAGGATAAACTGGAACATAATTCATCGTAAAAACAAATTACAGCATGTCCTATCCAATCAATTCTATTCAGGCAGAGAGCTGAGAGAATGAGAAAAAGAACAAGAGAGGCCACAGCTTTGTCTGGCTGCTCTGTGTCAAGTGTTATAGACCTCTCCTCTGTTAATACTTCTTGCTGTTTCCAGCAGGGGAAACACTTTGGAAAAGGTAACGATTTTCTTCATAAAATGGGGACTCTGTAGTACAAGAGCATCATGACAGTCTTCAAAGCAGACTGCTTTGCTCCTGAAATGAGCAACTTGCCTTTTGATGGGGACAACAATTTATCAGAATTTAGGAGGTTGTGCCCCCATCAGCAGCTCTGTTCAACTATCATTTGGTGGGATGGGGACTGCTCTTCTGAAAGGAGATGCTCTTGGCTGTAAAAGCTGCTGCATAAGTGTCACTCAATCCCAAGCCTGGTACTGCTTACAGTGAAGACATCCTAAACCCAGGACTCATGCACTCGCCCATGAACGCGCAGCTGGAAACACGACACTAGTAGCAGCCTTATCACAAAGCCTCTGGGGAGCAGGAGGAGCTTTAGCCTGCACTACTGTCCAAGAATCATGTTTATCAAAATGCACATTTATGCTGGGCTCACTGCCACATTGTCTGAAATCATATTACCTCAACAAGCAGTTTAACTACAAGTACTTTATTTAGTACCCCTTCTCACTATTCCTCCTCCCTCAGAGCATATTAGTCATTCCAGCTCCTTTGCTTTAGTGATGATAAAAAAAAATTAAAAACCAGCTACAGTTTGCATTTTGCCTTGAAGGCAGAAAGGCTGGTGGTCAATTCAACTTCTTGCAGCAGGAAGAGACTAATTTTCAATTGCATTTTATGGGTGAGAGGTGGGGAAACAGATCCGAACATGCCTACTGTGGATTTTCCCCATCACTAGCTCCTAGCTTGAAAGATGCAAGAATCCCTCTAGACTCTTGCAATAAAAAAAACTATTACCAAAGAGTGACAAGAGAAAAAGAGTTATGCATCCACAATCCTACCAAGAGATGGATGTGTGCTTATGCAGACCTAACAGATTCCTTTACATAGTGCAAGGGGAGATCCAACTACACAAGTGCAGACTATGCCACAGGCTGGACAAGCCCGCCCTGCATGCCCTGGAAATCCTCAGTGTCTGAATGCTGTGCTAACAAAACCACAAAGTCAGAGACTCTGCATGTGGAGGTGATGTCTGGCATCACCCAAGGGATATTACCTGCATATGAATTCTTGTTTAAAAAAATACTCATTGTGGAATGACATTAGCTAACACCTACTTCTTGAATGTTTAGTTTTGTTGTGTTAAAGCTGCTTACAAGGGGTTTAGTTCCCCCCAGTAAGTTTCTATGCATACAGTCATACATTTTTTTCTAACAGGATTCACTGTTTTATTCGGGATACCGATCACTTAAGGGGAAATCATGCATCCTTACCACTGTGAGCTTTCAAGTCATATTTATACATACTGTACAAAATCTATACCAACTACAGTATTTTCTTATTTTGTTTGGTCCAAAGATCACCAATTCAGCTCCCCAATGAACACTAACAGCTATTATCTGATATGTGTATGCAGATGATGTAAAAAATAAAGAGCATATTCTAGTCACATAGTAAAGCTAGATTTATACAAGAAAATTATGCAGCCACAAAATTTGTTCTGCATGGGCATTCAGTTCTCTTAGTGCAGAGATCATCTTTGCCAGCTCTGCAGTATGTTGCCTCAAACTCCCACAGTTAAAGAGGCAATGATCCTGCAGAGAAGAGTCCCCTTTACTACATACTTCACAAGCAGATCCATTCTGCATAGTGAATAAGAGATCTGTGGAAAAATGATAGAATATAGCTCCATAATTAAAACTACTTGCATAATGGTAGCCAATAAAGGTTATGTGAGCAAAGAATACTAATGCCAAATCAGAAAGCATTCATTAAGTTGTTACCTTATACATTGTTGGGTAGGAGTTAATATCTCAAAAATTAAAATATCTTCCTGAAAAACAATACTGCTTTTTAACACAGAGTATTACCCTGAAAGGAGCTATACTCTCCAAACATTTCAGCTGAGTAACTTGTATTGAGAAACAGCTGCATTAAGTATGCTAGACCACACTGAAGCCTAACATAACTTTTTGAAATATACTTTAAAAAACAACTCAAAAATGCACGCATGTATGTGTGCATTAGGTTTAATAGAGTGTTTATGAACTATAAAAGATATGTCAATTGATGTAATAAAAGAAAGTTGTTTATGAAAAACACGTATTTATGATAATGGTACAGGTTTGTGAAGGTTTGGTAAGATACCAAAAAGCACCATTAAAAGTTCTGTTCAGAATAAATAAGAGTGAGTAGGAATAAATTTATTGTAACAAATGTGATGGGAAGTTTAATGCATAATAAACTTGTAAAAAAGGTGCCAAGAGGTTTTGGGTTTTAAAGTTATTGGATCAGTTAATGTAATTAATACAAGACATCTCATTAGAGGGTGTCAAAATGAAGCAAAACATCATGCAATAAAAAGTTTTCTTAAAAGGCTGCAGAAGACACAACCAAAGTCTTCCCAGCGCAAAAAGAAGAGATCTATTTTACTATGCCATTGCTCCAAGGACTTGTAAAAGGAAGAAAAAACCCCAAATAAACACAAACAAAACATGCAGACAGTGAAAGAAAAACAAGCTAAAAGAAAAGGAAACAACTAGGCACATCATTAACATAATGCTTGCTGAGCTAAAGCAAGGAAAAAGTCTTTGAGAAAACCCAACCGATAACTAGTACATTAAATATGCATATCTAGGAGGGAGAGGGACACATGCAAATAAACACCAGTTGTTTGATGCAGCTTCTAAGCAAAACAAGAAGCCCCAGAAGCTGCAGGCTAAAACCAGTGCCAAGTTCTGCAAATAAATTGCCAATCTTTGGCAATGGGGAAAATGAGTGGTGTTTAGTTATCTTCAAGAATCATTGGTTCTTTATACCATTGTTTAATAATCCCAATTTATTATCTGTCACAGGACAGCTATAGAGATAAGCAAAAAAATTCTAAACAACTGGCGGCTTTTAGCACAGGCAACTGCAAAACACATCACAAAGAAGAACCCAAACCATCAAACCTCATTTAGAGATTACTATAATTCCACAAGTATTACTCATTATCTACAGAAAGTAAAAGAACAAGTGGATACTTCAAAGAAGAACAAATACAATGAAGCATCTCATGCATTTCAAAGAGTGAAGATTTACATATTTATTGAGCAAGCTGTGCACGCCCACATCGGTTAAAGGCTTATGACCTCTGTATACATGAACTAAAGCATCTGAAACTGTGCAGAAAAAAATATATCAACTGGTAAAGGTTTTCCTACGGACATCACTCATACTCTCTGCAGATGTGGCATTACAGATCTAAGCTGCGTCTGTATGATAAGTAGTACTAGGCAATAAGACACCAAACCCAGCTAGCTCGGGTGTAAGCAGAAATACAGCCCTTGATTCTACTGCTCAGGACACCGCCCTGTGCCACATCAATACAGCCACGTGCTTTGCCAAGGGATTTCTCTGCTACACAGCAAGGGGACACCGATGTTGAGTTCTAAGCTCCATTGCAGGCATATCCTAACACTAACATTTCTCTGCCTTCTTCTCCTAACCCCATCCTCTTCTCTCTGCCTGCCTTTGCCTCTCTCCTTTTAGCTACTTTCTAGCTACTGTCACACCACTCCTCTTTCTGCCCAGCTTGCATTCCCCTCCTTGGTTAGCTGCTTCAGCTTTACTCCTCCAGCCCTCCCTGTTGCTGCAATGCTTACTTTTATGTTGCTGATCTAGCTACCTGCCGCTGACCCTTCCCCTTCACTTTCCTATTCCCCTCTCAGCTCCAATTCTGACTTGCCTTTCTCCAAAAACACTATAACTAAACAAAATTGCAACCTGACTCCAGCCTCTCATCCCCTTTCTCTCTGATCCATTCCTCAGTCCTCCTCACCACGCCCCAGCAGCTCCTCCTGCTCCATCCAAACAGCACCGAGGGTGAAATCAATGCAGCAAGCGCCTCTGCTCCCCAATCTGGACCCTCCTGTGGCTGGCAAGGCCACAAGAAGTCCCATTCAGCCCGTGAGCCAAAAAGCTCATCTGGCCCAACAGGCACACAGGAATTCAGGAGAAAGGACCACAGCTTCGCTCTTACATGGCCTCTGGAGGCTGTGGGTACAAACTCTAGGAAGTCTAGGGAGCACACAGGGAATTTGCCCCCACCAGCAGCAAGAGGCATATTGTCTCTGCCATAGAGCCACCTTCCTCATCCACATGCTGAAATGCAGAACAAGGTTTTGAGAAAGCGTTCTTGAAAAGTGTCAGCCTTAAAACAGATTTCTGTGCAGAATCTCAGTCCAGCAAAGTTCTGCAAACCTATAAGCTACTAAATACAAGATCTTACAAATAATAAAAAAAGCACCAAGTGCTTTACTATTGAAAGCATCAGCTTTCCTGTCAATAATTACTGGAGGCCATTAAAGCTGCAGAGTTATGTCTGGATTTGATTTACCATTACAAAGCCAGTCTTTACGCCAATCTCTGATTCTCACCCTCCATCCCAAAGTTGGTACCTACCCCCAGTCTAAAAATTAGGAACACTTACACCATTATCTTAGTAATCTTCTCCAAGTTTTTTGTTCCATTGTCATTTCCACTCAATTTTCATTGCTTGAAAGGTATTTGGATGGGCACAGAATCCTTTTGACTTAAACTTTTATTTTTTTGCCAAGGTTCAATCCTTTCCTTGAATATCCACTGCCAACCCTATCTCACATTTTTAAAATCTTAGAGGCCCATTGTCATTCATCAGCCACACAAACGCAGTGTTTTCCACACTTCTACCCACACTTTCATTCTGTTAAAAGGAAATTGTTGATGCCCTGCTTCATTAAGCTCCAGGACAATTATCAGGCAGGTTACGCGTGTGGAAGCCAGTTTTCTGCTTTCAGAGGAAGTATGCTGATGAGCACTTGATCCTTTTTTTACCTAATTCATTTCTGCTCATTCCAATTGTCAAAAAATAAATTAGTTCTAGAAAGGTCAGATGAGTCTGGCCAGGCACCAACCACCACCATCATTATTATTGTCATTGAACTAGTCACGTACCCAAGTTCTCTCAAACATGCTGCCCAGAAAAAACTTTGTTCTTATTAAAAAAATTAGAGTGATGTACATTTCAAGAATGTTTGGGGAAGATTTGACATACTCTCAAAACTCATAGCAGGGACCTAGGTCTCTCAGGGAATATGTAGTTTATCACAGAAAACTCACAAGGGGAAGATTCCCAACAAAACACAAGAGGAAAAGGGTAATTCTGCAAAATAAGTAAAACTGTGTACATGAGTAACAAGTGCAAACATGATATACATTAGCACATTTTCAAGTTAAAGCTGTATTTGTGAAATGGGTGTGAAAGGGGTAATGTTAAATAATAAAATTACTTGCATGCAGATACCTTTTAAGTCACTCCATGGTTTTTGCATGACCACTCTGTCAAATTAAAATATTATAAGAAAATTCAAATGCACAGCAAACATGGAGCTAATAACTTCAAGAGGCAAAGAGTGTGATTCACCTTTACATAAACCACTTACTTCTATGGATATATAGAAGTAGATTGAGTTGTACCTTCATGCAAATTCAACTGAGGGTCTTGGGAGAAAGCAGCAACCTTTAAGCTCACTATCACACCAGAAGCATATTTGTTCTGTAAGAGAATACACATAGGTTGGATGCGAGAGGAGCATTTCCCATCACACAAAGGTGAACTCCCAGTGACTCCTGAGAAAGGGAGGAAGTGTGCTGTAGGTCATATGGCTCTTCTAGCATGTTGCTCTCCACCTATGCTGTTTTAAGATCAGGTATTCATGTTTCATCCTATCTTCAGGACTTGGGGAAAAAATAAAAATGAATACTTCACTAGTAAGCAGCATTTAAGTAAGCCAGAAAGATAATAATTAAATGCCTTGCTGAAAACAGGTTATGTACCACACACATGTATGATATTTATTCAGACCCTTAATTAGTTCAGTTTACTCTTTGTCCACTGTAATGGAAAACTGAAAGTTCTTAAGTGCAAGTTATGTGAAGAAAGGTTTGAGGTTCCTCTGTTTAACAGAGTATCCTGGTACTGCAAACAAATAAAAGTGGGTAGATAATATATACTTCAGATATGCAGTAACTGTAGTGAGAGCATTGATGAAGTTTAAAGTAATTGGTGAGCTCAAACATGTGTGTTGGAAGCTAAGCTACCTGCACAACTAGCATGGGCAAGGCACAGAGGTAGTCCAGTAGCTTCTTTGCAGCAGGGTGTAACTGTTTACTTCTCACTTAAACATCCTATTCACCCTCAGATCACCTGGGGGCAACTCCTCAAGCCGTGGTATAACGTGACTCAGCTATGTCTCTGCAGAGGTGTTCCTTGATAGCTTTGACACTACATCTCAAGGAATCACTTAAGGCAAAAACATTATACAGTTATAACTGAAAAATTGCTGGAAAACATGCAGTCCTGCCAACTACTCTTAAGTCCCGCAGACGCAGACATAGCAAGCCGATATCCTACAGCAAGGCTGTCCAGCTTTTGTGCTATGTCCAACAAAGCAGAAAAGTAAAATCTTCCTAGAGGGCCTGAGGCAACCAGGTCTGTACCTGACATATGAACAACATGCAGCTGCTCCCATCACCCATATATATATATACACACACTTCAGTGTCTGGCCACAAGCAAAGCCTCCTCCTGTTCCTATCGCACATTTGATGAGCAATGCCCACATTTTGGTTGCAGCAGTAAAGGAATCAGTGCATATAGCATTTCACTGTCCCTAAAGGGAGTCATGTTTCTCACCCCAACTGAAAGTTCATAAGCCACTGCTCTGCTGCATGTACCTCAATCTGAAGTTAACCAGCAATTTAAAAATTTCATTTGTTTAAAGAAATAAAATTGATAAAATGGAGAATGGCATTGCCACATGGCCCACAATAGATGCATGTTAACAATATCTGTTCATGATTTTTTTAAAAATATTTCTTCCAACAGTCCCTATATCTACCTTGATATGAGCAGCATATGTTCTAGAGTTCTTTAGTGTACTACCAGATGAAGACTAACAAACAGCAGCAAAGGTGAACCTGAAAGACTAGATTTTTTTCTTTTTTAAAGCAAACTGAGATTGCCAATTAGCTTGAGACAGCTTTTAGTGCAAGGAAGTATAAATTTGGAATTGTTCATGGGTTAGCAAATGCAAAGCAACATCTTTTTCACGGAAAAAAGGTCACACTCCTTTCCAGCATTATGGAGAGCTTCCTGAAAACTTGGTTCTGTTATAGCAAAGAGAAGAAGTTTAATAAATGTCTAATCATCTCCACTGTATCCAGTATTTGAAGTGTAATTTATTTTCTTGCATATTAAAAGACAAACACATAGTTTAGGTATATGTTCATGTAGCCATCTGCTAGCTATCTTGGTTTTAAGATCTAAAACTATGAAACTGGATGATTCAATAAAAGGTGTGAGAGATTAAGCCAGACAAGGTTTAATCTGGTCTCCCAAACCAAATATGCCAGCCATACATATACTTCAAAACTGACTGAAGGAAAACTTTCAACACACAAACATCCGCTTCCTCAGATATAGGAGTTTCTGCAGACCCCTCTAAAAGGCAACATATTTTTTTTCCTTTGGTCTGCCTCACACAGGTGACAGTAGCATTTCACTGCCCCAACACCGTTACCCATAGGAGATCTCACAAAAAAGCAATCATCTGCTTTTGCTTGCGGTACTATGGCACTCTGTCCCCAAACTCCCTTCCCCTCCAAGTCTGAACAGTACCCAAACACAGGCAACCCTGGAGAAAGGAAAGAGGACCAGGACAGTGGATTTAATCCTGCAGCACAGCAGATTCCCCAGGAGTGTAGCTGCTTGAACATCAGTCCTCTGACCACATTTGATGGGTGGGGGAGTGAAGTCACTAAATCACTTTCAGGAAAAAGCTGGCTGCAGAAGTTTTCTAATTGCCTGCAGACTGGTGGGGCAACATTTGAGCAAGACTTATAGATACAGATAGATGAAGTCAGTCATATCACTGCCCTGATGCCAAACCAGTGCTTACCTCCAGCCTGCACCCCACCAGGCTGCCACCTGCCCAGCACGCTGCTATGGGGAAAGCATTGCACTACAGGTCACCCCACCACCAGTCAATAACCCAAAATCCCTGTAGAGGCAGAAGTCTACTGGTAATCCTCTATCACCTGGGTCATGACATGGCATGTCATGGACCCAAAGCTCTTGTGGCAACACCTTGACAAAGATGACGAGGTTATCTTTCAGCCTCTCTCCTTGGTGGGCACAACCACAGATTAAATCTCTCAGATCCCAAACAATATTTGTTTCAACACTTATGTTTCTGCTGCCTGTGTAGCAGGGAATGGGATCTGCAGTATTGCCATGCAAGATGCCATTACAACTGTGTAAGTCTATAGTCACAGCTTTTGGCAAGAGGGAGACTCCACGCAAGAAGCAAGAATTAGAACTTGCTGTGTTCATGATTTAAACAGTAGCCATGACTAAGCTAGACACCAACGCAGGGTGGCAACTGTGCAGACAATTTCCATCATCTCTGCTGCACTACAAGAAGGTTTGCCTGTATCTCATAGGCCTAGAGAAATTGCTTTTAAAAAGCATAAAATCCTCATGGTCAGACTGGTAACCTCCAGAACTTGGCAGTTCTGAGGTAATGGCCCCCACTTCCACCCAAAGCCTCACGCAGAGCCCACACCTACCTAGAGACATGTCAGGAAAAGCAGATCTGTCACCAGAGAAGGAATGAGGAGTCCTGGAAAAAGGGTCTCAAATGCAGAATACAGCTGGAGGAAATGAGAAAGAGCTGACCTGGATGTGTCCTGGCACCTAAAGGTACTCTGGAGCAGCAACCTGCAGACTGGTCTCCTCTGCATTACCACACTCCCACATGAAGCTCAGTTCACACAATCTTTGACTGAGCAAAACTATTGTGCAAAGTGCAGCTGTTGTCCTAGATCTCCACAATGCTCTTCAAATTATTAGATTTAATCAGACTCTGACTGCATTTCTAGTAGCCAGAGGCAGCCACAAGGTTACTATCAGAGATCATCTGATATTACTGTGGGGTTATTCTGCAACCAGACTTTCAGGTCTTTTGGGTCACAGGCTGAAAAGCTATGTTGTTTCCAAGGGTTCTTCAGGCTGCACTTTGCCTGATCTTCTGGGAGAACAAAAGAGCAGGTGTCAGCATTGCAACACATGATGTAGTAAAGAGAGCATAATATAGAAAATAAGCTGAATTTAGGAGACAAGTGATTCAAGCAAAAGGGAATGACAATGGAAATTATTAAACAAAGGAAAGGATTTCAAACTAAGAGAAAGGTGGATCTAGAGATCATGGGGAATTACAAAGCATCAAGGCCTCATGGTCAACAGGAGTTAAAGGCATACAAGCCATCTGGCCTGGCCCTTCACCTGTCACAAGAAACAGTTAGGATTTAACAAAAGCTTGGTAGTTTAGGAGTCCTCTGATGGCCTATGTATGGTCATATTGGAAGACTTCATAGTAATACAGACAAGTCATTAGGCTTTATATCTCTATCCAGGACTGAAGATAATCCAATGCACACCTAAGGGCACAACTTCTTGTTTAGCTTCCTCCAAAGAAACAGACCCCAAACCTGCTCAAATAACTCACTCACAGGAAGTAGGACAATCGGGGGGTTGCTTCAAAATTCACTACGGTGCCAGAGCAAGATACCAATACAGATACAGACCAGTAGTCAAGCCAATTCAGTTATCAGACACCTCAAAAACAGAGACAGGTCCTAAGCTGAAACAAAAGCATTCAAAGAGTTGAGAAGATTTTGAGTGGAGAACTGAGTAACAGGTACACCTGTGTTAATGCAAGTTTGCAGCCAGCCTTCATGCACCCCAGCGCATACAGGAGCAACTGATGTGGCTACTGTTCACATAACTTGTCTGAAACTAGTACCCCTGGAAGGTTTTTTTAATTAAAAAGGATTTAGTTCTATTAAACAGTAAAATATCAGAACCCTAGAGGAGGCCTAATTGCAAGATGAATTGTGCAGCTCCACAGTTTCCAAATCCACACGCTGCTACTGGCAGCTGGCCTTCAATTATAAGCAGGTAACAAGAAAAGCACACAGCCAGTGACAGTGAGGTGCCCACCATCCCTTAAAGGGATACTGCTCCCCTTGCAGGTTTCTGCAGTGACTGGACTTTGAGACAGCCGCTGCCAATGTATAACTCATGGTAATCTGACTGACTACAATGTGGATAGAAAAATGTGCAAAGTTTACCTGACATTAACTTCAGTGCGATCAGAAACTGAGTAGGCTTTCTGGGTTTTTCACGAAAGGCGAGGTTTGGCCCAAGACATGAGACATATGGGAACAAAAGCTTCAACTCAGGCATCCAGAAGTATGTGAAATTTGCCTTCAACAAGCTTTGGCCATGGTCCAAAGTCTGTGCTAGAAACTTCACAGAACAAATCTTTCTAGCAATAACCTCCCTCCTGCTACTTCAGCATCTCCCCGTGAAGACCTGCCCGATGGTGGGAGTTCCATAAGAACAAATAGAAGCAAAACAAAGAGCTAGAGTGAAATAGCCCATACAGGTTTGAAATTGCTGTAGTTTGCTGTTTCAAAGATGTACAAACAGGCTATTAGAAGTACAAATACTATCTCATCTTACTAAAAGTTTGGGCTTAGGTTTTTATTTTTTGTTTTGGATTTTTTTGAGGGTGGGGGGAAGGTGGCAGAAATTAAGCATGCATTTGTTTTGACAACTGAGACATTTTCATTTCATATTTTCAAAGTATTTCAAAACACCACTTTGAAACACAAGAAGTCTTCCTAAAGAGAAAAGTCTATGAATTTCATCTATGTAATCCTGAACAGAATGCTTTGTTTCACCAAAACTTGATTCCCCTCCACCTTCTGTTTGACCCATTGCCACTGCTTCTCATTGTCCCAAAGGGCTTCCCCACCACATGCATAAAGCTATTTTATGTGGCACTGGAGGGACATAGATAACTTTATGAACTTCTACCATGAAGTTATAGACCAGCAGTGATTTGGCTTCTCATTTGCTATGATATCAAACCCCTGCACTGTAAGACACATCAGCCACCTATTTCTCATTCCAGTGACAATGGTTTAGCCTGCATTGGAAGCATAGGTTATTCTAAACCTCTGTTCTTTTGGCTTCAGTGTGATACCAAGTACCCAGATAGCTATAATACCCTTATTTCACTATTTCTTCCTGAGTTAGGGCAATACTATTATGACCAATATACTTGAAGCTGCTAAATGCTAACACAGCTGCAACCACACCAATCAGGAAACTGATCTGCATGAGGGGGGGGAGACTCAAAGGAATGAGGAAACCCTCACACATTTCATTTGGGTGAAATTCCCAATCTATTTTGCTGCACAGCTACACAAATGGTGAGTTTATTTAGCAATTAGATGGAAAAAAGGCAGTAGTGAAGTGCCACTGTAGAAACATGTAATAAACCAATGTTTGGTCACATCCCAAAAGGGCGCTGACAACTCAATACCCAGTACTTTAGTGTGAGATATAGAATTCCTCTAAAAATTCAGTTTTTATCTACTTGCCTGTCACCAAGCAAGTCTGTACAGTACAGGGATGCATGGTTCCAAGCACGAATTCTTGGTCTAATGTTGTGATCTTCCTTCAAACCAATTATCACAGGTGCATTCCCAGTCTATAGAAGGTCCATCCTTGCAGACAACATGCCAATACTGAGCTTGGCAGGGATGCTTACACACGCTGGGTAACACAACAAGAAAAAGTCTCAGGCTCAGCATTTCTAAAGAAATCTGACACACAAGCAGGGCCATATTGATTGTCTCTTCTGTACTTCATAGGCTGCCTTAGCAAGTAGCACTTTCAAAAAGGGCAGAAGACAAAAATTGCCATCACAAGGTAAGTGATACTGTGAGATAAAACCTTGCAACTGCTCTGTCAGCCACACTTCATATGAGAAACACTCCCATCCCTTAATAATCTTTATGGTCATTTGCTGGACTTGCTGCACTATGTCCATATATCTCCCATACTGGGGAGCCCAGAAGTGGACAAAGCACTCCAGATGTATCTGATCCCACAGAGCGGAGGGGAAGCATGCTTTTCCTAATACAGTCCAGGGATGTACCTGTGTTCTTTGCCTTAAGGGCACATAGCTGCTCCTGCAGAGCTTGGCATCCACCAGGACCTCAAGGGCGCTTTTTGCAAAGCTGCCTTCCAGCCAGTTAGTACTGGTGCATGCAGCAATTCCTCCTCAGGGGCATAACTTTGCATTTCCTTTTGCAGAACTGCACAGGATTCCTGCCAGCCCATTTCTTCAGCCTCTCAAAGTCCTTCTGAATGGCAGCACAACCACATGATGTATCAGCCACTCCTCACAGTTTTGTATGGTCTGCAAACTTGCTGAAGGTGCACTCAGTCCCATCATCCAGATCATTAAAGATTTTAAACAGTCTTGGCTTTGCAACCAAGCCCTGGGGAACACCACTAGGGACTGACCTCCAACTGGACTCTACACTGCTGACCACAACCCTATATGCCTAGCAGCTCAGCCAGTTTCCAGTTAATCTCATTGTTCATTTGTCTAATCCACACTTCAAGAGTTCGTCAATGAGGATGTTATGAGAGACAATGTCAAAGGCCTTACTAAAGTCGAGATAAACAATACCCACTGGTCTCCCCTTATTTACCAAGCTAGTAATCTAACCATAGAGGGCTATCAGGTTCATCAAGCATGATTTCACCTTCATAAATACATGCTGGCTACTCCAAATCACCTTGTCCTTTCTGTGTTTGGAAACAGTTTTCAGGATTATTTGCACCATCACCTTCCTGGGAATTTACATGAAGCTAATCTCCTATAGTTCCCCAGATTCTCCCTCTTGAAGATAGTGGTGACACTTGCTTTCTTCCAATCCTCAGTAAATTCCCTCTATTGCCATAGCCTTTCAAAGACAATCAAGAGTGGCTTCATAATGGCATCAACTAGCTCGCTCAGCACCTGTTAGTACATCCCACCAAGTCCCATGGACTTGTGTATGTCCTGCTTAAGTGTTTCATAATCTGATCCTCCTCCACCAATGGCAAGCTTTCTTTGTTCCAGACTTTACCACTGATCTCAGGAGCCTGAGATTGCTGAAGGCAAGTTTTACCAGTAAAGGCAAAGCAAGCAGTATCTCAGTCATTTCCCCATTCTTTGTTACAAGATCCTCCTGCCCCATTCAGTAGTGGATCCTATCTGTTTTATTTAGTCTCCTGTTTAGAAGCCCTTTTTATTGCCTTTCACATCACTTGTCAGATTGTGGGTAGGATTTGCCTTTCCTAATCCTATCCTTGAATGATCGGTGTTTCTCTATGCCTCCTGGCTCACCTGTCCCTGCTTGAGACTTGCATTTAATGCTTGCTCCATTTCAGCACCTCCTCATAAGCAGCATTCAGTCTCAAGTGCTTCCATTTATTCCCCACGGGACTTCTCGGCATATGGCATGAAGTTCACCAGCAAACTTTTTTTTTTTTTTTTTTTACACACACTTGAAAACTTGACTCTTAATCAGAAGAACAGCTGTCTTAAATGAGTAAGTTCAGCTGAAGGACTTCATAAGTTACAATGACCTTCACTGCACATGTTTTGAAGGTACTTCCCAAACAAGGTCTCATCTTTTCATTTTCTCCATTTTCATCAGGTGAAGAGATGGAAGCCCTGCAGTTCTCAAATCTATTTCAAGATCTGAGTAGGGGGCTAAGCAAGAACAAGTAATAAGCATGCTTTAGTGATTACTCTAAGTCACAGGGTGTCTAATTTCCTATTGCTCTAGGTCTTCCATTATAAAGATGTTACCTCTTCATTGTGGCAGTCCATTAGCATTCACTTTGAACATGACTCCACAAGACATCACAAAATAGTATCAGGTCACAGTAATTCAGGCTCCTAAATTGCATACCTGGCACCAATACAAACTACTTGTTTTCTATCAGACAATGAAAGGCCTCCTTGTTCCATTCTTATTCCTCACTGATAAAACAGAGGTTGAGGTATACGCACAGTATGCACAACAAGGGAACACATCCAGAGGCTTAATGACTTTCTGAAGTACTTTTGCAATCCTCCCTAGCAAGCAGTTATACAAAATGCTGTTATTCTTTTCACTGAAACAAACAGTGTTTTCAGGATAATTATTTTTTAAAAAATTCCCAAAAGTATGAAAGATATTGCACATTCCAATAATTTATTGATCTACAGTATTGTGTTAAACCTTGGCTCTCTCCAGCAGTGATGTTTCAAGAGCAGTTGGAAGTCAAATAACTGCATCCAGGACCTTAACGATTGTCATAAACAGGCTTAAAATAAAGAAGTTTAATCCTGTGAAGAGTTTTAGATATCCAGAAAGATTAGCATTATTGGAAAAAATTCTGCAGCATACAGCAATTTTATGTCAATAAATTATGAGGTTATTAATGTCATACAATTATAAAAGCTTGTTTACCCATCCTGAAAACATAACTTCTTTTATTAATAATCTGAAGAGGATTAGCAAACAGCATTTTAACTTCAGAGGTTATCAAATTGGCAATTACTACTCAGACAGTTGAGATAATACAAAAGATGTGCAGAAGATAGAAATATGGACACAGTAGCATAGTATTCACCCAGTAGAACACAGAGCAATACATCTGAGGATGGGGAAGTCACCCCAACATATGACATTCATCATAAACAAGACAGGAATAAAACTGCCAAAGCATGCAGGTCACTTTGGAAAGAAGGCAAGGCAGAAGAGGTAACCAAGTAGCAGGAGGACCCTAGAGCACAGGGCAGAAATAGTGGAGCAGATGATCTCTCCCCCATGCACCATGGGAGTCCCTAACCACTAAATACACCATAATGTTGGTTCCCATCTTTTCCCTTGAAGCCCTAGTATAAGAGGTGCACCAAGCTAAAGTGAAGATAGCAACCCAGACTCAGCAATTTTGTTTTAGGGACTTACCTCTGAGACAAGCTTAAAGCTACCCAGAAAGTTAAAGGGTTGTGATAGTTGATCTGACATTTGCCCCCCCCCCACACACACACACACCCCATCACTAAATCTGTACATTTCCAAGCATCTCTCCCACTCAACAGCAAGAGCCAGGTGTCTAGGTGCTGGCAGTGGGGGACTGCAGGGCAGCCTCTGTGAGGAGAGGCTGGAGTTGCCCCATGCTAAACATGGCCAGTTCCAACAGACCCACCACAGGGCACAGCTGAGCTCCTCAGCCAGATGGTGCCACCTCAGGGGAAACGTATGCAAGAAAGGGCCAAATGCTGCCTAGAAGGGAGGGGTGAGAGAAAAACAGTGTGAGAAACAGCCCTGTGACCTCTGACATCAAAGAAGATGGAGGAAAGGAGGTGCTGCAGGCACCAGAGCAGTGACTTCCTTGCAGCCCCTGGAGATACCATGGTGGATGTGATGAGTTGACCTTGGGTGGCTACCAAACGCCCACCCAGCCATTCCTCCTCAACAGGATGGGGGAGAAAAGATGGAAAAAGCTAATTGGTCAAGATAAAAAATGGTCACTGGGAGNCAAATTGGCAATTACTACTCAGACAGTTGAGATAATACAAAAGATGTGCAGAAGATAGAAATATGGACACAGTAGCATAGTATTCACCCAGTAGAACACAGAGCAATACATCTGAGGATGGGGAAGTCACCCCAACATATGACATTCATCATAAACAAGACAGGAATAAAACTGCCAAAGCATGCAGGTCACTTTGGAAAGAAGGCAAGGCAGAAGAGGTAACCAAGTAGCAGGAGGACCCTAGAGCACAGGGCAGAAATAGTGGAGCAGATGATCTCTCCCCCATGCACCATGGGAGTCCCTAACCACTAAATACACCATAATGTTGGTTCCCATCTTTTCCCTTGAAGCCCTAGTATAAGAGGTGCACCAAGCTAAAGTGAAGATAGCAACCCAGACTCAGCAATTTTGTTTTAGGGACTTACCTCTGAGACAAGCTTAAAGCTACCCAGAAAGTTAAAGGGTTGTGATAGTTGATCTGACATTTGCCCCCCCCCCACACACACACACACCCCATCACTAAATCTGTACATTTCCAAGCATCTCTCCCACTCAACAGCAAGAGCCAGGTGTCTAGGTGCTGGCAGTGGGGGACTGCAGGGCAGCCTCTGTGAGGAGAGGCTGGAGTTGCCCCATGCTAAACATGGCCAGTTCCAACAGACCCACCACAGGGCACAGCTGAGCTCCTCAGCCAGATGGTGCCACCTCAGGGGAAACGTATGCAAGAAAGGGCCAAATGCTGCCTAGAAGGGAGGGGTGAGAGAAAAACAGTGTGAGAAACAGCCCTGTGACCTCTGACATCAAAGAAGATGGAGGAAAGGAGGTGCTGCAGGCACCAGAGCAGTGACTTCCTTGCAGCCCCTGGAGATACCATGGTGGATGTGATGAGTTGACCTTGGGTGGCTACCAAACGCCCACCCAGCCATTCCTCCTCAACAGGATGGGGGAGAAAAGATGGAAAAAGCTAATTGGTCAAGATAAAAAATGGTCACTGGGAGAGGTAATGAGCAAAACTGGGACTGGGCATTGTCAGAGAGAAGAATAATTCTGGGGAATCTTTTGTGGTGTTAAAGCAGTGAGGGGACAAGCAGTCAAGTTTCATTGTGTGTATGTCCACCTTTGTCGGTGGTGTGATGACATTTTGATTTTGGTGTACGGATTTCCCACACACACACCCCACCACCCTTTCAAGATAATGACAGTTTAATAAGGAAAGCAAAAGCTGCATCTGCAAAGCAAAGAATTTATTTGCTGATTCCCATCAGCAGGCAGATGTACAGCCATTACTTCTTGGAAAGCAGGTCCTTGGTACACATGACTTACTCCCAACCTCCTGCAGACCCCCCAGCAGCCTACTGGCCTTGGGCAGGGCACAAGTTGGATGCTTTGATGCTGTGCAAGGACTGTTCAGCAGCTACCAAACCACTGGTGCATTATCAGCACTCCTAGCTGTAAGTACGAAGAACAGCACCATATGGGCTGCTACGAAGAAAGTTACCTCCATCCTAGCCAGACTCAGTACAATCTCCACCCCATAACATTTGCATCATGCCTAGGTCTCACATTACTCAATACATCTAAAGTATGCTCTGACCATCCTATTCCTTTTTCCTTTCTCATTCCTGAAATCCCTTCGTACCAACACTTACAACATGCACTCTACACTTAAACCATCTTTATATTGTGCAGTTAGATTTACACATCCTCATTAACTAGTATCCTCTCTCCCTTAACAGGGGCCAAAGCCAATTCCCCACACCAGGATAGCTAGTTAATAAAAACTCTTTCATTTAGTCTTCAAAATATAGAAAGGTCTTCACAAAGAAATACAAGTCACAGATTTCAAATAGAGAACACTAGATGAAGCAATCTAATGCACGTTGCCTTCAAGTGGCATTAAGTGTACATAAGGGTGTAAAATCTAAAAGTAACATTCAGGCCTTCAGAGAAAAAAGGTCTTTGCAACTGCCGACAATGCCTTTATCTTGCAGCATTCTGAGAAGTAAGTTTATCTCAGAAAGGTGCACAAAACACTTTCACTGTAGACCTTTTTTGTCTTTATTACTACAGGATGACCTACCACCTGGCTTTGCTACTTTTACCTCAGTTTTCAAACTCCATTATTATTGTTAGGCAGTCTTCAACAAGCACCACAGTACTATTTTTATTAATAGTCACCACTATTCAAGCAGTAAAACCAGATGAGAGCACAAAAATCCAAACTAAGTGCAATCCTTAAGAACAATCTCTTCTCATTTTTGTTTTCTCTTGCTAAATGGAGATAAAAAGCATGTATCATACTGAGACCTATTTTTACTTTCCGGTTGCAGAGAACTAACTGCACTCAGACATTTAAAGCCAAATTTATCCTTGCTACAACTGCACAAGGAAAACAGGGTTGGTTTAAAGCTGTGCCTTACCTGCATTAGCCCAGGGGAGATACCAGGGGCAGCTGACATTCACATAGGTGCCAGGCAGTCCGTCGGGCCAGCAGGCATAGTTGTCAAATGTTCTGTTGCAGAACTTGCCTTCTGCAGAGAGACAGAAGGAAGGGTCATGCCACTGCCTCGTATTACTACTGCAAGGAGGAAAAGACTAAAGAGCTGATGATAAAAGGAAACATGGACACATGCATTTAAGCTCTAAAAGCATTATGCAATTCAGCTTTGATGAGGAGTTAAATGAGATCTGTCCAGAAGAGTTTGTCCCCACACAACCAGAAACTGTTGTTTCAGGGGGAAACTGAAGAACAGATTAGGGTCTTTGACTAAATCAAGGAACAATAAAGGTAAATCAATAGTGATCCATTCCTATCTTTTTCACACCTTTATGAGTCTCAGTTTAATTTAAAATCATTTTTGCTATGAATAGTGTAGATAATCATTCATGAGAATGGTTCACAGTTGTGCAGTTGGAAAGTCGAGCCTAATATATAGATCCATCAATGGAAATACCCCCACAAAACCATAACTTTGCATTTCAGCTTAATCAACATGAGAATACTTCAACTGCAGATTTATTAAACTGTCATTCTTAGAGGGCAGCACTCAACCGCTCAATAGGATAATAGAGCGGAGGGAGACAAATGTTTCCCTGCCATTGTTGTCGTCAGCTACTGCTCTCACTCTGCCATAATAATGCAGTTAAGAGAAGGAAAATTAACAGTTTTGAAACAATTCTTCACAGATACAACTTTAGACCCATCTTATCTTTCTCAATGTGTCACAAAAGCACTGAAGCACAGGAGAGGCTGCGCTATGTCCAGTTGTGTCATTGACAAGTCAGTGTTCTCTAAACACCATGATGCTGGCACACCGCAGCTGTTCTCAGCACATTACAGCAGCCCAACTGCTACAGCAAGCTGCATTCTCATTTTCACTAAGACACTTTTTTTGTTTTTTAAAAGTCATTTCAGCATTTTACAATGCTCAAAATAATTTATACCAACTTTAAGGCCCACAAACTGCTAGATCAGTGTGAATGAATAGCATGGTCCCAGATTTCCCGAGACCTGTGTACTCTCTCAACCCTGACGTCTCAGAGTTTCAGGCACTTGCCACTGCAAAACACTCTGGACCTAAAGACTAACATCTTTACAATTAAATTATTCTATAAAATGCTTCCTCAGCAGACAAAAAAAGTCACACAGAGAGCGAGCAGATGCAAATGGGATAAAGAAATGGACTGGAAAGCAAACTGGAGAAGTATTTGCAAGTTCATAATCACTCCCTTGCTACTGTTATCATGCGTTTTAAAAACTAATACATCCTATCCCTACCAAGCAGGCTTACCTGCTGCAATGGGGGGTGTCTCATACAAGTATTTCAGGCACTGGAGTTGATATTCCTTCCACTTCTGCATAACCCCAGAGAGGGACCCATCTGAACTCTGAAAGAGAAATCATGACTCTTAGACATTGCAGAGATTTTAATTGTGTATTTTTCCATGCAGCCTGAGTAGGTAGGCATGAAAATGACTACCCACAAGCCAAAACACCACCGCTTATCATAAAGGGTACATGATGCTGCTATGCGTTTGCCCAATTGCAACCAAAGAAATCCCTTCCTATTTGTACCATGAGGAAATGGAAAAGCCACAAACAACTATACTGTGTCCTCACTGAAACACAAACCAAGCTAGCCTTGCTTTCTTGAACACATCCCAGTTGTGTGATTTATTATCTCATGAAAAGACAGAAACAGCAGCAAGTCCTTTTAGGAGAGGTTTTCTTGCCAACAGCAGTATTTCTACTGTCCTATAAATGAGACCAAGTTAATTCACTGTATTCAGCGGATATTCTCCAAGCATTCTTCCAGAACGTGGATGAAAGCTTTTCCAGCTCAGCTTTTCTTCCATGAACAACAGCATTTCCCTTCATCCAGCATATTTTTCCTGAAACCACAGAAAAAGCAAGGACATCCTTTTTGCACTGACAGGCTGCAGGTTCCACCATCAGCAACCCCAAGTACTGAGGGGGTAGGGGAAAAGTATGTACAAACACTGTCTGAGCACAAAGGACATTAGCTGTTATTAAACTACAAAATTTCTCTCTGACTGCTCACTCAACCCTAGCAGATGCCCCACCTGGCTTACAGAGGCCCAGCTTACTGACTGCATTGGAGTAGAGACATCAGTCCTTCTCTCCCCTCTCCACATTTGTATAAACTGAAGTATCAGGATCAGCAGGCTGGAAGTGATCAGTAACACAGGTAACTCAGCATTCTTTTTCCAGGGAAAGGCCCAGCACTGATGTCTCAGATGTACAATCAACAGTATGAACCTAATGGTACAACACACTAACAATCAGTGGAAGAAAGTTCATTTAATCCCAGCTGTCGATTTGTTTATTAAGTGAAGCATAAGGGTTAATAATGCTTGTAATTTTACCCTCACAACTTCAACTGCTAATTTTTATTTTTCTTTTGTGCTTCTAAACCTTTTTTCAGATGGTTAGAAAGAAACCAGGGCATGGGAAGGATTGTTTTAAAATAAAGAAGCCATTTTAAACCTATACTGTATTTCAGGAAAGCCAAACTGAATGCTGTCCACTACAACCAATGTGACTAAAGTTTAGACACCAGTGCAATCACCTTGGTATAAAAGAACAGAAGTAGAACTGGCATTTTTGGACTACAGAGCTCTCAAGTCCTCTCCTATTCTACTGATTAAAAAAAGGAATATTCAAAAAATCTAGAACACCATATGCATCACGCTTCTGCCTGAATTAAGCCATTACATTTAATTACAAAGATGCTCTTGACATGTGATAAATACAACATTTAGTACATACCTATGTTGTGTTTCAAGAGTAACTGCCTATATTTACATGCAACTTAACTGTAGCTAGGGCCTCATGGCCATAATTTTAGAAGAACTTAGCCAGCTCCCCCTGAAGTCAAAACAAGCACAAGCCTCTGGATCTTTGAAACTCTGACCCTTGTCTGCCTGATTTAAATCATCTTATTTATGCCAATAAATGCTGCCAAAGTCTGTCTCTGCTCAAGTCCCTAGTGTAAAATGAATGCATTCTACTGAATTTTAACCCCATGTGCCTATGGAAACACAGAAATCTGTAGCGTAGTGATCTATGCCCAGCATACCTGAAGGAGAAAGAAAACATTATCCCCTAAATTAGGTCTATAGGTGCGTGCAGAGAAACACATAACCAGTAACTCTAAAACTAAAACGCCATCTACAGATCAATGTAGTCTGAATAAGAATGGATGACCAGAGTACGGGGAGAGGGATCAACTTTCAAACCTAAGTTTCTCTCAGGCAGTCTTTAAAAAGTAACTTTCAGGTTATGCACAGTTTAAAAGGTCTTCATTTTACAAAAGTGGTTATAGAAGTTATACAGGACTGTTTCGTCGCCCTCTCACCACCAGGTTAACACTAACAAATGAACTAAAAGGAACATTTTCAGAATGAACTCTCAAATTACAATTCAGAATAATTTTGAAAGCTACTAAGTGTCACACATCTTCCCAAAAAGTAACTATTGATCATGCATGCAGATGACCACATCAAGTTAATCCAAATTCAGCTTTTAAAAATCATTTAAAGATAAAGATACATACAGACTTTCATTTAGCAATGAAAGTCTACCTTTTAAAATATCCTGGAAATATCCTAAACCTGTTTGCATGAAGAAAATTAGCTCTTTTTGGAGTCAGCAAGCCTTCAAGTATTTTCTTTTAAATCAAGTTTTCATCTATTGCCTTCACAAATGCCGGAATAACCAGCTTTAATTACAGCTTAGAAAAAAGTAAGTGTCTATCCCTCTATTAAATGAAAAAGTAGAAACATTCTACTTATATTGGTTTCTCATAATGTGAGAAGATAACTCTAACAAGGAGATTAGCAAACTGTAAGAGAAAAATAATTAGACATGCCTTTTTTGTGGAGATGACTGATTTGGTAGGCAGTTTTCTATTCTCTATAGCCTGTTATAATAAGACAATCAAATATAAATCCCAAGAACACACAATTTGTCCTTTCTATGTAACAGTTTACTCTGGTTCAGCTAGTGCCACATTTTGTTATCAGATAAATTGACTTAAATTTAACATATACTGATCCTCATTTCCCAGAGATTTTGGCTAACGTGAACAAGAATCACAAGTTATACAGTGCCACAGATTTACAGTGTGAGTAGTTTTTCAAATAAGAGATACTGTATTTTCTTGAAAAGCAATTTAATTCTTTCTGCAACACTAAAATACTAAACACACATATATGAGGACAAGGTTCCTGGGTCAGTACCCAAAATTTGGAGCAAATTGCAAAAGCTCAAACAGCTTTGCTAAACGCAGGACTATATTTTTATTGCTAAAAGCACTAGTCCTTTCATTTCAGTTGTGGGTTTGGGTTTGGGTTCCCCC
>VXBL01007951.1:430770-484826 GCA_013400195.1 Aramus guarauna | reverse complement strand
TTTGGTGTTCCCCCCCCCCCCCCCCTATACTCAGCCATGGGAGGAAAAACAGTAGCAGTAGTTTTGCTGTGGTGAAAATATATCACAGGAGAATAGTGGAGGAGAAGAGGACAGAAACATGGCTGACTGGTTAAGGTGGAGGAGTCAGAAGGCAAGAGTGGATGAAGGACATTAAGGAGGTGAGTAATGGTGCAGCCCAAGTAGCATAAAACAGATGAGAAAAATTAAGACAGGCAAGAGCACAGAGACTGGGAACCTTTCAGTGTAAGTATATAATTAACTGTAATTAATCTCTAGTGATAAATTAGTTCATTCAACAGTCTGAAGACAGAATTCCTTACAAATCCTCAACATCTTTACAGGAAAGCCTCTTTCTGTAGCTGTCATTTGTCTTCACAGACCCTGCTGTAAAAGGAAGCATTTTAATCACTTTTTAACATCTTTGAAACTATTCCTGCTGTGACAAAAACGGCATCCGCACAGATCCAAGGTGATCATTGCTACAAAAGCACTGTTGTAATACAGTGAAATCCGAGCACAGAGAGCATAGACCTGCAGTGGGCTCAGACCAGACAAAATGCAGCATGAAACGGCAAAGTGGAAGGGAGAATTCTCAGAGCTTCAGAAGCAGCTGGTGACTCCTGGGGTTCTCTTCTTCCCGCTTTTCCCATCACCATATAAAAGCTCTTATATGCAACAGAATGAGAAATTCCTCCTTACATCTGTATTTGAAATATGTATTTCTTATGTCTTTGGTTGTTTTTAAATGGGAATACTTACATTACAGCTTTTTCATGCTTTTAACATTTCAGGATAATAAGCAAGACTTCAAGCCCACATGTTATGTTAAAACCACTGGGACCTCCAAAATGCTAATCTTAATCTTCAAAAGCAATAGCTAGGCAACCTGGCATTGAACCACACTTTGGTATGGCCTTGGTATTCTTCCCTGGGATAGCAACGATGATATATCTACCTCATGAGAGGAGGGTTCAGATTACAATTATTGCCTTTTATCTCTGAAGCACCAGTGAGTTACTTTTAAACTTTACTACCCTTTTTGTAAAGTCCAATGCAACATGGTTTTTCAAGGCAATTCTGCTCAGGATCAGCACAGCAACTAAGTCCGAAACAGGTAAAGATTGCACGTTACTAGCTTTATGCTCATTCTGACTTGACCTTCTTTCCTACATAATATGGATCTTATTAAATCATCTGTTATGTCAGCATAAGCTGTAGGTCTGCATCAATAAAAGCCAACACAGAGTAGAAGATAAGCTGGCCACCTAACAGGTTTATTCAATTCACAGCATGAACATAAGCTTGAGTTTACAAGACAGGTTTGTCCTCAGTTCACAGTCTAAATGGGGCAGAGCACACAACACAGCTACCCCAGAAAGCTTTGCTGTGACCCAATATCACCTTGCATCTATTGGTATGAGATTCCTCCTGCCCAAGAAAGAATGATTTCCAGGTTTCAAACTTAAATGAATTAATTTGTGTGGAGCTTAAATACATTCACCTTCCTGAAAGCACTTTCCCACCTAACAAGATGCTCTGGCTTGCCACAACAGCACCTCTGGGAGCAGATATTTAAAAACCGAGGCTGTAGTATAGTACAAGTCTGCAACAGTGCTAGCTGTTCACAGAGCTAACTTCTCTCTCCCTGCAATTTGTCATCATTTTTCTCCACTTTTAATTTGAAGTAAATGTGAAAGAATATGAACAGCAGGATGTTATTACTACCTCCCTAAACCCATCAGTCAAGATCCAATTTCTCAACAGTTACTATAAATTTGTCAAAAAGGTCCTGCAAATGTTGATGTTCCAACCTTCAGTTTGTAAGAACAGTTATGTTTCTTTAACTGCTGCAGAAAAATACAACACTAAACCAAAACACCCAACACTGAACATCCTATTAATATGGGTCCTTTGACCCACTGTTCACCCCACGACAAAGCAATCCTGTTGAGGATCAGTCCCTTGAGTACAATGCTTCTTGAAAGCCAAGAGAGATTCTGGAAATGCGTTAGCATGGGAGCAGGCTTTGTTGTTCAAACTCCCCCAAAGGGATGAGATTTAACTTGATTTTATAGCTACTTAGTTCAACTTGTGTAATGAGCTAATCTGAATCCATGATAGGCAGCATCACCAACAGTCAGTTACTCTCCTTTAAGTACTGAAGGTACATAAAGGAAGGACATACATCAAAAAGTATAATGCTGTCTCTGCTATAATGATACTTCTTTTGTACTATCTAAAGATACCTGAGCAATACCTTTTCCAGAGATCATAAAATGAGATCATACTTTAGGACATCTGATATTCCCCATATTTCCATATTAATTACATTCTATTCCAATATTATGTTGCCTAGTTTTGAGTTTAATGTAGTCATCTGACATTATGAAAGACTAAGTGACCCTTTGATGTAAAGTCATTATTCTTGGTAGCTTCTGTAGAGCTGCTTGACTGATCAGATGATACAACATTTATTATGCTTCCCAAGTCATGTTTTACAAGATACTTCATCAACAGTTGTATCACTCTGGACAAATCTCTCACCCTTCAGGAAAAAAAACAAGGGATCAAAACAACTTTCAGAGAAAAGTCCATTGCCAGCTTCTAGGAGCTTTTCCTGTAAATGCTTCTGTTCCTTAGTTACTAATGAACCAATGACTTCACTAGCTCAAGAGCACCAGAAAAAGAAACCTTTCAGCACCTTTCCTGCTAGTGAAAAGCAGCAAATGATGAGCTCCCATAAAAGGGGATACTGGACTCTGGGAGAAACTCCCTGGCAACATCTGTCAGCTGAGTTTTCTCTTAGGCTGCAGCAGCTTAGCAGTTATGATGAAACCTTCAAGAAAAACAAAAAGTCCCAGGACTTTGATAAAGTGAAATCTTGAAAACAGTGTTTCATTAGCTGTCAAACCATGGAGACCGCTCTACTCTGTTTCAAGACTTCACGACACCAAGCTTTTGATCTCAAAGCTGCATGAGCAAGCTCTCATCAGGCACTTACACCTGATCAATGCACAGAAGAGGCACTCCTCTGCATGTCTCTTCAGAGCCGCTCAGCCCAGACTGACAGCACACCTCCAGTCCTGAACAGTTGATAACTTCCCACAATACACAAGATCACCCTCATTCCATTTCATCCTCTGCCTGAATGCTTCAAGACCATATTTCAGCCCATCCAAAGAACATCCTGAAAGAACAAACACTGTTGTCAAAGATAAGAACATGTATAAAAATACCCATGTGGAGTTTGTTTTGTTTGGGCTTGTTTTGGTGGTTACTCTTGTTGGTTGGTTTGTTTTAAATCAGAGACTGAATCTCAGGATTCCTCTCTCTCAGCTGCAAATAACTGCTGCACCACATGGTCCCTTATCCTGGCTTGCCTGCCCTCATGCCTTCTTCTTCTTTTGCACACACCTTCAGAAGGAAGGGTTGGCTGTGCTCAATCCCATAGTGCCCTATAGTAGCACAGGGCACTAATCACCACCCCACCTCCCCTCATTCTTTAGACCTATTCTTGCTGAATTAAGGAAAAAAAGGATAAGCATTGCATCTCCTAAAGAAGGTTTGGAAATGCAGATTTCCAAATGCAGAATGTGTCTGCCCAGAGCCTCAAATAAAGCATTTTAAAGAACAAAACCAAAACTGACTTGAGGTATATTCCTGCTCTCAGTACTTCTGTTAACTAGGCACAGGCAGCTCCCAGTTCAGCTGACTGAACAAATCATTTAACAAATCATTCCAAATACATATGCTTTCTGAACAGGTGGGAGAATTCAGCCCTGACCACAAGGGTTTCCACCCCGGGACCAAACATCCAAGGTCTGTCCTGGGATGCTTTATTTGTGCTTTGAAGCTGACCAGTCTTCTCTTCTCATCCCCGAAGTTTTTGTTTTGACAAGGTACACTCCAATAAGAATAATATCTCTTGGCCCCTAGTATTTTCTGGATCAAGGCAAAGTATTTGGCATTCAGAGGCACAGATGTCAAAGCAAACTTTTAACACCTAAATCAACTTGCATAGCATACAGTTTCAAAATCAAGGGAATAAGTACAGTCTAACATTTCAGCATGCTACAAAATAAAGCATCATCTTCTGGAGACATAAATAAATTGCCTGTAGGTCATGTAGGATAGTCTGAAAATGTGTTACGAACCTGTGTTCCAGGGGTTCTTCTATTGTTTCTGTCTTCAGTGACAGACAGGCCTGGGACAAGAACAGTTACCTGCAGTGTTTTTCTGCCCCATGCTGAGTTTTCCCAACCTGGAAAGAGGGTTCCTCTTTTGTCACTGTAGGACCCATGAATCCTTACACTTACAGTTGAAGCAGACACATTTAGATTGACAGCCATTGTTACCAGAAAATGTTATTTTCATACAATGTCTTTCATCAACTCTGGTACATGTTGCTGTCAAGGATATATTACATGAGCCAGCCATAAACATGACAGAAGAAACTACTGAGTAGAGACACAGAAGAAAAAGCAAAATTCAAAAGCAACTGTTAACTCCCAAACTCTTGGAAAGCAGAAAGCAATCCCACAATTTTAGTGGGAGACTGCCAGCACTCATGAGAATTAAATGATCATAGGACTCCTGTACAAGGAGATTTTACTTTGCATTGCAAATCTAGACACATGCTTTGTGAAGTGCTCTTTAGAAGAGTACTTTTATCGATGCAGTTATACAACAGAGCAAGCACAATAGCAGAATAAAGAGTTTAAATTGCATTTTTGGACAGATACATAAGGCATAGCCCTAGAAATGCTATGCAAGGAACAAAGGCAAAGTTGAGCAGTGTTGTGGGAGCAGGGCAAGCTACAAAGGTGAAGATTACTTCAGATCTACTCTCACAGATTTAGAAACAAGATGTAGCCTATGCTACTGAAAGAGGAACTCAGCATTTCATTAAAGTGTTGTAATAACATAGAATGGGTTGGGTTGGAAGAGACCTTTAAAGATCTTCTAGTTCTAATCCCCCTGCCTTGGGCAGGGACATCTTTCCCTAGACTAGGTTGCCCAAAGCCCCATCCAACCTGGCCTTGAACACTTCTGGGGATAGAGAACACACAACTCATCTGGGCAACCTGTTCCAGTGGCTCACCACCCTCATACTAAATAATATCTTTCTTATATCTAATGTAATTCTACCCTCTTTTAGTTTAACACCATTACCCCTTGTCCTATCACAGTACAAACTCTGGTAAAAATTCTCTCTCCATCTTTCTCATAAGCCCCCTCTAGTTATTGAAAGGCCACAATAAGATCTCCCTAAAGCCTTCTCTCCTCCAAGCTGAACTACCCAAGCACTCTCAGCCTTTCTTCATAGGAGGGGTGTTCTGGCTCTTGGATCATTTTCACAGGCCTCCTCTGAACCTACTCTAACATGTTCACATCTTTCTTGTAATGGGGCCCCCAGAGCTGGATGCAGTACTCCAGGTGAGGTCACACGAGAGCAGAGTAGAAGGCAAGAATCAACTGCACCACCCAGCTTGGTGTCACCTGCAAACTTGCCAAGGGTGCAGTTAATACCACTATGTCTATTAAAGATGTTGAACAGTACTGGTCCCAGTACAGACCTCTGAGGGACACCACTATCATATACTATCACAATAGAGGGGACAATGAGGGATAATGAGGGATATATAGGGCTGAAAAAGTAAAGGAGATTGAGGAAGTCAGAGTCCTGATCAAAGACATCTACTGTTCCTCTCAACATGCACAAGTGCCTGTTTTGTCTCCTCCCACAGCTGCAGAGAGGTGCAGGTCTCCCCTGCACCTTACATCATATCTGTTAGACCTGTACAGGGTCTTGAATACTGTAGCAGCGCTGGATGCCTACCTTTGGGCAACTGACTCATCCTGAAGGTCTCCAAGCTGCTGAAGCAAAATAAAGCAAAGAATATCTGTCAAACCCAGACTTCTGGCTCTTCTTGCTGTGGTTTAAAATGCAGCAATTAGTTAAACTGGTTCTTTATGACATATCAAACCAAATGCATTTAAAAGGATCTGTTTTTTAAGCTTATAACTGCTTGGTTTCTTTAACAGCCAGCAATGGTCCAGTCCCAGAACTGGCTGAGCAAAGAGACAGACAGAGCCTCAAGTCCTGCAGAGCCAGGGAATTGCAACATTTGAGCTTCCAAACACAAAAAAGAGGATTTCACAAAAAACCCCAAAGTAATCTTCGTCACAATCCCAGGGACAGAGAACATCACTTTGTAAATAACTTGCATTTTTACTAGGCAAGAAAAACTCTTAAATCTTTTCACCTTTCTGTGGTGGGTTGACCCTGGTTGGGGGCCATGCGCCCACCAGAGCCGCTCTATCACTCTTCTCATTCACTAGACAGGGGAGAAAGTATAACAAAAAGCTTTGTGGGTCCAGATAAGGACAGGGAGAGATCACTCACTTATTATCGTCACAAGCAAAACAGACTGAACTTAGAGAGGAAATCAATCTAATTTATTACCAAAACAGTAGAGGAATGAGAAATAAAATTAAATCTTAAAACACCTCCCCCCACCCCTCCCATCTTCCCAGGCTCAACTTCACTCCCAGCTTCAACCTNCTTCTCCATGGGCTGCAGGAAGATCTCTGCTCCAGCGCCTGGAGCACCTCCTCCCCCTCCTTCTGCACTGACCTTGGTGTCTGCAGAGTTTCTTACATCTTCTCACTCCTCTTTGCGGCTGCAAAAGCTCTCCCTAACTGTTTTTTTTTTTCCTTCTTAAATGTTATCATAGAAGCGCTGATTGGCTTGGCCTTGGCCAGCGGCAGGGCCATCTTAGATCCAATGCCAGCTGGCTCCATCAGACACAGGGGAAGCTTCTAGCAGCTCCTCACAGAAGCCACCCCTGTAGATCCCACACACACACTACCAAAACCTTGCCACACAAACCCAGCACTTTCACACCAGAGTGTCCCAAGAAAGTCAAGCTCCCCAAAACATTTCAAACTACTATTTAACAGTCACTCTTCTTAAAGAGTCATGGTGCTGGGTCAGAAGGCAAGATGTGGACTTAGCTATTTTTCCCCAGGATTATGAATATTATAGCAATGTAAACCTGGTCACCAGTTTGTCATCCCATCACTGCAATCCCTCCAATAAGCTCAATAACAAGAAAAAACTCCAATTAAATCAGACATTAATTCACAGCCTTTTCTCTCACTGAATGCATTTCCATTTACATTTTTTTAATACATATTTAGCTCAAAAAATAAAGAAGGATTCAATAGAAAAAACAATCACCACAAAGCTATTTAAAAACACCACCACACACAAACCCAAAAACTCCAGCATATAATTTCATGGGTTCTGCATCTACCATTGTATAGAGATTGCTAGAGAAGAATGCAATCAAATCTGTAAGGCTTTTGAGTTCTAGTTGAGAGAAGTAGTTTATTTTGGTTTTAACTAATGTGAATTAACTCCCTCAGCAGCTCATTGTCACAGTGGCTCAAGGTCCACTGTCCTGTTATCTGCCATATTGCTCATTCCCACCTACCCATCCCCCTGCCAAGGCAGTTATATGTAGCGTCTTTGCAAACTGCTAGTGTTTTCATCAACAGCTGACACATTTGAGAACAGAGCACGCAAGAGAAGTTCTGCCAGTGAAGCTCATTTTCCAGACATCATCTGTTTTCCTTCCAAATTAAGTGAGAGAATACAGAGGTACATCTTTGCATATAATAATTACATGGGTTTGTCACATCTAGACAGGTCAGAACCCCTACAACAATATCTTTGCAGTATTGCAGCAAACACAGAAGAGTTCACATTTATTTAATTGGATGCAGCATGGCATTTTATAGTCTGCATATGATCTTATAGTTTTCAGCATTCAACCCACACAGCTGCCAAGTGTTAAATTCCAAGGGCTTGATATATCAAAAACAAGACAGAAGCAATGTTGCATAAAGGCTAGAGTCTTAACTCAGCCCAATATGGAGAAGCATTGAAATGAGAAAGAAAGATTAATAAGACAAATGGAAAAAGGTGTATCAAGATGATACCCAGGGACTACACTCTGATCACGTGAAACACAGAAGTAACACAAGTTGACAAACAAGGACCAAATCCACATGCCTGAAGTTAAGCTGACATTGGATGATCATGTTAGTTTGCCCAAAGTTTGAGGGGAAGATCTTGCAGTCCCTGAACATCAAAATCAACAGGGCACACAAGCTAGAAGAAAAAAAAAAATCTGGCACCACACTCTGCTGCAGCAGCATCCTTAGAGAGCTGTGCTCCCAAGCAGAGGGAGACAGATGTTACCATTTCAAGACCACCCAAACATGGAACTTATATTCCTGCCTTCATCCCACCACCCATGTCCTTTTTCTTCAACCTTCTTCTAAAACAGAACTTAGAGTTTAGCTTCCCTACACAGGGCTGCTTTTTTGTTTTGTTTTGGCTATGCTCCTGAAAGACTCTAAGCAGAAAGGCAATTTAAAGCATCATCTTAACTGGACAACAGGCTGCTATATTTGTTGGGTCTTAGTAACTATGGCTATATGGTCATCTTTCTCCAAAAGTGATGTTACAAGCAACAGTCAACAGCAGATACGAGTTCTCCAATGTTTGCTTTCACTTCTGCACAGTTTTACATTTGCTGTTATTTGTAGAGGCCAGTTCAGCTTCCTTGAAGACAAACATAAAACAGCTCCAACGTGAAACCTAAGTTTTCTGCTTTTACAGTCTGAGGACAGTCATCACTATCTTCTACAATATTTAAAGTTACAGACAGAATTCATCTAGTTGCAGGACACAGGAATGAAAACAAAAGCCATTAAGATCAGAAACTTTCATTAATACTAACTGACATTAGCTTTTTCTACTTTTCTGTGTATCTTTAATATAGGACTGATGCTTTTAGAGCTTTCCATAGACTAAGCAGGCTAAAGCTTTTGAAGTCAAGGAATTAAAAAAAATTATTAGCTGTTCAGTAATTCATTGTAACAATTTATGTTACCACCTTTGACTCAAATGATTTGGCATGATCAATAACACCCTCCTCTCTTCCTCCTTTACACAAGTAAAAGTACCCATCACATTTATCCAGAATAGGTTTACTTCCCAGTTTCCCTACAGTCCCACTCAGCCAGGGAAGCAGACTACAGAAATACATGCAAGTTGAATCACTGACTTTCCTTACTCTAGGACTGCAAAGCAACTTATGAACCACATGATTACCATAGGAATCAGGTCAGGCTTTTCCTTAAATCTGAATTAGTCTACCACAATACCTCTTTCAAAAAGATAAAGCACAGCAGAATGAAAATATGAGAGACACTAAGTGTTACAGCAAGTAAATGGGTGACCAAGGCACAAATAGACTCCAGGAGTTCTGTCACCTTCTGGTTCCCCAAGGAGATGACAGCATCATCAGTTCTCTGAAGTTAGTACCACAACAGCTGCATGTATAGATGACACAGAAGTTAATAAAATTTAAAAAAATCCTTCTGCCTGCTTAATCTCACTTCAGTACATCCTTTCCTTGAGCTAAGAGGATTTTGTAGTTAAAAATTTTAATATAAACAATCCTCAAACACTTCTTTGAGTAGTCAATATTGGGCCAGTTTATCAAACATTCTACACCACGAGTCTCTCAAACAAAACAGCATTTTTCCCAATTCCCTCCCTGAGTATTTTGATTAAGAGATGAGTAAGCAGTCTACAACTCACTTCAGTATCATGCATATATCAGCTTGCTGGTCTCCTTTTTTCCTCTACATTCTTATCTCCATTGCATTAACCTTGCATACATAATATTCAGATACTAATTGTCAACTCCTCTTCTGCCCAGAGATCCTGGCACTGACTGCCCAAGTTGAATCAGTAGCAAAGGGTCTATGCATTAGTTCTGCAAGGCAATCCCACGTGCTACCATGCTTCTGCCTCCCAACAGTAGCACAAGAGAGCAACTTAGATGCAAGATGTAACCTCTAGTTTTTCAGAAGTTTATCCCTACCCCATCTTCAGGCCACTTCTAGTAAGCTTTGATCTTCATCAGTCACAAGTCTCACAACATCATTTTCCCAATACCTGGGAAACCAGTAGATTTTCTTCATTCAGAATCCTTACCAGCCCCAGGGCCAGATCTTATTTCTTTACTCCTGGCAGACATCGCAGTCTTCAGCCCTACAGGTCTGCTGTGGCAACAGCCAGTTTCAAAGACAGTCAGAACTGTCTGAAAAAATCAGCCTGCCTACTCCTCAGCCCTTCTTTCCTTTCCATACTCTCGAAGTATATGGAGCTAAAGAGGTTTGTGGCTTAAGCAACAGAAGTGAACTCTGTTGATGTTAGAGCTGAGTGGAATTGCATTTCTTCCCACCTTTGGTGAGAACTTCAAAAGAAAGGGAAAAAGCAAACAGGAAGACTGCTGTTAAGGCAGCAAGCGCACTGGTTTTCAGAAAGCAAGAGATAGAATAAAGTCCAAGAGCAGAGTGAAACAACCTCATAAGCCAAGCAGAAGAAAAACATGCAGAGAGCTTCAAGAAAGCTGTCCAGCCCAGACAAATGGAAACACAGAAGAATGAACTCCAGTCAAGACACTAACCTTTGTCAAAATGAATATTTTAAGTTGTGCACAAAGCTTCCCCTCCCCCAGCTCCAATTTTCAAAGCACTGAGGGAAGCAGTGACCATGCAGTAATAAAGCTGAAAATGGATAGGTCACTTAAAGGAATTAAAATCATTCCATTAGTACCATGTTAGTAGTTTCACAGCCACATATTTCCCATCTGACATGAACTTTAAATCAAACAGCACTTGTAGGAACAGAATAGATTCACAGAGAAGAGGCTAGAGAAAAAACTTGGGAACTTAAATAGCAGTGGCTTTATTTGACATGTCTTTTTTGGAGAAAAGTTTGCTCTCTGAACTAACTTGCTTTGCAAAGGATTTTTGTGTTTTGCATCTCAGTTCCTCCTTAAGATGTACTTCTGGAACACAGAGTCCACATAGCATAACTATCAGCTTTTAAAGCAGCATAAACCAGTGCTGCTGTTGAAAGTGGTTTCTCTGTCCCCAGAAAAAGGTTGTGATTTCCTCTCTTCTCCTTATGCCACTATAAGCATTCCTGCCACCACACTGCGAGCTGGACAGGCAAACTCTCCCCAGTAAAATTAAACAGGCAACACATTTAAGAGGGTAAGAGTTGCTGTGAAGCAGAGACAAAAGCAGCACAGCTCAGTGAGGCATAAAAATAATCTTAATTATCCACCACCTTAGAACTAAGAGGAGCCTAAAATGAAGCCCACTACCTGTATAAAAATTTTAAGCTAGAAGTCAAATGTTGATTACTCAAAGCAGCAAAGACTTGAGGACTTCCCATAATGGAGAAATAACCCTTAAGGTCTCTTCATCTACACTCATTACTAGACAACTTATGATTTTTCACTAGGAATGGTGCATGGCAACCATGGTCACCCTGAGGCCAGAAGCACCCATGATGATAAACTCAATTTCCTCCATAGCATCTTCTAGAGCCCCACACTAACTTCTGCATCCATCTCACATGTGCCAACTTAATCACAAAATACCACTCAGATACACCTCTAATCTTGACTTGAAGACTCCAAGTTGATTACCCTCAGTATTGAATTCCACACTTATTTCCAGTTCGAGTTGAATTAACCATGCAAATAAGTTTCCTTATAAGGAATTAACCTCGCAAAACATGAAGCATGCCACAACAGTTTTTTAATAAAAATAGGACCAATGTAATTAAAACACACCCAATTCAATTTTCCCTAGATAACACTTTGGTTAGTATTTGTAATGTTAGACCATTTTTCAGCCTTTTCACAACACTGTTGGATGAGTTTCAGATTAAACAGCTAGTAGTTACTAGTGAAAGGGAACACAAATTGATTTTTTCATAGTATTGCTACCACATGGTACTGTGCTACCATTCTGCTCTGGAGCCCAGCAGAGGAGAGACCAGACTCCTCCATCCCACCACTGCTGTTAAGACTGAGGTGGTTTCTGACAAAAGGAGCCAGTTGTCCCTTAGCCTCAGCCACCACAGACTTCAGATACTTCTACCTTCATTAGCATTTTTTAATCTGTTGGTTTGTACTTGCCATCAGTTTCCTTACCTTTTTATTATACATCATTGCTGGAGTTATTTTAGGCACCACTTCCATTTCTTACAAGAATGGTTTAAGTTGTTACAGACAACAGCTACACAGCTGGAGGTATTGAGGACGCTATCAACATCCTGAACACCTCTAAGTTAAAAGTATTTGTGCTTTTATATGATATTTTTTCCCCTTTCATGTAATTTTTACTGTCAGCTTCGCACCTGCAGATTGTAGCTTACCTTTCTTTCTACTTTTCCAATTAGAAGGAGGAATGGGTTGGGTAAACAAGTCAAAATCTGTTGATGGAAGTGCTGCAGTATCAGGGTTGTAGATCACACCTGTTTCTAGAGATTGGTAAAAGCTTTCATGCCTGACTACTTTGCCCCAAAAATAAGTCTGTTCCTCACAGCTAGCAAAGTAGCACGGTGATAACAGTCTCTTTGTGCTTTAGCAGTGTAGATTTTGAGGACAGAAAGTTCACTGAAACATTTAAGTTTAAAGCAGATAAATTAGCCACTGTATGTAGAAGTTCCGCTCAAACATCACACTAGCCACACACGCATGTGTGTACACACCCCACTCCTACACCCTTTCAAAGCACCCCAAGAAAACAGCACTACATGTCCCTTGCCTTTTTCCTTTCTTGCTGTCTTCTTCCTCTCCCTGTTACTGACTGTATGCAGAGTCTAGAAGACTGACTCGAAGCACTGAACCTTAAATGGATTCACAGCATGGAAGCATTAGTCTCCATTTGCTTTAACGTTAATTATAGCATTCTGCCTAAATTTCTCAGCCAGCTTATACTACTTTCTTACACACCCACATATAATACTTCATTTTTACTTTGTATGTTACAGAAATGCAGCAAATATCAACCTATGATTAATATCTCCAAAGCTGTCTGATTTTGCACTTTTATTAGAAGAGCATCTTTTTAAAAGAAACTCACTAGCACAGCTTCTCTCTCCATGTCTTATTACCCGGACACACCTAGCTCTCAACTGACTAAAAGCAATCACCAATACTTCTTTAAAAGAAGAAAACAACAAAACCAAAAAAACCCAACCTGCAAAATAAGCCAAGTTATTCTTCATCACTAAGTAATAAAATCACAAATTTTAAACCCTATGAAGGATTAGTCAGTAGATCAGATAGACCTTTAAGATGGACATGTGGTACATGTACACCATGGAACATGCTGCAGTTAACTTTTTTACTTAGTAAGCCAAGCATTCTTATTACCCATATAGAATTAAAAGTACTAAATGGAATGGAAAGGAAAGAAAGCTTTTCAAAAACAAAAGAAATGCCAATGCTCATCACTACCACTTAGCAAGGCTTCAGTTGAGTACAGGATCTCACTAGGCTGATCATTATACAAACAACTGTTTCAGGAAAAAAAAAAATCCTAAAAACCTCAATCTTAATGGAGTTGTTCAGAAGTGTCCATTTTATGAAATTCATGAAAGAAACAGCACAACTGAAAGAGGTAGTAACTCACTATATGGAGGACAGGAAGACAACCCTGGCTAGAGCTGGGACACGCTCCCTGGAGGAGCCCATTAGATGAGCAGCTTGGGCAACCAAACAAACACACAGCAGACTGGCCAGCTTGTCTGCTTTGTTTCTACCAAAGCTATTAACGGAAAGGACACTAACCTAGAGAACATTTCTCTTGTCAGATGACTTGGACCAGAAATGGTCAAAAACTTGAGGCGCTGGGGTGGAGGCAGACAGATGAGAGTGAGAAGGCGGCTAAAGAGAAAGTGATTTAGTTAAGACCAAAAGTAGGTTGACACTTTCCATTCCCAACTGCTCAAATATTTTCTCTTCCAGTCTGGATCATAAAACTAAATAAAAAGACAAGCATTGCAAAACAAGCTCAAAGCAGTTAGATCACAATCATACTGGAAGCTGAATATTTCCATGTCATCTGCCTGTCATTCCACACTTGACAGTGTTCCAAGCTTGCTACAAATTTGCTATGAAATTACGTTCTCATTTCCCAGTGACATAGTCTGCTGCCCATGCTGCCTTTCAAGAAACACTTTTCTTCTGTGCAGATCCCAGCTGTCCATTGAGCAGGATACAGCCACTTTGAACAGTGTAATAAATCTGTTTATTTCCAGAACTTGATTTTAGTCCAAATATTTCCAGCATGACAAAATAGAGGAAAGAAGGAAGAATACGAACAGCTATAAATTAAAAACAAACTAAAAAACTTCAGAGATCATAAAGTAGCATCAACCTAAAGATGATCATCTCAGCTATGATTCGGGGACAAGAAAAAGTATTTGTAATTCAGGATTTTTATGCAAGTTTTCTAGCACACTAACAAGAAATTTAGTTTCTCCTGATCAGCCAGTACACAGAGTCTTTTGCCTCCCCCCCTAAGTACAGGCATATTCATGAATTACTTGAACCTATGAATTTTCTTTAAAGCTTTATTTAAGCATTATGCCAAGCAGCTCAGACAGAATGGCAGAGCCAAGATGATAGAGTATTGTAAGTCTTTCTGTTGAAGAAAAACTATAGAGTATTTTCAAAGACAACAGGGGACAGCACACAGCAAAGATTAAAGCCAGGCTGTGAACCAAGTTGATGAACCCAAGGAGAACTCTACAAGCAAGGGGCAATACAAGGGACAGACATGAAGGAAACTAATTATTGAAAGCTTAAGCAAGTAGAAAGTTAACCTCATGAACTATAAGGGATGTTTACATTAGCTTTGTTCTCTCAATATAACAGCCTTTATGCTCCCTAAATAGTATGTGTAGCACTGACTGACAGTTTAAGTGCCTGGCTCAAAAGAGTATACTGTTTAGTAGTACAAATAGTCTTATTGATTAAGATGTCTACTGTGTGGCTGTAACCCCTCCTACCCTACAATCAATTATACAGGAACTGAGAACATTTCCAGAAAACATAGCCCTTCAACCCTGACTCAATATGAAAAGGGATTCGTACTCTACTGCTTTCTGTAGCTATTACAGATATTTCCAAGGCACCTATCATATTAGTATCCAAGCACACAGACTTGGTACATTAAGTGCACACAGAAGAAAGCTGATCACTACCACTCCTTCCCCAAAACAGGTATTTGGAAGGGGTCATCTTACTACATGGATTATAGCACCATACACATCCTACCTTGTCATTAATAGTGAGAGTGACAATGGCTCCTACTTTCTATGCAAAGTGCAAGACAACACTAACTCATTTCCCTATTCAATAATTAAAACATATGTCCACAGGGATGTTAAACACCTAACTCAATCTCCCCAAAATAAAAAGAGTATTAACAGTCTGCAACTTTAAATCTTTCTGTGCAAGATAGTCAAGGCAAAAAGCAAACACACCCCCAAGCCCAGATCTGGACATTTCTTGTCATCTATCAGTCACAAGATGTTCCACCAGGCTTGCATAGGGGCCATAGAGACATTTAACATAAGCCTTGATCCACCTCAGTTTCTTTTCTCACTTAACTATTCCATTCCCTATTCCTAAAAGAAAACTTTTATCTGCAAGCACAGGCACTATGTAAGATGAAAAGAAAACTGATAAAGAACAATAAGCCACAGGTTTCAATTTGGCCAGACTCCTTGCCACCAACAACCACCATCTTGGATAGCACATCTCCCTTGATTGCTCAGACTAACCATGACTGCTACAGCAACAGCATGGACAGTTTGTTATACACCTTCTTCCTTTCCCATGTGCAGAAGTCAGAGCTTTGTCCCCAAAGAGGGCCCCAACTACTTTTTGTAGCCGAAAGTAGGTACTTCCCACCCATCCCCACATAGAAATTTCAGTTTTCTGTTGAAATCAAGAAACATTTTTTCCTGAACAGGTTTTGAAAGAGTTTCCCCACAATACATCACCACCCCACCCTCAAAAAAAACCCAAACACAAAACCCCCAAAACCACTAAACTAACTCACCAAAACAAACAACCAAAGAGTCCTCTCTATCTTCCTTCTGGGAAAAGAGCGAGCATCCTGAAAGATCACCATAAAGATCCAAACAAAAGACTGCTGTTAACATTTGGAAAGCCTGTGACATCCTTTTGCCAAAACCAAGCAGAAGTAGTGAAAGCTGCACTAACTCAAGGCTTACAGAAAACTAACAGTCTACAATGGTAACAGCTTCCTCTAGAATTAATATGTAGGGGAAGAGATTAATCCACGTAATCATTTGCCCATTTCCCTACTCATAATATTTCATTGCTGGTGCAATCATGTAAAGGCCTCTGAGTCCAATCAGGTGATTGTAAGTTATCATATGAATATTAGACCTTTGCATCTTCAAAAAAGTTTTGATTAGTGAAATACCACATGTAAACTCAGGATGAAGGATGAAAGGTAGCAGTGTGTGAAAGAAGGTAGGAGTGAGGAGAAAAATTAAAGCTTCCTTGAATCACTAGAGGATTTCCAATACTCATTGACCATAAGCAAGTAGTAGGAAAACAGATTAGGAAATACAGAGCTCTTTGGCTGCTCAATGACCCATTGGTATGGATGCTATCTTACCACATAAGAAATGTTTTTTTCCATCACAGGACCAGCTCTAGGTGGCCCTGCTTGAGCAGGGAGGTTGGACCAGGTGACCTCCTGAGGTTCCTTCCAACCTCAGCCATTCTGTGATTCCAGCCCTGTGACACCAATGTAGCTTATACATCAAAACAAGAAAGAAATCAAGAAATACAGTTTCAAACTCCAGCCTTGTTTCCTGCAATTTACAACCATCTCTACTATTGCAAGGCCATTAAGAGTTCAAACTATAAAGCTAACATTTTTATCCTTACATCTCATTAGTAATAGAATCAGTTTTATTCTAGAAAGCTTTAATAGCCTCGTTCATTTCCACCAGGTGTCTTAATCCCCGAAGAGCAATGAACCAATTCAGAGCATACCGAATTATTCTACAGATACCTTCTAACAGAAGTTTGTCCTTTAACGAGGAATAGCTGCCCCTTGAAAGTCCATAGGGAGCTAAGCTGAATGCAACTGAACACCAATTTTGAAGTTTCTTTTTAGCTAAATTCAGCTAATAAACAGGAGTGCTGAGATCTAGGCTTAAAGCATGTTTATCACACCACCAAATGTGTTGGAACTTAGTTTTCTGAAATACTGTTTGAACATGATGTTTCTGACCACCTTTATACTGAATGTCTTCTGTACCATCTCTGTGGCACTTCATATTTCATGTAGAGAAGTCATACATATCAAGGATTTGGGGCTTTTTGAAAAAGTCCACAACAAACACATCTTAAGCTATCTGATGTGCATTTTTTAACTATGCAGTGTCCCTGTAAACAGCATATAATGGCTTCCTGTCTTTTTTTCACCCCAGAGTACTCTGCTTGCAGTGTCAACAAGTTTGAAAGGAATGGGATATTTTTGTTATTCTTAGTGATGCATTTCAAATGGTACTTGATGAATTTTTCTTCATTAAGAAATAGTAATAGAAAGGGCAATAGATTAGAGGATACCACAATATCTAACAAAAGCTAAGACCAATAGTTATTTCAAATAATTCAGATCAAATACCTTTAATTTTCCCATCTCAAGGGATAAAAATGAAAAGCTTCATTCATTCTTTATAACCAGATCTGTACAGAAGACTATTTTTATTTGGGAGGAACAGGACTGAAGGAGGAAGATAGGGATTGACCTAACTGAATATCACTGCTCAGTGACACAGGGCTGTATCTCTTATTTGTAACCCATGCACAGCTGTCCCAATATCCACAACACTTTTGAAGGTGACTTCTGTGGAAGCGTAGGGGATTTCCCCAGGGTTTGGCTCTTTCCACAACAGCAGTAGCACCTCTAGTGATACCAGAGCATAGGAGGCAGGCTGTCACCTTCTTAGATTTTGGTGTTCCCTTCAAACTGTGTGCTTCCTACTCAATCTCACCTACTGAAACAGGGTGAAAAATGTGCTGATGCATAGATTCTCATCCTGTCTGAAAGGCACAGAAGTTGGATTTCTGTGTACAAAACTCCTCAGCACAATGAATGGTCTATAGTGGAGTCACAGCCATAAAGGCAACAGGCTTCTCCTAATGCCCTATACAGTGACAGCAAACTAAAAAAAAAAAGATGTTCTACAGTGTTATGGAAGTTCAGTTCTGTTTTAGGGTGGGTTTGGTGGTTTGTTTTTTTTTTTTGAAGGTAGGGGTGGATTTTGACACTCATCAAGGTAGAAAGGTAATCCTCCAATTTATGTGCTCTAAATGATTCTTAGAGGACTGAGTCATTCTTGCTGCAGTTGAGGAGTCATCTATTTGCCATCCCTCCTTTATTCCCTCCAGTCACACCCTACATTGTCATGCAGTCCCATTACACTCATGAAGGCTTTTTTCAGATGCCAAGAAAGACTGAACTGATGAAAGATGAGCAAATGCAAAAGTTTGGCTCATAATCTGGTCACACTAAAAACAAACTCTAAGTTACAAAGAGTTAAGCCACAATGAAACAATTGGAATGTGCTTTGAACAAAAAAACATTTTTCAGTTTGCTATGGATTTTTCAGTTTTCAGAATGAAGTGATACATGAGGATGAATATAGCATCCAGGAGATGTTGGTCAATACCATGAGCAATGTTGATATCTATAGAGCAGAAAGAATAGGAATGTTAGCAACTGGAAGAATAAGACAGTTGTTTCCTATGGGAAGGAAACACATAGAAGCTTGTTGCTAGCAGAATTCAAAGGAAAAGGAAGATTGATGCTACATATCCTGAACTATCCCGAGTCTGATTTTAAGAGGTGCCATCCACACACTCCTTTGGAAGGAGTTCTGTACATCAACCTTGATTATCAGAGCTCAGTAGATAGCATGGTAAAGCTTGGTTATGGCATCAGCTGCCATTCCTCAGCTTGCTTCACTGCATAAGACATGCTTACAAGTAGCTGAACCACCTTTCAAAGCACAAGAGATAGACTTGTTATGAACAAAGCCAGAGCACTCAGGAGGCAGCTCTTCTGGCAGCTGAGCTCCTTGCCTGCATTTGGCTTGCCCATGCCTAAGGGCAAGTCACAGTCTAAACTACTCATGCTACCACAAAAACATGCTCTGGTGTAGAGGAACCATTCCATAAGCTTCTGCAAGCACCAGAGATGTACTCAATGCAAAAGTCTTTGTGGCCCCTGTTCTCCCCATTTAGAGAAGGATATATACAAGAGTATTGTTTCCCCTCCTAGTTTTACCCTTAGGCTGGTTGCACAAACACTTTGGTTTACCTGATGGTAGGCCTTTCAGTGTGGCCTGGTTTTCAGACCAATGTGCGGTGTAGCACCAGAACCACAGATGTCAGAGGGGTTACCAAAACATCCTAGTCAGAAATGCAAGTCTTAGAGAGCAAGATTTCAGAGATCATCCAGTGCAGATATCATCATACACACACTCCTCTTGTTTGCCCTGAAGACATTAAGTCTAATAAATTGGCAAGAAACTGCTTCACGGTGGGAGAAAAAAATATCCAGAAAACCCCCCCAAAAAAACAACAGCCCAGTTTTACAGAGGGAACAGAGGAAAGAAAAAAAATCAGGCTGAAGAATGATAAGAGGCATGAGTGGGTGAGCAGACAATATGCCCCAAGTATAGCAAAATTTAGATGGCAAGCTGACTCACACTCACTTGTCCTTTAAGGATACAGGAGGTAGTGAAGAAGGCAGGACACAAAAAGAACCACAGGCTTCTCAACTGTGCTTAAGGAGTTCATCCTCTAACATTTGCAGAAGGTTCTTCCACACAGATCCTGACTCTTTAGCTACCTTCAAGGCACAATCAGAAAGCAGGTTCACTTTCCTGAACTTATCCCGTAGTGCAGCGAAGAGTACATAGCGCAGAAAACAACAGCTAAAACTACAGATCAAGACAAGGATGCAAATTTCAAACATTGCCCTCAAAGCAACAAAGGCAGCATTGGGAGAGTGGCAGGGCACGTGCACAAGTGATGCAAGAACAGAACAGAAGAATGCAGACGAGCTCAATGGACAGAACCACATAAGACAGAAAAATATGGTAATTGGGAAAGCCAACATAAAATAATTTAGGAAAAAGATGGCGAGAGGGCGAACTAGTGATGAAATGCAATCAATTGCAAGAAAAATAGTGCAGTCTGGTATTGACTGCCAAGACAGCAATCCATTAACAATCAATTAGGGTGAAACAACAATAAGATGTAGTCAGTAAAATGACCAACTGAAGAAATTACTCTTTTCCACACGTGTAAACTGCAATTTCCTCTACTCAGTTACCATTTTTCTATTGGTCATTCAATTAATATTCTATACATAGCTGCAGTATTTATGAAACTATTAAGAAGCCATACATGAACCTGGGGCAGGGGGTTGCTCACAAGGTTTTCATCTAAGCATTTGGGAAAGAGAATTTATGCTGTCACATCTGCAATTAGCAAGCTGTATCAATTCATTCACATACATTGGAGGGCAGGGGTTGTTGGTTGTTTCTTCAAGAACATAACACCATAAATATTAAGGGGAAGATAACTGGTGGAAATCCACTCATGTTCTCCTCTACATAGATCTGCCACACTATCTCAGGAACACTGTCTGCAAGGAGGTGGATTATCCATGCCTATGCTTACAAACCACAGATGATGACAATGCTGCTGCAACTCTGCCTGGAGATTCCCCTCCTACCTGTGAAGGTCAGCACCCATTTTATAAGCTCCTCCACATTCACACCAAAGGATCACTGGAATGCAGCAGATCACACATCAGTATGGTTGCAATTTATAAATACCAGTTTCCAATACTGAACAAAAAAAGCATCAAAAACCAGTATTCAGCCACCAGCAGCAAACCTATATTCACCTATCATAAGTTCAAATTTGCTGCACTTTGTATAAAACTGTGACATTTGAAGGGAGTATCTTCCATTTGGCAAGCTAGAGATCCCTAGATACTGTTTACTCTATTCCTCTTCTGACAGGAAGCATTGGATGCAAGCATTACACTTGATCTTTTCTCGGGTAGCTAGGTTAGGAAGATGTGATTTAATTAAAGCAGTTCCTGCATGATGTTTTAATTCAGCCTCACACAAAAACAACATTGTGGGGCTTAAATAGAAGGTCTGTTATAGACTGAGCAGACAATTTTTTTTCCATAGCAAAGATGTATATGCTATTGTGTAAACGTACTTTTGTTAAGACACAACCTAATAGAACTGATGCACTGAGCCAAGGAAACTTGGGCAGACAGCCTTGGCAGCACTACATACACTGGTTTACTACAGAGGAAGAAATACAAAAGCTTTTAATGAAAGGAGCCAAACGCAAAGATAATAGCTTTCATTTCACTACAGCATTGCAGACGGAAACAATCCGTTTTCCAAAGGACTGCTCCAAGTTATAAACTAGCAAAGGCCCTGTGATTTCAGAGATAACAGCTCCTACTGGTTTGTCCTCTCAAGTAACTGGCAATCAACACAGCAAATTAAAGCTCAACTTAGTTTGACCAGCTAACAGGATATGACACAATACCTTTTAAAATCTCTTTGACAGCCAGCAGACAACTGTTTATGCTTTGCATATCAGGCCCAGTTTCACTGAACTTTATTGCAGCTACAGAGCAACAACTTTTGGAGGGCAGGAGTTTTAGCTCCACCTCCATCACTTTCAGACTATGAGCCGTTCTTCTCACAGAAGAGAGCTACACGTGATTCACTGCCGATACAGCCATGAAACATGTCCTTCTGTGTCCAGCTGTATCTGCCTACACTTCACCTCAAATACTTTTGTCCAAAAGCATTTGGACTGCTGCCTAGTTTGGTGGGGGGAAGTAATGACAGCAGTAGAAATATGGGGAAAGATAGAAAGATTTCACTAATGTAAACTTGCCTGGACCAGACATCAGAGCTTTAAAACAATGCCAAGGGCCACATCATTGTTCTGCTGTGTGAAATATAGTCCTCTCCTTTGGCCCTTAGAGATCTGATATGCTAGGCTCCTTAGGTCTGAAACGTACATAGATTAAGGTTTGCAATATTATAACAAATAATTATCTTTTTAGCATGTATTATCAGATTTGCTGTACTAGGGCATCCGGTCTTATAGCACACACACAGTCACCAGCTTTACAGAGTTTCTAGAAAATTAGAGTTGTTTCTAAAAAAGCAAACAACAAAACCTACATTATTTTCTGAATACATGAAGGTATTAGTCATTTGAGATGTCAGTTTAATCTGTATTCATTTAGATTATTGTACTATCAAGCAATTTAAAGTTTTACACCATATTAATATAGTCATGAATTAAAGTGGCCTGCAAATACTAAGTTTTTAAGAACTTGGCCATATTCCTGGGAAAGGACCCCATTACTTAGAAGCCAGCCAAATATCCTTTATTAATAACTACAGCAAGGTGGCACAGCATCAGGCCTTGTCTCTTCATCTTTCTCTCCATTGCTTTCTATACCACTGCCAGTATGTGCTGCTGAGACTTGTCTAGCGTACTTTGATTTTCAGAGTGCAGGCAACAAGAAAACCAGCTCCATGTGAGCTTTTGGGAGAAGAAAATGAAGGAAGAAAAAGCATAATGCAGAACTTCCAGCCAGCTTAAGTATGGAAGTTTTGCCCAGGTGAAGACCCAACTAATCAAGATGTAGTCCAAGCCCTCATCCTCGCTTCTGCATGGAGTCACTCATTTCCAGATCACTTTTCTATTTGTTTTTCAGCCAAGGTCTATAGCCACTTTCCTACCCTAATGACTTCTAAGGAACACAAATCTACAGGACAGGTTCAGTTCTCCCAGAATTAGGGCACACAACAGAAGACAAGTCAAAATAGGCATAGCCCTGCAAGCCTGGGCTGGGACGTTCAAGCACACAGGGACCTCTTTGCTGTCAAGGCAGAGCACAGGCTAACAAGGCATTCGAAACCACTCCCTCACATCACATCTTTTCATCATGGCTTAGCAGGATTCAAAGCTAGCGCTCTCAGAGACAAATACCTGATCCTATACACCCACGGTTAAAGAAGCAGATGCTGCAGGACTAGAAGCAGCCATGGCAGGCTTCAGAAGGCTGAGTAAGTAGCAGTAACTACATGCGCTGCTAACACTGGCAACCTCAGTCACACGGTTGATTTAGAGGATGGACCAGTAACTGCATCTAAATAAGCCTGAATAACGCAATAGTAATCAAGAGTGCCAATAACATACATATACCTAAATACCCATACACTCTCATTAATGTTGATATTCATGCGAGTATTTTTCTATTCCCATACAAGAGCACTTTAGGAATAAGAGCTGAGGAGAGCAAAGATTTGTAACCTTTCCACTGAATTCAACTGTTTGTACTTCCACCAGGGAGCCTGTATTATTCACATTTTAGCCTGCGGAACAAAAGCACCGGGATAGTTTGAAGAACAGACCCCCCTGATTAAGAACCGTGGCATAGCTCATGTCTGCTCTTCGCTGACATTTAAACTACTTCAAGATTATCTTATCAAACCTTTCAGCATAAGTACTACATAGAAAACTGGAATTTAAAATCCAAATCCAAGAGACAATCAGATGGTAGAGAACCAGCAGCCAGCTGTGTGTCAGCTCTGTCAGCAGCAGGACATCACTGCTCAAGGCCAAGCAAGGAAAGGACACAGGCTTGTCATGAGTAATAAGATTCTGCAATGCAGCCATACACTACCAGCTCTTGGCCATTTTACTACCCTCAATGCAGTAAGGAAGATCTAGACACTTGTTACGCAATTTACAGTCATCCTGCATTTAAGATGATGGCAAGTAAGCAGCACCATCTCAGATAAAAACTCTGGACTTAATTCTTTTCTTCCTTCTATGCACATTCTCAGCTTTCTCTTCTCCCTCTCCCCTTTCTCACTTGTTTGAGGGGTTGGGAGGGAGAGAGGGGGAAGGTCAAAGTAACACAGTCATCACAGCACTAATAAAATACTTCCTCCCCCAACTCTGTATCAAATCATTCTACTTTCCTCTCACACCTGTCATGTCCATTTAAAGCAGAAGACCTTGCAGCCGATTGTGATCACCTAATTTTACTGTCCACTACTACCTAAGCAGTGCTATTTTCAGTTTACTGTAATTATTACCTTCAACACTATTCTGAACTGAACTTGAGAAAATACTCCTGACAGCAAAAGTCCCATACTTTCGTATACTTAGGATTGAGCAGAGTATTTTGCACATTTTCCCAGCACAAGACAAGCATAATCCCTGCTCTAGACAAGTCATCAGGTAAAACCCTCTAGTGTCAGAAAAGGCTACAAAAGTACTCACTTTATTGCAGGACTGAAGTCAAAGGGCAATTACAGGTGTTGAGACCCGAGAAGCCTCTTTCTTCTCACCTCTCCCCAGTTCTGCATCCAGCTAAATACAAACCCTTTGCTAGGAAATGTGCTTCACTTAAATTCTCTGCCTCTGGCAGCCCCCTCATTAGCTTGCTCAGCGGTACAAGCTCAAGCTGCTCAGTGCCTTATCCTGTCAAATAACAAACGCCCCCACAGATGGAGGCTCCCCAGCCTCTCTGGGGCCCTGTTTCAGTATTTGATCATCTTCATGATGAAGACATTGTCCTGACTGGAATTTTCACTGATACAACTTGTGCCTGTTGCTCCTTTAAGTGCCTGATGTCCACAAGGAAAAAACAAAGCCACCAAAAAAATGCAGAAGCCAATACCTAAGACAACTCTACACACTTAGACCTAGTTGGGAGCTAAACAGATCATTTTAGCTCTGCTCTGTATAACTCAAACTCAAAAACTTCTAGCAACTAAAAAGAAGCTGCACAGACAGTAAACTTGGTCCATCATCAGCTTCGCTGTCTATTCCTTCACCTCTGCGACCCACAACCTCGGCTTTGAGTCTGCGCTTGCTCTCCCTACGGTAGTCACCGCCACCCTCTCACCAGTCTCTTGTCTCTCTGTCCCCAAGCCCACCAAACCGCAGTTATCCTTCTCTGTCCATCGCCCCTTCCCTCAGCCACTCTCTCTCCCCCATCGCCTCCCCTTGCTCTTCGCAACAACTCCTTCTTGGTTGTCCCACACCACACAGCCCAGCTCCTGCCCGAGCAGCCTCCTCCCGACCCCGATGCCCCGGCCTCTTCTACACCACAGCTCGGCAGGGCCGGCAGCTCCGCTGCGCCCACGGGTCCCGCAAAAGAAGAGGAAAGCCCACGGGCCTCGCTCGCTTCACCTGCCCGCGGCCAGAGGAAGCGTTAGGGCAAGCCGCCCAGGGTTTCGGGGAGGCAGCGCCCGTGGGAGACCTTGGCAGATCCTGCCCATCGGCCCCTGCTCCATTTCAGGAAAGGGGTTTCTCACCCGCTTCCCCTCCACTCCCATCGCTCCCCTCACAGCCGGCTCTATGATCCGCCGCCGCGACCCCGCTCCGTTTTTCCCACGGCACCGAATCCGTTTGACATTACAAACGGGCGTATTATTTCCTGTGGGGGAGAACCGTTACCTCGCGGGCAACGTCCTCGCAGCAGCAGCAGCGTCTCCGCTCCTCTCCGTTCGCCTCAAACCCAAACTCGCCCCCCGAGGGGCGCACGCGACGGGCGCCGGAGCCGCACAGGGGCCCACGCGCGGAACGTCTCCTGGCGCCAACGCGGCGGCCGCTTGTTCCGCGGCGAGCGCTGGCGCGGGCACCCAAAAAGTAACGGCGGTAACTTCCAACTTGTCCTCGAGGCGCACCCGGCACCAGCGGCCGCCTCCCGCTCCGCGCAAACCGCGGCGGACAGCAACCCCGCAGCCGCCGCGCCGGCGCTGACCGGGAGCGCGGAGCAACCTCGGGCCGCCGGGCCGGGCGGCGGCAGGTGTCCGGGCAGCCACGGCCGCGCAAGTTGGGCGGACGGCGGTAGCACCGCCGCGGCACTCACCCGCCTCACGGGGAGGGACCTTCCCGCGGCCGCCAGCAGCAGGAGGAGAGCGAAGCCGAGCGGCGCCGCCGGCGGGGAGGAGAGCATGTCCGGGGCGGCCCCCCATGCGCGGGGGCCCGGCGAGGCTCCGGCTCCCGCTCTCCGCAGAGGCTCCGCGGCGAGGGACGGCAGCACGACGGCAGGCGCTGCGGGGGCTCCGGCGGCCGCTTTTGTAGCGGTGGCGGAGGCGGGGACGGGGCCGACCCAGGTGCGGTGCGGCCCGGCCCGGCGCCGCCCGGCGGGGATGGGGAACCGCGGCGGGCTGGGGCTGCGCGGCGGACGGGCTGGTTGCTGGTGTCGTCAGAGCGAAAGGCTGTTTCGGGGAGGGGGGGAGTAAATAAATAAATATATAAATAGATAAAAAAAAGTGGAGAAAGCGCCTTTGCGATCCTGCTCCCTGTCTCTTCAACTTCTTTTGTTGTTGTTTTAATCTGATTTTGTCCAGGCTTGGGCATCTTGGACATCACGAACAGCATGAAGACCACCAAGTTTTATTAGTTTTTAATAACAATAAATGCAATTACCCATTTATAACGTGAATTTGCAGAGCTGCGCGTCAGATCAGAGCTTGGTTTCTAAGTTGAAGTCGGGGCACAGGTCAGTCCTGGCCGCAGTACGATGCGTAGATTTGGAGGATTTAGAAAAGTGACATGCCTAGCAAAAGGGTGCTCTGAATTTGCTTTGTACTACATTCATATTGTTGTCCTTACATAGTCACTTTCCACTGACTAGCAACACTAAACCTTTGATAAATTACATATATTTTGTGAGATCACACACCAGCATCTGGAAGAAGCAAGCATACAGAACCTAACAGATTTAGAAGGAAAGCTCAAAATTGAACAGGGAACTGGGGAATAGATTTCACATTGGTCTGTTAGATTCTACTGGAATATAAATAAGTTAATAGCTTAAATATTAATGATGTATATTAATTTCAAATACAACACAGCATCAGTCCGATGCTTTGGGAATATAACTAGTCAGAGCATCGATGCTGTGAGATCATGAGATCATGAAATTCCTCAGCTTCTGAATTGCCAGGACAGCAGTTACATCTCAACAGCTAACTCCAGGCAGAAAGAATTTGCCATTGTGGTTTGGTTGACTGAAAGCTCAAAAGATATTTCCTTCAACTTTTCTAAAGTGAAAGAAAACAAAGATTGAAGGGGGGGAGGGGGAGAAGGAGGAGGAGGGGCAGGAAATGCTCCCAAAGAGGAGAGAAAGAACATACATTTTGGGTTGTTAAAAGAGATGCTCCCCAAACACCCCAAGTTAGCTGAAACCCCTAATGTCTGCTGCAGTTGATGTTTTTTATGTTGCTTATTGAGATTAATTCTTTTATTATTATCCCAGTAAAATAAATACTCTGTTTCTGTAGAATAATTATATCTGCTACAGGCATTGCTGAAGACTTAGGGAATGGTGAGAAGGAATGAAGAATAAAGATCTAATTGAAAAAGCGTGTTCAGCCACAGTAATGTCACCTGCAGCAATGAAAAGACTCTGTGATTTTTAAAGAAATCAGTGATCCCCTGGATTTAAAAGATTTGAACCCATATGTTTATAATATATAAACCCATATATTTAAACCCTAATGTTTGCCTCAAAGGGATGAAGATAATGACAGAGGGAAAGCTTGCTTATTTTGCCAGAATCTGTATTTTTGTGTGCGTGTGCTAAGACAAATGACACATAGACATAAGCAACTTCTATAAAAAAACTACACTTCCGTTACCCGCGGTTATCATACATCCTTGAAGGAAGCGACCAGAGAGCATCTGCAATACCTGACTGCTGAGAAACGTGACAAGGAAATCTAACAGTTGGCTGCTAACTAACAATTTTCTGTGGTTTGACTCCCCTGAAAAGCTGAGAGGACCCTGCCCAAGCCTGGTTACACCTCACAGGAACGTTTTACTTGAAGCCCAACACCTGATCCCATTTGGAAGTGCCTATGGGCTGGTCTTACCACCTGGCACCTGAAGACCATGCATGTTACAGCTGCTTTTAATAAACCAACAAAATTAGCAGGCAACTGAGCAAAATCTCCAGCTTCCTTTGGGCCAGGCAACAGAAACCTTTAAACAAAGGGCAAGAAACCTCTTCCCCCTAGACAACACCACCAGTCTCAGCAGGGTGCACTTACTTCACGTGTAAGTCTCTACTGCTTTCTATTGTTTCTGCGCTGGGCTTTTTAATACAGTTTTCCAGCCAGGACTTCCGCTCCCAACCCCTGTGTGCAGCAGAGGCCCAGCTGCTCGCACAGGAGCTCAGGCTCGTGTCTCTGTTGAAGCGCCGTGCTGGGGCTGTGAGGGTGACGTACATTGCCTTGGAAGCAGAGGTATTACTTTGGAATAATTCTGCTTTCCAGCAATAATCAAAGGTAACTTTTTAGGTATGATGGCATCATACACTAGTGTTATCTACATGAATGTTTTTGAAGCAGAAAAACCCCATGGATCAGAGTAAACCCTGAACAGGCATATTTTCATTGTGCCCATTAAGAAGCTCTTATCACATTTCAGAAGACTGAACAAACCCTGTTGACTTAAATCACTGTAATAAAAGAGAGGCCATTTTCCTAGAGATGGAAAGATATTTGTCCAATAAATTAAAATTTTTTTGGGGGAAATACTCATGAAAGTTGTCTCTAAAGCCTGGATCTGCTGGGGTTTTTTGTAATGTTTATTCATGGTTTTATTAATACTAAAACTTAACTTGATCTTTTATTAGTGTTAATGTAAGAAAAGAACAGTTTGAAAATAGCCCAGTGAAGTATTAAAATGACACTACCCAAACTCGAAAGGAGCTGAGGTCCTTTCAGTTTGAAAAATACAGCACAATGAGTTGAGGAAGCTTTATTCAACTTAAGAGTTTTATTTGTTGAGGCAAACGCCTCTTTTTCCATAGCTGAAGGACTGCAAATGCTATTTGATGTGCAGGACTTTGTAACTTCTCTCTTGTTCCTTTATCTCTAGGCTGGCCCAAACCTCTCACATATGAAGAAGCTACCTTGCAGTTACCCTGCAACACCGGGATGATTGGACTCCTGTGACCATTGAGCATTGTCAATACAATCTACTAGATTTTGAGGCCAAAACTGCAATTTGAAAAAGCTCAGTGTCTCTTTTAATAACCTCCCCTGATAATCCTTTTCTGTGGAAAGAGTGTGACCAGCGGCTTGCCATGGGAGGTTCCCGTGGGTGAGACACAAAGCCTTCACAAGGGTTTGGGCTCTCTGCTGCCTGAACACTGTGACCACTATCCTTCTATATGCAGAAAGTAACATCCTTGTCCCACAGGAGACTTTGTCTCCAAAACTTTCTAAAGGGAAAAATCTTTTTAATGGAGAAACTGCATGTTTCTGCTGTGACATTTGCTGAGTAACATTTTCCTAAGCTGCCTTAGGCAATATCCTAAAGAATGTTATCATTTTTCAGTGAAAGTTAGGCACTTGGTGCTTCTCCGTGGCCAGTAATTATTTGCTTGTATAAACATAATCTTTTAGAATAAGTTTGTTTATGGGATAGAGACATAAAATTCTTGGAAACAACCACAGTGCAAATAGATCTAAACTCCTAGTGAAATTTCATTCCTTTCTACCTTGTATATGTATATTTGAAGTCACAGCATACGGGGTTGCTGAGATTTGGAGAATGAAGTGTTTTACCTAAACTCAGGCTTTGTATGAAAAATGGAGGGAGCTGCTACTCTGTACACTGGCTGTGTAAGAGTTGCCCGTGTGCCTGAAGGGCCGTTAGCGATTTACTCATTTTGTAACTGTAATGAGCCGCAACAGTGAATACGCTTTGGCTCATTTTTTTTCTCTACAAAGCCAAGAGGAACTGTCAGTAAAGATCTTTCCAAGCTCAATAAAAGCTAAAACATCTGAGTTGAGGACCAGCACCTATGAAGTTATTCAAAGAAATCACTTAGGAATTTGAAGTATATGTTTTAGGAAAGAAGCAGGAGAATTCTAGTGTAGACTCATTGAATGTGGATGGTGTTTGTAGAATTTTAATGCAGATAGTTACCTACACAGCTGAAATAAAAGTTAATCTAAGCTGAATCCTTCTGTAGACCTCCTGGAAAAGAAAAGGTAGATCTGAGCAGTGCTATGCAAATGAGAGTTACAAACACATAAGCTGCAATTACAAGCACATTGATGTTTAGAAGAGAGATCATCTTGTCTTGGAGCTGCATATTCTTTAATATCTCTGGAGAAACTAAATCATCTGAATTGTACCTTAAAACCTGGACTTTGGGAAATGGGTAATTTAAGCATCTTAGTAATAATCAAAATTATCCTACAATATTCTGTATCAGAACATGGCTACAGCAAATAGTTATATGACAGATCCATGTACAAAACTTTAAAAAATGTAGTGCATTAAGAAGCAGAATTTCTTCTGGTTCTGTCTATAGTACACATTTCTGCATTAAATCTCATTATTTTTAGCTGAGTGCTTGTAAATGCTAATTGTTCTGTTACTTAAATTACTTCTTCACATGTAGGAGAACGTGATCAGTACAGGAACTGTCTCATGGTAGTTATGCAGTGCTGGGGTTGAAATCGCCCAGTTTTCTATAATGTGTAGTATTGTAGATGCAGACTGGGTTTAACCCCAGCCAGCAACTGAGCACTATGCAGCTGCTCACTGACCCCACAGTGGGATGGGGAGAGAATTGGAAGGATAAAAGTGAGAAAAAGTGAGAAAACTCGTGAGTTGAGATAAAGGCAGTTTAATAGCAAAAGCCACAAGCAAAGCAAATGCAGGAATTAATTCCCCACTTCCCATGGGCAGGCAGGTGTTCAGCCATCCACAGGAAAGCAGGGCTCCATCACACCTAACGGTTACTTGGGAAGACAAACGCCATCACTCCAAACACTCCCTACTTCCTCCTTCCCCCAGCTTTATATGCTGAGCATGATGTCATATGGCATGGGATATCCCTTTGGTCAGTTGGAGTCACCTGTCCCGGCTGTGTCCCCTCCCAACTCCTTGTGCACCCCCAGCCATCCCGCTGGTGGGGTGGGGCGAGAGGCAGCAAAGGCCTTGGCTCTGTGTGAGCACTGCTCAGCAGTAGCTAAAACATCCCTGTGTTATCAGCACTGCTTTCAGCACAAACCCAAAACACAGCCCTGCACCAGCTACTGTGAAGAAAATTAACTCTGTCCCAGCCAAAACCAGCACACAGGCTCAGAATGAATGAACATAAGTTGTTGCTAGGTTGCAGTGCCAGGCGTAAGGGCCTGGTTGCATGTAAACAGATGTCAAGAACGAGTAGTGCTGGAGCAAAATGGACAGCTCCATTTTTCAGCTGTCAAATAGTAGGGCTTGTACACTTTGGGCTATGCAGTTCTTGATGACAACAAAGAAATGAGTGCAAAGAGTTTATTTTTTTTACTAAAGTTGTGTGAACTACATTATGAACTGAAATAGCTGTGTCTACTTATGGGGTCTAGCTGCCTTGTGGAATTTATTCTATGTAATGATTATGAAGAGAATGATTTAGATTGGTATTTAATTTCAATACAAAGCTTACATTATCTGTCTTATAAAAAAGAAATTACTTTAAATCTTTTCCATAAAATGTTTTTGAAGGATTCATATAGCCCTGTGTTGAGTAATCTCACCCAGACATTCCTATATTTAAAAATCTTAGAAGTATAGAAATGTAAAGATTGCTTGCAGTCATGTAATACAATAGGAAGCAACTTTATTACAGTTTGAATTTCTTGCCACAATCCCTGACTCCTAATTCAAATTTCCTAATTAAAAATCCCCTGTTGAAGAATGCTTTGTTAAGATTTGTATTTGGACTATAGAAGGCTGCTAGGATGAACAAAATGAAAAGATACTAGTACAAAGGAAATGATGGTAACAAATATTCAGTAAAGCATTCAATTTCTCTCCTCATTTTTCACAAGAAGAAAGTAGGAAGCTATGAATCACAGAACAAAGGAAGGGAAGAATAAAGTCAAATTATTCTTTATTAAATAAAATGGATGGAAATATTACTCTCTCTCCTGTAGTGGTAGCTTTTTTCTGTGAGGAAATTACTTGGAAATAACTCCATTCAGTATCTTCTCACCAAGGAAAACCTTGATACAGAAAAGGAAAACTGCCTCGTACAGTTTGATATATGTCTTGTACAACGATCATAATGCTGGTCTTTTCCAAAGAGACAGACATGATTTCTGTCTACTCTGCTGCTAGATGCAGAGTAGGTAGGACCTGGATTCCTTCAGTACAAGGCTTCCCAAAGGCTGAGACAAGCATTTAGTAGTTTGTCTGCAGCACCTGATGGGTTTTTGAAGGGGAAAAAAAAAAATCCTTTGAAGAGGCACAGGATGTGTCTCTTGAGAAAGAGATTATATTTTATAGTCTAGTATTTTGGATAAAAAAATATTCCCTGGATGAATGAGATGAGGAACCTATTTCATGGGTTTTCCATGTGTTATCATGGCTATGACTAAAGAGAGAGAGAAGGGTACTCTTTGGATTCTCTAGATCGAATATATGCAGGTTAAATCCTTTCCATTTATATAGCCATTTACATGACAATAATTTTACTTGTTGTGCTCATTTGCTCAGTGAGAAGCAAATCACAAACTGTTAGGCACAGTGTCTTTAGAGGCCATAGCTTTTTTCATCATAAACATGTGCCCAAAAAAGAGGGTGACTCTAACCGTCATTCATTTCCATTGCAATACAGCAGCCTGCTCATAAGTCATCTAGAGCTGCAAGGAAGAAGGGCAATTATCTGTTTAGAGCAGTTCTCTGAATTACTGTGTCTGTAAGGCAAATAGTCATTCTGCCTTTGAGTATCTGTTCACAGAAATCCCACTTTGGTGATTAGCCAGCAGACCTTGAGAAATTAATATCAAGAGTTTTAATTAGCTAACCTCTTGAACAACCATTTGACTAATCTGAATATCAAATATAAACACTAGTAGGAGGAATTACTAATTAGTGAATATATGCAGGAAGCTGCAGTCTGTTAAGACATGCTGTCAAGATTGCCTTGGAAAAATGAAATGTAAGGTGAATTGGAGGAGTCAACCTGTTGATATTGTAAGACATTAGAAGTTGCAGACCCATGAGGAAAGTTCAGGAGTTGGAGCAGGGGTGGGAGGGGAAGGCAAGGGGTCAGAGAGGACCTGCTTTAGCTTCAGATGTGTCATTTTGTGCTAGAAAGATAAAAAGGTAATGTTTTCCTAATATCCAGGACGTGGAATCACATTTCCCTGGAGCTGAGTGAGACTTAGGGGAAAACATACAGATAACTACATGTTAATTAAGGTAAATGTTGGAACTGACATTAAGCATAAATTTTGGGTGAGATCTCAGTATTTATGAAAAATGATAAAATAATTTTGCTAAAGATTGAACTTCACCTGAATGCTGTGAAGAATATCTTGATTAATAATAAAGAATACAAAAAATATAAGGCAAATTATAGGTCTATCAGCAAGATAAGGATTAAGTTGAAGTCCCCAAAAATGGACTTTGTAACTGGCAGAACACAACCACTAATCCTTTTAGCATTTGGGAATGTGAAGATAGTGGAAGTTGGATAAGTCGGGTGTTGCATTCCTGGATATCTGTTAATTGCTAGTCATCTACCTAACAAATACCTTGGTTGAGTCATTCCTTTATTAAATAGTTGATGCAATAAGTCCGAGATTGTTCAGATATCCCCAAGGATCTTATTAGCATATATTTCTATCTAATAAATTAGAAATTGTAATGGAGATAAAGAGGCATAAAAATAAGTCATAAATGTTAGCAGTTGTTTATTTCCCCACCCTAATTTCTGCTACATAAGAATCACAAGGTATTTCTATTTCCAAAGTCTGTTTCCAGATTTGACCTTTATGGCCGACTGTTGCCAAGTTAAAAACCAAACCAAACCAAACACCAACCAAGTTTTCTATATTTCTAAGAGTTAATCTATGCATGTTTATTTGTGCTCTGAAGGCAGCATTAATCACTGGAAAAGGCACCTCTTTGGGCTTTTATACAACTGGACTTGCCTGAGGAATACCCTGCTTGTGTGGTGCAGATACAGGTACCACATCTTACAATGTCCAGTTTAGTATGTGTGGTGCCCGCTCTAGGAATGTAAATAACACCAGAGGCTTCTGAAGAAATCTGCTCAAGAGACTTACCATAGCCGTGCAATTACACTCCAATATTAAAAAAATCAGAAGAAATATAAGTATACTTAAAACTGCAGCTTGCATGTTGTATACACTCATTTTGAGTACGTGTCAACAGAATTATAGTTACATAGCGCTGCCAAATTTTCTTCCAGACTAGCAAAAAAATAATGAAATATTTTAAATACTAAAACTAGATACAGTCAGTGAACGAGATTACTGAGCAAGAAAACTGTAGGTCTTTCTATAAAATATCTCACCTTGAAAATTAATATTCTGAATGTCTGCTGAACAAATTTTAGTTACAACAAACCAGAATCTAGAAGCAGAAACAGAGTGTGGATGAAGAAAGTGATTCTCTGGAATTAACAAATCTTTTAAGTTATAGTTTAGCTGAAATGTAACCTTCCTGGAACAAGCTCATTCCAGTCAGTGGTTTTGTGAGATTTAGCAACCTGACTTGAAAACAAATCCCTTCCCTCCCCCACCATTTGCAAGTTCTTTTCCATAGTTTTTATTAACTCTACTCTTTGTATATAAAAGCTCATCATACAGCCGTGCTCCAGACTTCTCATGAGTCATCACCTAAGAACGGACACTTCTGTGAAAAGTGAGTATCTTGACAGACTGGCAGATCAATGACTCCCAATAATGTGTCTACCCTAAAGCAGCAGGAAAGAGCATGCCTTCCCTCATCTCACCTGCTTAAACTTACCTCTCAAAATCAGAGGAAATGGGTAGGAAAATCCTTCTGGGTGAGAGTTCCACTAAACAAGGAAAGAATAATACAGACTATGGATGCACCCTCTAAGCTAATTCTAGATGTGTTGTTCTTTACATTGTCACCACAGATCCTCATGAGTTAGGCCCTTGCTTTCACAGAGACTAGTTAGATATCATATTCCAAGTATTTGTCTTTTTTTGAATATTTGTTAAATATTTGTGTTTTGCTAATGTGGCATTCTTGTCTTTGTCAATTCAGGCACCACAATAGTGTCTCACAACTTGAACAGCAGTATCTTGAAAGGCAAACTAGCATAAAAAGGTTCAGGAAGTAACTTGTTCAGTAACTTGGAAAAAAAAAATCTAGGTTAGAGTTAATTTAGGAATTTGAATGTTTGTTACAATATCTTTGATGTATATAGCATTCCTGGTAGTGAAAGGTCTTGAATTCCTATAGATTATGTCAGCTGGGAGGAATGATTTGTGGTGATTCAAGTAATTAACTACACCTCATTAGATGTTTGAAGAGCTGGCTGTAAACAAATTAAGTGTAAGAATACTATCCCACACATGACTAGGACAGAGAAATACTTCATGAATATTCTTAAAGCACAGAGACAAAAAAGGAGCCTTCTGAATAGATAGTAGATTGTTGCTGTCACAAAACATAGATTATTTCCATAAACTAACTGGAAAGGCATATGGAAATCAGCATTCATTGTAAGCTGGAAGTACTGAGCTAATGGGTGGTATTGAGGAAACCGAACAAACCCCTAGACAGGCTCAGAGGAGATGGGAAATGGTGATTGGACTCTGACAAAGAGAAGAAAGGGATGCTCTCAAGAACCTGATGCAATGTATGAAATAGTTGAGCTCAACAATATACTGTTTATCTCTATTCTTGATATTATACAGGATGGAGAATAAAATCCTTTTTGGTGTAAGTTATATAACTCAGCACATTATAGACCTTCACTTGTAAATGTGGCAATGCACATCATCCTCCTGTGGAGGCATTCACAGGGTTACACATTGTTTCCCCATTGTATTTAAACTGAAAGGGCAGACCAGGAAAAAACTTTAGGAATGAATACACACCAGTTGCACTGGTTTTTGGACATGAACCTTTTCCCCCCTCTGCCTCCACAGTGAGTAGACTGGGAGTGTGCAAGAACGTTGGATGGGAAAAAGCCAGGACAGCTGTCCAAAGGGATATTCCATACCATATGATGTCGCGTTCAGCACCAAGGGCTTGTGGAAAGGAGAAGGAAGGGGGACATTTGTGCTTACTGAATCTGTCTTTCCCAAGCAATCGTTACATGTGCTGAGGCCCTTCTTCCCAAGAAGTGGCTAAACAGCTGCCTGCCAGTGGGAAGCAGTAAATGAATTCCTTACATTGTTTTGCTTGTGTGTGCAGCTTTGCTTCACTTATTAAACTTTCTTCGTCTTGACCCACATATTTTCAGCTTCTCCTCTTCCAATTCTTTCCCCCATCCTGCTGAGGCAGGGGGGAGTGAGCAAGCAACTGGGCAGGTACTTAGCTGCTGGTCAGGTTCAAGCCACCACAAGTACTGTCATCAATTAGAGCAAAATCTCTTGCAGTTGCACACTCAGATTTCTGCCCTCCCCCCCTCACCCTCCCTCCCTCCCCAGCTGTGCTGACGTAGTTCTGTGGTACAACTTATAAGTTTTAAAATTCTGTGTATTTCTATCTAACACCTTAGCTGGTTTTGTTGTATTTGGATCTAAGTCTACAGAGGGGAGAGAAAAGAAAGATTTGACTTAATTGCATTTGGAGATCTTTTCGTTACCCTGCTCATCATTTTGTGTCTATGTATTGTTATTTCCTATATGCCACGGCCTCTCTGCAAGAGGATATCCTGGGATGGTGACCTCCAACAGAAAGCCATAGGATTCCAACTCAAGGAAGAGCCTTTTACTATCCCATCAGATGCCCCAGGACTTCATCAAGTAGGAGCTGCACTTTGCCATGACAGATACATTTGATCACGCTTGAACTGCAAAGGGAAGAACATAGTCCAGTCTTGGGGTGCAAGTAAAAAACTATGCTGCCAAATAAAGGTATCTGAAGGAAGAACACATTTTATGCAGATTATTAAAGAGATAGTGTAGACTGCATATTTTGTTTAGTATTACATGCATAGAATTAGTTTAATACTAAATATATCTGGAAAATTCATGGATGTTCATCAGGTTTATCACAAAATAATGCTACTCCAAGGATTCCAGCCTATATTTTAGAGCTAAGATGAGATGCAGTAATTGTGCTTGTAGATAACCTGGCACTCTATTTAAATTACAAAAACATCCATATTAAGTAGTTGGCACTGTTCTACTTCTGTAGCTATGTTCCCACACAGCTAAACTGGATGGAAAATGTACCGGTCTCTGTCAGATATTCCAGACTTAAACACACCTGGTGTAGTTTTGCTTCATCTATATAATTTAACAAGAACAAGTGAACCCTGGAAAACCCCAAGAAAAAATATATTTAAAACAGAAAAGTATATTTGATCCATAACATTTTCTGTAGAGTCAAAGAAAATAATGTATGTATCATGCAGAATCCAGGAATGTTTTAAAACTTGTATCTAGGAGAACTGAAATTTTGTTATGGTCTATACTGTCTTCTGTTGTCATCGTATGTCACTAAAACACAAGCTAAAAGCTATATATGAGAAAGAATGTGAAAAAGCTAGGGGTTTCTCTTTTAAGGTTTGCCAACATTTTATTTAACATTAATTGTATTATTAAAGAAAATATTCCTTTTTAATTAATACAATGGAAACATCAAAGACTACAATCAGTGAAGTTATTTTGAAAACTTAACTTTAAAACTATCAACATATAGCTAAGATAAACTAAATTTACTGGAAGCAGAGAAAAAAAAATCTCATTAAGGCAAGACTGAAATGAAAGTTCTAGTATAATGACCAATGGCCACCAAATAAAAAGCAGTAGAAGAATTACACATGTAATTGGTTATGTGTGCCATATATTCTGTTCCTGTTATGGTATGAAAAACAGCTTACTTGATGTCACACAGGAGAGCCACTCCTCTCAATATCCAGTGGTCTGGCGGCACTACTGTCCTTAAATAGATCACTGTAATATAGTTTAGATCTGTCCTCTTGGGCTTCTTGTAAAGAGGACAAACATAGAGCTTGGGATCCTTAGGACTGGTTGTATTAACAGCAAATATATGCACCACAGGCAGCTGGACAAAAAGAATCTTTGGTGTAGATTCAATGAGTTTGCTATTTCGTCTGTCCCAGCCTGCACCTTCCAAGTATAGCCCATAGATATATACTCCTTCCTGTGTGGAGAGTAAGCAGATAAATACACAAAATAAAGCATCTGTTTTGTAAAATAAGTAATTGTCTTAAACCACTAAAAGGAATATATGTTGTACAGTAAAAAATATCTGACATTGGATCTTTTCTATTTAAATTTAAACTATCATATCATCCTTTTTTCAGAAGATAATGCTTCTGAAATGGATGGCAATAAAAGTTGTTTAATAAAGCCTGTACACTACACAATTTGATCTAAAGTTTACTATAAATTACAAAAATCAAGAGGTAGTACAATGAAATGGTTCTTTTAATGATTTTTTTTTTAACTGCAAAATAAAAAAAAATATTTATCTTCTATGCTGAGCAAAAACAGTGAGGTGAAAACAATAGTGACTTTTTCCTCTAGCAATCCAAAATGACTGAACAATGCAAAATATATATTAAATACCTAAATTAATATCAAAACATATTTGCATGTCATACATACAGAAGGAGGTGCTGTGATTTCTTCTTTGTTTTGCTTTAGCACTTCGTTATGTATTGTGACTGTATCTAAAGCCCAGCCTTTATGTGCTCGAGCTGCTTCTTGTCTCATTGCTGTCAGAAATCCTTGAGAAATTAAGTCAGAGATTTAGTACATATCTCACATGACAAAGAAAAAAAAAAAATCTTACTCTGGTATCTGCATGGTTCTGCACTGAATGTTATAGACAGGTATTCAGAATTCTATTACAGTTGAGCACCTTGACTAACGACAGCAAAGTTTGCTTTGGGGCCAAAATGGGAACAAATGACAAAAGTGGCATAGAATGCATTACACTGAGAAAAATCTTTTTAAATGGCACTTTTTCTTTCCTACAGAATTATTCAGTTAACAAATGTTTGCTCAGGATATTGATTTACAAATTATCATTAGGCAATCAACTACAGGATCCATTGTAGATTTGTGTTTCAAGAAGGAATTTGAAGGCAGAGAAAATATCAATTATGTGAGCTGATATTTATGTAAAGGCAAGTTAGGAAAAAGGCTATTTTTATTTTAAATGATAGAAGGAGAAGAATAAAATAAATTGCACTGATGGAAAACAGAAAAGGTGTGTCTGAAGGTGATAATGAAAATAACTATATGAGTGTGGGGAATCTAGACAAAGTAGTGCCTACAAAGGATGAAAATTTTATATTTTGTTAGTGAAGAAAAGGGAGTCCTAGACAGAAACGAAGGTAGACGATGATACAATCAAGCAGCGAGTTAGGTGATTTTTTTGAGTATTGTTTTGAACAGACTTTACAGAGGTTTGCAATACAAGAGGTTTGAGAGGTAAATAGCTGAATAATACAAGTACAAGATGACAAATAACTGGGCAGCAAAAAGGTTTGGATATGTCATAAAGGAAAAAATCTACAAAAATGAAACACTTGTAGCAAATACTTGGTTGTTTCTGTATAAGTGTCTCAGAAGATGACAATGCAGTCACCAAACCCCCAATAGCTGCTATTTTATGCTACCAGATGAAGAACTACTTGGAGTTGTCAGAAAGAGATTGAGGCGAAGAGAGAAAAGTTAGCAATAGAGAAGTGCATACTTAAGAGTGATTACTGTAAAGACTTAAAGATGAAATGGCATCAGTCCCTTCTTGATAAGGCATAAAGGAAAAGACAACTACCATTTTGTGGGCTGTCAAGTATCTACAAGGAGGTGAAACCACCCAATGAAATACTGACATGCCAAGGGGGAAATCATGCAAGTGCATGGGCATGCAGTAGAAGAAAGCATTTCAAGATTTAAGAAGTGATTTAACATGCTAATTAGGACAAAGCCAATTAGAAGCTAAGGTATTGTCACAGTTATGATATTCATATGTGATGTAAATACAGTCAGTATTACATCAGTATTATCAGTATACTATAGTACTTGAAATGAACATGTATTAATTTTGCAAACGCTATATATTCTGATAAAAATAAAACAGTATAATCTAGGCTTCTAAATTTTGCTAAAAATTAATTATATCTCTATAATATGATATTTGGTTTTTCACAAGCCTGTTCATTCAAAGTGCCATGTCTACTGAATGGAATATTGTACCACCACTAACATACATTCTTCCTTAATAATGATAATTTATAGGAGACAAACACTGATAATTGCTACCAAAAAAAAAAAAAAAAATCACAACAGGTTTAAATACAATTATTGGTGATACTTTATAGTACTATAAGTAGATTTTTCCACTAAACTGATAAAATACATTCCTTATATTTTAACATTATAATGTATTTGTCAGTGCCATGATAGATTTAAAGTTTGATTCACTGGTGCAATCAGCTTAGATTTTCCTGCAATGGCAGCACAGGGCAGTCCAATTTCTGATTTGCCTCACAACAGTCAATTTTAAAACTTTACTGTATGATTTGATTTACGCAGAATTTCCTGGTGAGCAGTATTATGAATATAGTACAGTTACCTCACCCCTAGTCTGCCTTAAGCAGACTTCTTTCTCCATCTACAGGACTATCGTTTTGGAACACAGAGGTTGAAGCAATTATCAAGTTCAAGAACATCTGTGTCTCAGGTTTGTTTGCTATTAGGCTAAATATTTTCCTTGATCAAGAATCTGGTCCATTATCTTCTTTTATACCTCTGTGAGTGCTGCTCTTGAATTACCAGAGATTGGTATGCTTACCAGCTGTGCCATTTTTGATACAAATGGAGTGATGTTTTGACTGTCATCTCACTACTATCTTTTAATGGTAATTTGGATGTATTCCAGGCACCTCAACTGTTTCTGAGAGCTACTTCAGGAAAGACTTTGATATTAGTGCTTTTTACAGTCTTGGTCATAGAAAGGCCAGTAAGAATACAAGCATCACAAAGTGACGATACCTCATAAAATATTCAAGAATTTCAGAGGCTAATTCTAAGGAAAATAATCAACCACCTCATAGCTGTTACATGGGAGAAGTTTCTCATGAGAATTTTGTTGGGCATTTGTGTAGGCTACATGAGATTCTTCTATGAACATGCATCTAATAAGATAACCGGTTTTGCTCCTCACTAAGATGGTTACAATTTGTTTTTCTTCCTCTTTCCTATAAAATGATAAATATATCAAGCTATAACAGATAATGACAGATAATGTTTTCTTGTACTTTGCAGTATATCTTTGATTAATTTGGACAAACTGTTCATTAAATTACGTGTGAAATGGAACTACTGTGAAAACTACAGTTTGATGATTCTCTGTGGAAGACAGATAACTGCTATAAATTCTGTTATAGTTACACGTTCATAGAATCATAGAACAGCCTGGGTTGGAAGGGACCTTGAAAGATCACCTGGTCCAACCTTTCATGGGAAAGAGAGATTATGAGATTATCTAGCACCCTGTCCAATTGCATCTTGAAAACCTTCAGCAATGGGGATATTGCCACGTCCATGGAGAGGTTGTTCCAGTGAATGATTGTTCTTGCTCTAAAGAAATTATTTCTGTTGCTACTGTACAGTATATAAATAACATATTGCTCTAGATTAAAGCTATTCCATACTCACGGTTTACAGTTTGGAACAAGGTAAACAGTTTGAAACCACAGGAAAAGCATATTTTCTTTAAAAGCTGTATCATTATCATTAAGTATATTTTCTTTAGAAGCTGTATCGTATCATGCTACAATATGTCAACAAGATAAAGCATTTTATTTGTTAACTACATGTTTTCTTTCTTGTAATACAAAAACCGTGTTTATGGGTCAGACTAAAAGACCATCTGTACAAGCATCCTGTCTCTGACACTAGACAAAGGCAGGTGCTTAGTGAAATAATGTTACAACAGGCAAAATGGCACATAAATCCTTTCCCTTCTATGTTCTTCCAAATTCTGGCAATCTGGAGCTTAGAGACCTCCCAGCTCGAAGGTTAAGTTTGGACAGTCATTTTTATTGCTACCATTGGACCTGTTTCCCAGGACTTTACCTTATCTCTTTTTTGAATCCATTTATTATCTTGGCTTCTATGACATATTCTGACAGCAATGAAAACATTTTTCTAGGTGCAATATTAAATTAGCTATGTAGTAAAAAACATTAAATTATGATTAAATACATTATTACTCAAGTCCTTTCAGTACCCTTACCTTGTGGATTAAAGAATCCGGTCATCCAAAACACATTTGGTCTTCCTTCATATATCCAAGTAGAGAATTGATTATTTCTTTCCAAAAGCTCAGTAAACCAGAAGCCAAGCGTTGAAGAATCCCAAGATACTCTTTTCCATACTTGAGGAATTCGAGCATCATATATATTATCAAGTGCATCTCTCAAATTCTGAAGGAATGAAATTATAATATATGAACTAAAGCAATCAAGGTAATAGTTTGAAATAGAGTATTCCATATGCAGTAAATATGCTTTTACTTGCCTCATTCATAACAATAGTTCCTTCTATGGCTAATTTAAGATCATTCAAACTGTTGCGGAGTATTGTGATCACCTTTTGCATTCGGTCAATTTCTTGCCGAAGAAAAATATTCATAGAATTAAGTTGGCCCATTTTAATTAAACGAGCTTTAACCTAAAATATAGGAGTGCAGAAGAAGGAATTTAGTCAAATCTGAAATGTTCAAATACTGTTGTCATATATGACATCTTAACTTTGTGTTCAGAAAAGTAAATAGTAGACTTGTACTTCACATTATTCAGCTAACATTTATCCCCTTAAAACTGTTGCAGTTTTTATTTTTATTTTTTCTCTGATACTACCCAATTATTTATGATTTTGCTAGAATAGGACTTCACCTAGAAGGCCCAGGAGACTGCTGTCACAAAAAAAGTCAAGACTGATTTTTATTTTTTTTTCCCCTCTATTTTCACATCCAGCTTTGGAAGTCCAAGCATAATCTCCATGATCAATTGTTAGGTGCCTTGATTTTAAATAAAAAACCCTCATATCTATTCACACTGATAGTGATAAAGATGCTGTTTCCTGCTTGAATCTGCTATGAGCTATATGATCTTTCTTTACAGTTCAGGGTTTCTTGTTTGGAATGTCTTACATGAAAACTCAGAGAGAACAGTAAGAAAACAACTAAGATCAGCTTGCCTCATGGGGTATGTAATCTGGAGGAAGTTTCTCTAGCATGTCTTCAGCTAAACGATAAACAATTGCTTCACGAGTTTCTCCACATCCTGCACCACTTTCTTTCGGCTGAATGTTGGTAATAGTATCTAGAACATCAGCTGCTGTATTACTTTGGTATCTGAGAGGATAAGAAGTATGTTATAAATGACATAGGATTTTGTAATAGTTAAAAGGATACTTTGTAGAACACACAACTTGAAAGTTGAGAAAAAAAAATGTACTGTGTCACCAGGTTAAATCAAAACTCCCAAATGAAATCATTTTCTTTTGTGTCCTGCACCAAGCTGAACACACTGATAGTGAACAACCTGCGGTTTTCCATGGTTGTAAAGAATACAAACTTCCTTCTACACACCATTATACCCTTGTTGTTTTTCTAATTCAGGGCTAAGAAGAAGAAGGAGTTCCACATGCTGCTTCTCAACCTTTGAGAATGTGAGGTGACAGAAAAACCTATCATATGATTTCTAGGGATTCTAAGGAAAGCGAAGAAAATGGCATATGCCTGAACTTCTAAACAGCTATTTTCTGGGAAGAAGCTATACAAATTTTGTAACAAGGAAGAATATTTCCCTCATGTAGCTACTTCTTAAAAGTGGAATGCAGAAGAAGGAAAAGGTGGAGGCATAACTGCAAGCTGCCCCTTTATTAAATAGTAAATTCATTCTGCATTGAGGTATTTCAGGATTAGTGATAAAAGCTGCTAGATTTACAACATTGGAGATTAAAACCTTCTATTCCATAGTACAGCATGGGTAGTGCTAATGTAAATTTATATTCTGAATCAATACAAAAAAGTGAATTAAATTCATGTGGCATTTGTAGGTAAAAGATAGTAGTCCACGTCAGTCCTTCAATACAAGCAGAATTATAGGAGTACTTTTGTTATAATGCTATCTAGTGGCATAGAGCTACGAGAGGCAGTAAGGAAGAATAACAGTGTACGTGTTGGTACTGCAGTGCTGGCATTGCCTACTTTTACCTTGTGGAATCAGCTACATGGGGAACATACAGCCTGAGTCTGATGCAGAACATAAATTTATACTGACTCAAAGCATAATTTTGCATGTCAGTTTTACTTTTTGACCTTCATGTGACACCCATCTCCTCCTATTCCTTTGTCATACATAATTATATAAGAAATGAAACCAAGGATTGTGCCACAGGATAGAACATGGGACGTCCTAAAGCATTTAAGCTTTGGAGATAGTATCATAAGACTACAGAAGTTAGATACTGCAGCATGTCAATGTAAACTGTTTGTGAATGCAATTATAAAAACTATAAATCATAAACTTAGCAGAAATCCTACTGGCAGTTTGCTTCTCAGAGGATGTAATTTCTGATTCTGAATGTAGGAATAGCAGGGATTTTGTCTGGCAAAACTCTCAAGCTTTTTACCATCTGTGACCCTATTTAAAGAATTACAGATTTATTCAAGACTACGTATGAACAGAAAAGTTGGATAAAATCAAATTTCTCTTGGACTCAGGGCTTCATTCCTAATTTGGATGATATACTGATGGTTGTAACCCTTATTCTGGGTCTCGCTGATCTAACAACTAGTGATAAAAGAGATGCAAACCTTCCTCTTCACACGCAAGTACTGTTCTTCCAATATTGCTATCAGAATTTTCTATGTGGAAAGAATAGGTCCCACAATTATTTCATCAATTAAATTATAAAATATTACAGAATTATAAAAATTAATGGTCTTTCCTCATATCTAAACAAAAATAGAAACAATGTTAAAAAGAAGACAACATGCAACCTTTGGGGAAAAGCAGAGAACAGGTTTTGAAAAATAAGCTCAAAGGAGCAGAATCAAAGATAAGTAATATTTCTTTCTTCAATGACACAAGCTAGGAATCTTCTGGAGAGGAGAAATGATCATCTGAATCTCGTATAAAGAAGCAAACATGAAAAGCAATAGCTGCTTGAACAAGACAACTTTTATTGTAAACAAAATCAGAAATGACAGAAAGATGCATCTCAATGTGTACATAATTAAAAATAATATCCCAGTGTGGAAGGGAGGAGAAAATAGAAACAAGAAATTTCATTCACGTAATAGTGGGTTACAGGGAATATAAAACACACTCTGAAACAAAATTCTTCTGGGCTTTGGAAAACCTGGGTTTCCTTTACACTGCAAATAAAATGTTGAAGTACAGATGCAAAGAATAATGAAAAAATATTGCACAGATTTTGTAGAGGAAGTATCATGTTCCCAGGAAAGAAATCAGATATACGCAATGGGGTATCCCTGAGCACATGCAGACATCTGCATAACAGCTGCTTGTCTAGATTGCCTCTACAGGTAATGCAAAGAAGCATGATTCAGCTCATGTATTTTAGATGTCTGCTTTGTGATCAGAGGAATTGCAGTTTACAAGCATCTATTTTTCTCTATTACACTAAAGGAAGTCTTGGATAAGCATAAAGGAAGATAAAGCAACATTAAATGAATCTCATTTACAGTGTCAATTTTGCCTAAAAGTGTGTAAGATAAAGCACTTTATACTTGTTTATATTGTTTTTCCCTGAAGAAGTATTGCACAGCAAATTCTGTCATAAGAAGACCAAAAAAAAAGGAATTTTCTATGGATTTTGATTTGCTCCAGAAAGTATTATTAAGGATATTTTCTTACAGAGTTTGGATTCAACAGCCTATCATAGTTTGATAGGAGGAGTCTCTGTCATCAGGAATTTTCTGTACTACAAGCTGAAACTAAGAACAAATGCATTTTCACAGAAACATTACCTCAACTTGTTGTAAAATCCAGCAATATCTGTTGCAACATGGTATTCGAAACCTCACATTCACCAAAGGACAATGAGAGAGTCTACTCTGTCTTCAGTTGGTTAATAACAGTTTGCAGTAACTTTACAAAAATTCAGTTAGATTTAAGGCTTCAGTATGGAGCCAATTGGAAAAGGAGTTTTGACAGAAGATTGTCAGAATATTCCTTGCCCGCTCAGGTACCTGTTAACCGTGTTGCCTTTGCAGAGCCTGTGGTTCACATAGCAAGTTAAAAATCACACACAATTACTTCAGGTGTTAATTCGAAGTGGACAAAAGTATTGACACTCCGTAAAGTCTTATGGTTGGAACCAATGGATTGAGCTTCTGGCTGAACTGGAAAACTGTCCCACTTAAACCAGTGAGAGAGAAGGTCTTTCCTGTCCTCAGTAAAAGTAATATGGAGAGGTCCTGGCTGTCTCAGGGTTCTACTTCTACCAGTTAGCCTTCTGCATACTCTGAGATGACTTGATAGGATATTTTAAGGAGAATTTGAATGCAACTTTTTATGGGTTTGTATGGGTTGCTAATCCATTTGGTCTGTGTGTCAAAGATGAAATTCAGACAGATAGTATGTGTGCATAATTGCCTATAACAGACTGTGATAAGACATGGAAAAAAGCATGAAGCTGTTGAACATTTTCCCCAGAATCTTAAGAAACATTAACAAAGAAAACCTTCCAAAAAATTACTAAAGTAGAAGGAATATGCTGATGTACCGAGTGGAAGAAAAACTCAGAGGAATGAAAGAGCTGTTTCTAGTCACTAAAACTCCCCACAACACCGTTACTCTCAAGTTTCCTCCTATAAATTAGCCCTCCTACAAGCCTAATTTTGGATCCAAAGCATATGTCTCTTTAGGACTTTGTTTAGTTCTCTGTTAAATCTTGGCTCTTCTTTAATCAGTTCTGGAAGGGAGGTCTTGCAAGTATCAGAGAATGACTTGAAACAGAATCTACTTTCAGATTCTTTTCTTGAGAAGTATATATTTACAATGGTAGGTGCTAGGCAGAGTTGATAATAAAACTGTGTGCTGTTCTCACAGCATGTTTTGCCCAAAGGTATTAGAAGATACTAGGTTTCCACAGCAGCTGGGCATTTGAATAACATTTGTTTTGTTTAAAAATACAAAAAGCTGTGTTAAGAAACAATGAATGTGGGCATAATGAAAATGCAATTATTCATGGCAGTGAAAAAAAATATGATGATGATTAATATACTTTCATAGGGCATATAACATTAGAAGGAAATAAAAGCTAAGCTATTACACACATTATTTGGAATTAAAAAGTGAAGTAAGTCAAAGATAAATTTTTAAATTGAATTAGTACTTGGTCACGTTGAAAAGCTTCTTTTAAATAATGGAAATGGCAGGACTGATGGCAACAAAAGATTGTAGTTACATTCAAAGGCATGCTGTAAACCAAATGACAATCCAGATAATAATTTAATGAGTGTGCACAAAAAAAAAAAAAAAAATATTTTTGGAGGAGAAGGCAAGCATTAGAAACTTTCTCTAGTTGAACTGCATAGAGCCTTGTAGCATCTGTTCACATGTAAGTTTTATAATGCTTTCAAATTTAAAAAATTTAATTCTAAAACCACGAGGAGTAAGCACTAAGAATTCCAGCTGCTTTAAAAGAACATGTAAAATGTAGCTGAAGATACTGCATTCATAATCATGTACATACACATCAAGTGTTCCACTTCAATAGTGAAATTCACACAAATCCTAGATTTCCTATGAAAATACATTTTACTTAAGCATTTCATAGGGATTTGTTTCCAAACACTAAAAGAAAGGGGGATCTTTGTTTTCAATATATTGAGACCTACTTACGTAATATCAGCATTAGGATGGAGTCCAAAGACCTTTGGGCTGTCCATGGCAGGGAGTGACTGGATGTATTCAAAATACTGTTCCAGGGTTTTGCACGCTGGAATTTTATATCCAGTGTGAAAACAGAAAGTGCTGTCAAATATCTTTTCATTAAACCACACCTGTGAAAAATCCAGAGGAAATAAAACCAGAGTTACTTTTCTAGTCAGAGGGGTTTTTTTATCTCATTTTTGTTCTTGGACAATTTGGGTTCTTGTTTTAGCTACTAGATCTAATTTTACTTGAATATATGAGTAAATCATTAAAAGCTATGTCTTCTAATTTTGAATTCCAGATAAGTCTTTTTAATAGTTTTTGCTCCTCACTAAAAAGAAAGCAAAGGGAACAGCCCCACTGCTGAAGAATGGCATTTTGAAAAATTAATTTTACTCCAGAGTCTTAATAGACTGGTAAAGAAGCACATATTCAGCAGAAAGAGGGTCTTCTGATTTCTGTATTGCAACTGCCAATAAAAAATGACAATGAACTGTATTTTCAAGGTCTCTCACCCTTGCAAAGCAATTAAGAAGACGCTTATCAAAGTCATCTGTGACTCGGCCTCCATATTGTACCTCTCCAATCATGTAGCATACTGTGTTCCATGATATCCCCTGGATGCAAGTAAAGTAAATAAAAGACTGTAGTTATAACATATAAGAAGAAGGTATCCAGCCTGTAATTTTGGTATCATCTGAAGCTCATAAGGCTCTGAAATGTAAACTGAAAATATCATTGTTGCAAGGAAAAAAAAAAAAAATCCCAAGCTTTATTTCTAATGTATTTTCTGAGCTCAGCTCTATAATTTTATAGTAGAGTTGGGTTTGATCCTGCTATTAGAAATATATCTCATCATTTCTTGTGTGACCTGAAATCGCTCTCAGCTGCTACTGCCTCTCTGCTTTTTTTTTTTTTCCTCCTTCCCCCAGTTTCTTATCTTTCTCTATTGACAAAGAATAGCCATTCCTTGCAAAGCAGCACTATTACATTATTCCTTGACAAATAGTAGAAGACCAAATGGCAGTCATAGAGAAGTTTGAATGGCTTTGTCAAACTTTGTAAATATTTTGGCTCCCTATAGACCTGTTAATATTTTACATATGGTACTGGAAAAAACAAGATCAAACTCTGAAGTTCTTAACTATTACATATTTTTACATCAAAGATAGCACATAAAATATTTCAGCCTGACTATTTTACAGAGAATCTGAAACTTTGATCATTAGAAGTTGCACCAAAAGAATAGCAGTGAATAAACTACTATAAATAGTAACACGAAGGAAAAAAAACAACAATTACAGATGTTGTACAAAGCAATTAAATATACTGTAGGCAAATTTTAGCATTCACCTTCTTGATGTCACATTCATCTAGGTGGTTTTGTATAAACTGAACACTGGCTGTAAAGTCTGCCGAGTTAAATTCATAAGGAATATTCCAACCCAAAGGTCCAAACTTGCGTCTTTCCTTAGGAATACAATTAAAACCAAATATGTTTATGAAACAGCATATAATTTTGGTTTGTTATTACAGTTTACTACTAATAATAATAATAGTGGAGTAAAGAATTGAACTGAAGAAGAAAGCTAGCCTAGGAAACAGCCGTGTGCCTCATACACGTCAGTAAAAATGAAAGTTTATTGAGTTACACCATGAGGGATAAATATTCATAGAAAAAGCAACAGAATCATTTATCGCTACCTTTACTAATCAATGTACCAGACATAGGTTTGAAATGTCTCAGGTCTGTGTGGATGATCAATTTTTTACATTAAGTAATTAATTTAAAGAATTACCGAATCTCTGCATTTTCAGCACACTTAAGTTCTCATGTTCTAGAGGTTTTCATCTTTTTCTTCATATATGGTCTACCAAGGAGAGTTTCAATTTTTCAGGCTCCTGTATTAATGCTCAGTTATCCCAAGGATTATAGGTTGCCCCTTTTGTCTTACTGTTTCACTGTACTGTTTTAACACACATTTTTCAAAGTTCACAACTTTATTTTAAGGCTGCCATCACTACATTATTTGAACTTATTATTGCATACATATTTGAAAATAAAATTATAACACTTGCAGGAAGAGAAAAATATGTGACTATAAAAGTAAGAGAATATAACAACCTGCAGCTCAAACATTTTAAATATCCAATGCTATTAGATTTCTCACAACTTTATTTTAACCAACTCAGTTATATCACGCAATGATTTTGTTCAGAATGTAGAATAAATTAATCCAAGAAGTTAAGAATTAAATAGCTGAACAGTGCAGACATTTATTAAATGAATAAACAGTGTAATACTGACATTTGAATATTAACTAAGTGATAACATATTTATTAGAGTTTAAATTACCAGGTCAACATTTAGGTACGTTAGCTGCAATATTTAAAAAGAACTAGAATTGAAAAAAAACCCTTCACGTTTATTTTTTTCAAAATCAGATATTGTTTACAAGCAGATGAGACAGCATTAACCAATAATACCCTGCAGAAAGGTATAATGATTATCTGCCAAATTCTCTGAATTACTTCTTAAGCTATATATATCATAGCAATCTTGTCATCAAAGTATATTAGGAATTAGTCAATTTAAAGGCAGGGCAATGTCTATATTTCTTGCTGATTGGCAATCCATAAATAAATTTTCTGAACAGATGAATAGCTATAATATTTTTTAAAAGTACTGATGGTTGAGTAAGCTTAAGTCTTCTAGTTTCACAAGAACAGTATAATGCTGGGGCAGTACACAGAACAACTTTCTCACTGTTTACAAAAAGGTAGAAGGAGGAAAATAATGCAGAACACTGTATCTTAGTAGGGATCTCAACAAATTGTCTTTCTCTTTCACCATCTTTGCTACACTGAAAACACAAGCAGCTCAGTAGAGCCTAAGGCTTAAATAACTTCTAGAACTATGTTGAGATGTTTGCTGAAAAGATGGTATATTCAGAGAGTTCAATGCGTCAGTATTTATTGTGATCTCAAAACTCACATATCTTTAAAGTACAAAGTATAGATATTGTGCTCACGTTGGAATTAATGTAGAAGACACATTGACACAGATAAAAATAAGATAAAAAAACAGCATGCTAAGTAATAGAATTTTATTTAATTTTAGCCATCTAGAAAGTAGACAGCTACACTAAGCTAGGCATCTGGATTGCCTTTAAAATCAGTGGAAAGAGTGATACATACCTAGAAAATTATAGAGAGCGTGCCAAGATGGATAAGATTATTTTCTTTCTCAAGGTGCTGATCTGTTTCTATTGACTACAGAGAGAGCTTTTCCCCTTATACTGAATAAACAACTTTTGGACAGGTAAAATTAGACAAGAAAAATTCTTATTCTAAATGCTTATAGTATGAAAATTGTGTAAAATTTATAAAACAATTAAGAGAATAAAGAGCCTTGAAATACAGATTATAGCAGTTAATGCTTCAGCCCGGCAACAGGATGCTACAATAAATATCAGAATGTGTATTGTCTGGAACCTCTGTTCCAGTGAGTCCATATATTATACCACTATTTGCAAACCTTGTAAGAAATACCTGAACAGTAGAATGCAGGAAAGCTACAGCATATAGCAAAGGTTTCCACATAGGCAAATTGCTAACATCTAACAGATCCTGATTAATTCCAGAAAACGTTCTTTTCAAACTGGCACGTACACCTTGGGGAGGTTCATTTGTGAACTTTACAGCAATCTGTCATGTGAAAAAGATAAAGGCATTGGATCTGTTTGCTGAACAAAACCAGCAATATACAAAAATATCACAATATTAGTTATAAACAACATGTAAATAGTTGAAGCATTGTAGATACAAAGTTGATAAGTAGTTTTACTATAAACCACATAAAAGGAGTACATATGAGATTAGGGCACCAATCTCTATAATATACATTACTTTAAGATTTTGAACATAGACCTTCAGTTTGTGTTGGTCAGAACCATCACTGACACTTATCCATGGATCTAAGCATTTTCATCAACAACCTGGAAGCAATCACCATGCTTTTCAGAAGGCATCATATGGTTCCCTATCCCTAATTCAATGACTGAATGACAGAACTATCCAGAGTAGATGACAAGAACTTGGTTGTATTTCTGGTCCCAGGACTTCACAGTAAATACAAATAAATCTCACCTCAGATCAGATCTTTGTGTTCACAGTGGCTACTCTGGACTCTGGGGCTATGTCTGCAGCAATAAATTAGATTCAACTGAGAATGCTCCTGGGCTCTCCCGTCAGCAGCCATGGAGTCCAAATTTGTGGTAGGAAACTGCCACAGCCCCTCAGAATACAGCCCCTTAGTTTCATATGAACTGCCTAATGGGAATAGTTTCTACAAAATTTTAATTGTCAAACCATGCCGGCAAATTATTTGAAAGAGTGCTAGTTAGCACAGGTTTTCACGTCGGAGAATGTACTTACCCTTATGGACTACTGCATCCCAGTGCTGGGTAATGTTCATGGGCACACCTGAATCTCTTAGTTGAGACACAGACTGGCCTTACCAGAATCTGTATGCCTTGAGACACTTTCAAATGCTGGAGGAACCCAAATAAAAAAGTATTCTTCTGCTCCAACTGTAAGTACTTGTCTGGCTGACTTGACAGCATGTATTGAAAGGATAGTAAGTGCCAGGCTGCCCACAGGCTGAATGCAAGCCTGGCTCTGAACTGTTTCTACTTCTGAGACACACTTAAGGGAAGATGTTGATGAATATGTACTTCACCTGGCAGTTTTACTATCTCCATATTTGTGGTAAAGAACTTCAAATATTTTTAAGGAATGAATTTTCAACTTCAGTCTCACAAACATATTTCTGGGCTGCAGAGCCTAGGCAAGCTGTATCAGAGATGAGATGAGTTCCAGCCTTCTGCAAGGACCTACCTGCACATGAACACACTAGAGTGTTGGACTGAATGAGAACACTTGCTAACCAGTCTTTCCACATTTCAAAGGATGTCTTGTTCAGTTTGATGAATGTTTTGTATAAAACCCCTAAATTATTCTCTCTTTTCTTGTGTGAAAGAGCTGAGCTTTGGTTTGTCAGTCATTCATTTTCTGGAATCCCTGAACATGTTAATATTTCAACAGGTAATGTGACACTATAGACTAGGAAATCACATGCAAAACATTTGAGATAAGTGCAGTGAAGATTCATCTAGCAATCCTCTCAGCTTTCTATTCTCACTTCTAGAAAACTGTGTGTTTATATACCCCACTATTCGTAAACCTGTTTAAGATGCAGGATTATTTCATTTTCTGTTCAGAGAATACAAGAGAATGTAGGTCCATACATCTAGCTTTCTATACAGTCTTTTCTCATGGTGACATACATTTCTTACTGAAGGTTGTCTCCTAGATTCATTCAAGAAAGGAACCCTTCCCATTCTTTACATCCTAGATATCAGATATGTTATCTATTTTTCTTCATAGAGAATGAAAACCCCTAAGGAGACTCTCTTTAAGAGAAAAGAGGCTGTGAACACAGAAGTGTCAACACACAGCTGTTACACAAGATATTAACTAGCATTATGACCAGCTGTGAGAGTGCTAGGAACCATCATAAGTGACTTAAATGCACTTTGTAAGAGTTTAGTCAATTTTCCTAGTACTGATGAAAAATGTCTCCTTGAGATCTACAGAACAACCATTTATAGTTTATCCAAAGAAAAACAAGTAACTTCTTGGTAGATGATGTTCTTTGACATGTGCTGTCCATGTGTGTTCTGTCCCCTTTATCCTTTATGTCAGATAGGGAAATCTGGAAGGGTCTAAGAGCAGTTGTGGGCATTACTCTTGTTCACAAAGGCATCTGGTTGGGCAAAAAGGGATACAAGTAAAGCCTGATAATTTTGATTCAAGTGTTTCTGTGTACAGAACTAGTGTGAATTCACACATACATAATGCATCTTCAAGACCTTCCAGTTACTGGTAAGTAACATTCCTGTTTAAAGTGATATTTGCATTGTAAGGTAAGATCATTTTTCTTGGGCTTTGTCATT